>QYAN01000017.1:0-138266 GCA_003988815.1 Chlorencoelia australis
AGTTTAAAATTATAATAAAGTATATTTAACTTAAAAATATAATTAAATAATATTATAAATATAAAGCTTTTATCTAATAATAAGTATATATTTATATAGCCCTTTATATATCCCTATAGGGTTAAAAAATCAAGATCTATACTCTATATTCTTCAACCTATTATTCCATCACGTGCAGGGTTATAGGGTTGGAATCCCAATACTCTGGTAATCAACCCTTTAACCCAATTACATAACCGCTATATAATAACTAATTGTGCTCACGATCGTATATTACAACACCACGTGCTTACAACCATCAGGTTCATAACAACTAGCTTTAGAAATATATAATATAATAAAAAAAAAAAATATAATTATATTTATTAAAATAACTATTAAGAAGATAATTAATTAATTAGATTATAAGGAGATATTAATAATAGCTTATATTAATTTATATTTATTATATAAATATTTAGTTAAACTTAGAATAATAAAGGAAAAATATCTAATAATAAATATTATAGCTTTGCAATAAAGCTATAAAAGAAGAAAACTATAAGAAGTAAGATAAATTAACAGTTAAGATAACCCCGCAGACACAATAACCAAGAATAACTACAATAGGGCATTAAAAAGATTCTTAGATTATAATCAGATTACAATTCAAGTAGAGGGATGGGTAAAGAGAAAGAAGGATGAAAAGGGCCAAGGGCAGAAAGAGGGGAATAGTGAGTAAGAGAAAGAGAAAAGAATATTTTTGTAAATTTCGATAAACTAACACCATACTAAGAAAAGAAAGATTGCCAGTATTGGCATAAATAAATAACGCTAAGCAGTAACGCTAAGAGCATCGAATGTGGGGTAATTATCGTAGATCTCGCTTAGCAGGGAATTGGCGAAATAACCGAGAAATACAATATTTATAGTAGGTATAAAACCTTTATAGTCTTTTATAAAGTAGATAGCAATCAATTAAGAATAACCAAAGAACCAACCCAAAGATATATCTGTACAGACATATCACCACCTGGTGATATCAACACCTTCCAATTGCTCTCCTTCTAAGAATCATTTGAACTCTATTTAACTTCATGGCGTGTCTTCTTCCTTGGCTAGCTAGGCTAGTCATTACAAAATCTCTTAGAAAGTCATCCGCTATATATACACGATCCTCGAGTTAGAATGTTCATCCGGTATATGAGCCAGGGATAACCTTACTTGAGTAACTATTTATAGGGTAAACCCAACTGGGTCATTTTGAGGATACGACTGAAGAACTCCCGGTTTCTTTTCTTTTCGATAATATACCCCCCAATATATCTTTCCTAGATCCTCAGTCTGAGAGTGAACTTCGACTATCAAACTTCTTCAAAACAATTTATTTATAACCTCTTTACACAACTCTACAGATCGCATTTCAAACAACTGCGAGCTATTATTCTTTATCAGGTATGTAAATCTTTCTAACTAAGGTATACCTCTACTTCTTATCTATATATCCTCAAACTATCGGCCTATGGCCGACTCTTCCCGTTATGGTCGCAGTCTAGTCTAGCTTCTTACCTGCACAATTACCCCCTTTGACAATTAAATCGAGATAGCGGTTCTTCAATAAATCTTGTTGGTGCTATCTCGAATGATAAGAGTATCTAGTCAGGAGATAGCATTCCTATGTGTATATACACTACATGTCTACTTTCTTTTCATGTCGTGCTTCTTTCCATTAAGTTTTCTCGATTTCCCACTCTGGTTATCAAGATGGCCTCAACAAGCGTCAACGATGGATGAAAAGAAGATCGGGACTGATATCTCACTAATTCCTTCAATTGATAAATCACCAGTTGAACCCCTCTCTCCTCACGCTGCGGAGTATCTTGAATTCGTTTCACTCAAGACCCAATTCAAGTCAGTTCCAGAAGCCTACAGGTCTCTTGTTCGTCGACGTCCGTTCCATCCTCCTTCAAAGCCACGATATTTATATTATGACAGCTAGCTTTTCTGGAGGCGTATCGATGTGAGTGGATAGTCTCGAAGAGGGGGGGTGGTGTGTACAACATATAAATCTTTCATCAAACTGCACTAACCTTCATTCACAATCACTTACCTTCCCAGGTTCAACTACTTATATCTATTCAATAATATGATAGATCTTACCACTAAGATCTCGTTGTTGCCGTTATATAAATAAAACCTACCCTCTCTTATTTATAATCATAAAATTTTATTTTCGTATATATGAACACAACGCTGGTATGCGGGGCCTCTACCTTCACTTCTCTTAGGGACCTGGAGTTCTGGGTGCCTCTTATACATCTATGGGATTGGTATTATGCCTTTTCTTTGGGTTACAATAATTAAACCGGGAATTCTCAAGATAATCAATCCCCAAACTCTACAGACCCGTTTCTCAATAATGAGCATTCAAAATTCCATCCATAATTCTACCGCAGTAATTGAATTACGAGATAACAGTCCTACCATACCGGAGCTTATTTTACATAATTACGACTCAATTATGGAGCAATTAAATTTTATAAACTTACCTTTTAACTAACAGGTAGTAGTAGTATTATTTTCAAATAATTATCCTCGTCTAAATTTGAAGGGTTATTCAACGATAGAAAGGTTCATAAGCTTAATCAAGAGATGTTGCAAAGGATAATAATAACACATACTCACCAGTCCAACCACCCCTCCTCCTATCCCTCAGCTCCCGTCCCCATATCAATTCCTCCAAATTTCTGTCTATTTCTAGAGCTGGTTTACCTACGTAGATCCTTTCTATAGTAAAAGGTGATGAGGGGAATGGGGAATGAGAAGAGGAGAGGAATTGAGTGCTATTGGGAAAGAAATCCTGGGTCTGGGAGTTAGTTTTATATTAGGAAGAAGTGGGAGGAAAGAATGTTCGAAAACATTCTCCCCAGTGTCAAAACTCGAGACATTTACCATTCCCCCAAAAAGAGCACTCCAAAATGTTAAATACTCACAATAGACCGACCTGGTGAAGCGACGAGTTTCGAGGTGGGTCGCTGTGGATGGCACTATTATTGTTAAAATCTTCAAACAGAACCAATAGAGAGAAATAGTACATAGTTCAGTCGGAAAACCACTTTCATAAGTATCCAATTCTGGTATTGAAGGCAGAGCCAGAGAGAGGGCCGAGAAGCTAATAATCGAAAGCGTAAAAAGTGAACTGAGGAGAAAAGAAAATATATACCAGGGAAATTGGCTTCTTCCATAGTGTCGCCGACTATGGTGGGAAGGGATGTTCATGTGAGAAGGGGGTTCCTCGGGGTCGTGGTAGGTTGTGATGAAAGGACTTGGTTCTTTCTCGGAATCATCGTTGAAAGAAATAGAGTGAAGACATATTTGGCGCGATGGCTTGGATATATATTCCTTACTAGCTTTTTTATTCTTTTCCAGGCACGATATCGATGTTTGGGGGGGGGAATATGAATATCCATGAATGAGAATAAAGGGGTACATCTATCTCATTTACTCGGGTATGTACAGTACAAGAAAATGGATTTTAAATGAAATCAGTGAGGGATGAAGATGGAATAGGAAGGTTCATCAGCGAATTATAGGAAGTTCAACTTAGTCTAATGTCAAAGAATCTGTAATCCTCCTAATTAGGCTGCGTTGCCTCCATTCACCAATGTTTCGAACCGCACTTATAGTAAAGGTGGCAAAGCTTATTCTAAAGGTGTCTTACTGCATCGAAAACCTATATCTCAAAGTATTGAATTTAAAGATTTGGTATAAATATTTTAATAAAAGAGTTTCATTCAGTATACTTAAGGGCCAATCATGCTTCTTTTCTTCTCAAATCGGAACTAGAAAACGTGCAGACTCCAAATCAGTGGCGGAGACTGATATCGAAGAATAATGCAATAAGGTAATAGTTATCATGATCACCAGGAACACTTAAAAATAATATTCGAGATTAGGTGGAATATATAATCAAATTGACATGAAGAGTAAATGACGGCAACGCTTTACCTGAGCGTAATAACTAGCAAATATAACCTTAAGGGAATCTATAGAGAAATATTCAGTGCCAACAACAAGGCAAATAATACAGTTCTTAAAGGTGATTTGGTACGACCCTTGACGAACTGATCGCGTGTTAAGAAGAATTTTGACTGGTAATACTTTGGACGAAAGAATTGCTACCTGATATTCAGGGTTGGAAAAATCATCGTGTTTTCTGTATCTCAGATATTTCATTGCTGCTTTTGTTCGCAGGTAGCTATAAAAACCACCGTAAAAGAATGTAGCCCGCCGAATATCCTCCAAATTTATTCATCATAGTTTGAGCTCACAAGAATTTAGAAGCCATGCCCATTAAGCCAGACATACCGCCACCACTTGAGCCACCGCCTTGACTTTGCATGTACATTTTCAAAGCCATCTCTCCAGCTTGCTGGATAGCAGACTCTTTGCTGGCACCTGAAGCGACGTTTCCGTTGGAAAATTGCTGGTCGAAGAGCTTGCTTGCTTGTCCCATAGCCATACCCACAAAGGCATTTTGGGAACTGCCGCCGGAGGAACCACCACCACCAGTGAACATTTTCAAAGCCTGAATCGCTGCTGCGGAGCCCATTGCTCCAGAGGAAGCGGCCTGTCCTCCACCGCCTCCTCCACCGAAGAATTGTTGGTGGGACTGAACGGCTTCTGTTTGATATTAGCCCTCCGTTACTCTCTTCTATTTCACAATTCAGTCCATGGTGAGGGAAGATGGAAATACCTTGTTCATTGATCTGTTGACTGCCGATGTGCTGTTTGTTCTGTCCAAGATGGCCAAGCACTTTCGAGAAGATGCCATCGTCGCCTGAATCACCAGCATGTTGAGAAGCATGCTGAGCAGCTCCGCTCAAATCATCATCCCTTCCTTGAAATCCTCCACCACCTCCATAATTGTTATTTCCTGCTCCACCGTAGCTACCGCCTCCTTGATGTTCTCCACCATAACCGCCTCCCTCGTGATAACGGCGTTCACCTATGAAGATATCAGCTGTTTAATTTGAGGAAAGGCGGGAATGGAACTTAGAAGCATATTCGTACCGTCACCACTGCCACCTCCATATCCCTCTTGACGTCTTTCCTCTCCTATGGAACCATTAGAAATCTCAATCCCTTTCCATATCAACAACAGTTCAGAATGAATCTACTAAGACTCATACCTCTATAACTACTACTATTGCCATAACCTCCACCTTGTGGAAAATTACTGCCTTCACCACTGTAGTATTCTTGTGAGGCACCACCACGCTGACCGCCTCTATAGCCACCTTCCTCTCTCCGCTCCTCTCTCCCTTCATGATGATGATGGTGGTGGTGGCCTTCGCCCCGTCTCTCGCCTGTATAGCCGTTGGCTAATCTGATTTTGGAGTTTGGATTCCAAAAGATTTAGGAGAATATGAACCAATAAAATAAATATCCATACCTTCAAACCCACCACCACTACCTCCACCTTGGCCATATTCTTCTTGGCGTCTGCCTTCACCTGTATCAATCACATCAGCGTCCAGTACGCTCTCTCAACACTGTATCAGGCAATGGGAAATAGAGATAGAATATACCTTCATAACCTCCTCCTCCACCATATCCGCCTTGTTGCTGGCCTAAACAACGTCATTTAGCTTCCATTTTCGTCCCTCAGTACGTCCAGGGACCAAAACAGCTTGAGGAAGCTAAATGAGATATACAACGTACCTCCGTATCCGCCACCACCATCTTGCTGATCGTAATCGTCTCTGCCGTATCCGGACATGATTGTTTTGTTTTGATTGCTGTATTCCCAAGACGAGTATTAGCGGGGTAAGCTCTAGCTTGTGAGGGGTAGTGCTGTGCTTCATACAAGCTATGAGAGGGGAAAGGAGGAAGAGTCTTACTTGAGGATTGACTTATTTGGTATTTGAGTTGGTTAATTTGGAGATGGAAAAGAAGATGAGTTCTGCAAAAGGATTTGTCAAGGGATTTAGAATTCAGGATGGAGGAAGAGAGGAGAGGAGACAGAGGTGGTTTGATGATGGCTTCCAGGTGGCGTTGCAAACTCGCTTGTAGTGAAGATCGACAGGGACACAGCCACTTACCTTCAGCTGCCACACGTAGGCACTTGTTTGTGTCGCTTGTAAATTGAAATGGAATGATGGAACGATAGTTTGTTGATTGTGAGTAGGCGATTTTATTATTTATATGCATGTAGTTATGGTTCATCCGGTCTAATCCCTCCTGTCTAGTTCCTCAAACCTGTCCGGCACCCTTCTATATCCAGGCATAAGAAAAATATAAACAAATGAGACCCTGCAATTATAAGAAGTTCTGTTCGCCTTCTCTCCGTTCAAGCTTCAGTCAACGTCTTCTCCTCAGTCGGTGCAACGCTCGTCGGTCTCGTCTCAATATCACTTGTCACCCCCTTCTCGCTCGCTGACGATGGCAGCTCCCTGTAATTCAGAGTCAGCATAATCGTATTAGAAAGTAGTTGGGGGCGAGAGAAGGGGGAGAAAATATCTCAAGCTCCTTGAAACACTCTTCTTATGCAATGTTTGAGAATTCTCAAGACATTTACCTTCCAAAAGAGTAAAAGGGCCCTAAGGATCTGAGAACTTACGACTTCATCGCCGCTTCAGGATCATACACACTCTCCCGTTCATGAAAATGCTGATTCGTCTCATGCGTCATCTGCATACTAAAGCCCGTAATAAAAAGACTCGAAATCAAAGCCACAGCAGCAAGAGCACACATAATGATCCAAATCATCTGCAACGCATCGGAATATGCTTGGATGAGTTGCGTTCGTTCCAAGCCATGTTCCATTGTCTTGATGATGTATACTAATGCCGTTGCATCTTTCGAATAGGTGTCTGCTAAGGGTGCCAGTAAAGCATAGTCGAGGAGTTTTTCCTTAATCTGATTCTGGAAAATCACACCGCCGATAGCGACGCCCAAAGACTGCCCAAGGACTCTGGCAAACGCATAGAATGCGGCGCTATGCCCGGCATCTGCTGCTCTAGCTGCTGCTTGTGCACCTAGTCCCATTGAAGGAAATAACATGCCAGTGCCGATAGAGATGGGGATATTTAAAAAGACCCATTGAACAATAGTTGTGTCTGGTTTCAAGAGACAAAGAATACCAGCACCCATGACTGTAAGTGTCCAGCCTATCCAGATTGCCCAGCGCCATCTGCCAGTTAAAGAGCAGATTATTCCAACGGCTACGGAGCAGGGAGCAACAAATGAAGTCTCTGGTAGAATAGCGACGCCTGAGATAATTGGTGTATATCCCTTGATTGCCTCGTAGTAGAGAGGCAGGTAATAGAGCAGAGCCCAGAGAATCATTCCATGAATAACTGTTTGGAAATAGAGAAAACGAAGTGTCCAATTACGGAAGATAGAGAAGCGGATGATCGGCTCAATGGCAGTGCCCGAAACCAGATTCCCTTCTGCATCGAAGGCTCTCTTGTAGAGATAGTGCTCATAGAAGACACAGCCTACTATTCCTACTACACCGATTAAAAGAGGGAAGAGCGTATGCCAAGATGACCATGAGTACATGACACCACCTATGTTAGAGTTAGCGAGGTAAGACAAGTGTTGATGGAGATTGCTTGCCCCAGGTCAAAGGCACTAAAAATGATACAGTCGAGGCAATGAATAAGACAGATCCAAGCCAGTCGAATCTCCTTATCTTAGCCACGAGCTTTCCATCCGTACGTTCAAGGCTTAAGAAGAGAGCTATCGTGGCCATTCCAGCACCTGTTGGCTGTTAATATTTTTCTAATTTGGAAAATTCCGTGGGGGAAAAAACATGCCGATAATTGGTAAGTTGATCCAAAAGATCCATCTCCAGGATACGTCTTGCGCAAAAGCACCTCCCATCAAAGGCCCGGCAACGCTTCCAATAGCCCAGATGCTTCCAAGGTATCCCATCCATGCTCCTCGAACAGAAAGAGGGACCAGATCAGTGACGAGGATCTCTCCCAAAACTAGAATACCGCCTCCTCCAATCCCCTGTATGGAACGGCCAACTAACCTGTCCAAATAATTAGCAGAGTTCCAATGAATATCATAGTATTCCAGGAATTCTTTGTTTTAGGTGGCACAGTTTTTCGGTACCAACAAAAACTCAGTAGACTTACATATAAGTAAAATTCTTCGCAATTGCTGCAAGAAGAGACCCGAGCGCAAAAAGCACTCCGGAGCCCATAATAAGCTGCCCAGTCATGAATTAATATATAGCCATAATAGGGGTCGAATATTCTTTATAAACATACCTGCTTCCTCCCAAAAACATGGCTTAGCCCAGCAATGACTGGCTGAAAGATAGCAGAAGTAAGAAGAAACGAAGTTCCAGACCAGAAAGCTTCAATTGCCGATCCATTAAGCTTGGTCGTAATAATAGGAAGGGCGATACTGAGGGAAGTAGCATCGAGCGCGGCTGCGAGAGTAATAATGCATATTGAAACAAAAGCAAGAACGAATCTCAGTGTAGGATTAAATTCTGTCAGTTTCTCTTTAGATACAGACTTTTCGCCATCTTGAAGTTCAGGGGATATGGTTTGAGATTCCGCTATTGTTGAAGCCTCGGTGATTATCGCTGGTTCAGACATTTTTGAGGATTGGAATTGTCCTTAGCCCAGGGGAGACGAGAGGGGATAGATATAAGCTTTATTACAATGAAAATGGAAATACCCAGAGTTTTGACTGCTGGGCGCCGTGTGTGGGAAATGAAGTGCTTACAGCACTAGATCCGATGA
The DNA here is from genome assembly GCA_003988815.1 of Chlorencoelia australis. Lineage (NCBI taxonomy): Eukaryota > Fungi > Ascomycota > Leotiomycetes > Helotiales > Cenangiaceae > Chlorencoelia > Chlorencoelia australis. The sequence goes on from QYAN01000017.1 coordinate 8,748, forward strand.
AGGTCACCGCAGAGATATTGACTTCGTGCAGAGAGTGGGATGAGAGCTTGCCACAAGCTCAAAACGTAAAGTTACGATGCTGACTTATATAGAGGAAAGAAAGTGAGATATCAATACTACCTGGCATTTCTGCAAAAGAAACGAATGCGAAGGTGCGAGAATCCTGCTGGCACAGTGGAACAACTATTTGACCAGGAGCGAAAGCTGATATGGAGGAAAGGTACAACTTGAGGCCGCTCGTTTAGGTCTGATTTGACATGTGTACGCGAAGTCAAGAGTGGATTTAGATAAGGGGTAAGTCAATCCGAATCGGGGGGAAAGTTGCACCGTCTGTTCCTTTACTTCTATTATTGAAGCTTTGTCAGAGTCGCCAAGTCGCCTCAAAGTCTGTCCGACCCTTAAAATAGAAGCAAGCGCGAGGCTCTTACGGCGCTAAGGTTAATGCAAGGTCATGACAAGGCTGAACTTCTACCCGTGCTTCGTACGTAGACGCCGAGGACCAACAACTTGTTTGTTGGTGATGAATCTGGCCCATCACAATTCACAGCTCGAATTGTGATCGAACAAACCCAACAACAATACATCATGCAGGATATGGCAATTCTGCGGGGCCTAATAGGTTTCGGTATCAAAGACCTAGCCGTCCCATTCGTCTATTTCGGCATCTGCTACCTTGCATATTCTTCCCAGTTTTGTTTCCACTTCCTGCCTCCGGGCCCTTTAAATCGAACAGAAGCCCTATGGTTCAATTTTTCCTTACTTTGTCTTTGGTGGACTTATTATCAAGCTAGAAATGTCGATCCGGGAAGGAAAGGATGGGTTAATAAGATTCCGCTGAAACAGGGGACGGAGAAGAATGAAGGGGGGAAGTTGGACATGGGCAGAAGGTGGTGTAAGAAATGCGAGGCTGTTAAACCTCCAAGAGCACATCATTGTAAGACTTGCGGTCGGTGAGTGTTAGATTGGAATGGTCGTTGAGGGTTGAGGCTGATAGTTGCAGCTGTATACCGAAAATGGACCATCATTGTCCCTGGACGAAAAACTGCGTCTCTTATACTACATTTCCACATTTCCTACGATTCGTCTTTTACTGTGTGCTAAGCATGTCAATGATGGAATATTATGTCATTACTCGCGCCATGATCCTCTGGGAAAAACGCAATCTCCCTTATTATATGGGACCTTCTACTACAGCTGTAAGTTTCCTTTCTCTTGTTGGAAAAAGGCACTCCTCTCAGGGGATTTTCTGTTTGCAATGCTAAACCTCTCCTCGCAGATGGCACACCTCCTGATAGTAACCATCTTCAACACCTTCACCCTCTTCCTAGTCTCCATCCTCCTCATCCGCACCATCTACAGCCTCTGCACCAATACCTCACAAATCGAATCCTGGGAAATCGAACGCCACGAAACATTAGTCTTTCGATCCCGAAAACGAGGTGGATGGGTATACGCAGCCGGCGGTGGAAAAATAAGAGTTAAAAAACAGGAATTTCCTTATGACGTTGGGGTGTGGAGGAATCTTTGTCAAGGGATGGGTACGAGTAATGTGTTGATGTGGTTTGCACCTTGGGCGGGAGGCCCGAGCGTGTTGACGGCGGGAAATTGGGAGGAGAATGGGTTTGAGGAGGAGGGAACGATGTGGCCGCCGTTGGATCCGGATAAGCTTGGGAGGGATGTGAAGAGGGAGCAGCCGAGGGAAAGTTTGAAGGTTTATGAGAGTGTAGAGGAGGAGAGGGAGGCATTTAGGAGGAGACAGGAAAAGGATATGAAGAGGTGGCAGAAAGGGAAGAGCAGTGATGGAAATGATGAGAATAAAAGTAAGAATGAGGACGAAGAAGAGGAATATGAAAGTGAGTACGAAGAAGGTCTAGATGGGGAAGAAGGATGGACGAATTCAGAAGGAGAACGTTTACGGGATTATGGAGTTGATGAAGATGCTGAAGCGTTGCATGATGATGTTCCCCTTGGAGAACTCATCAGGAGGCGAAAAGCTGCTAAAGCTTTGTAATGATAAATGAGAGACAATATGAGATATTTCAAATACCACATGAATTTGTCTAGCACTTGAAAAGCACTCACCTCATTTTGGTGATTTTAAAACATTTAATCATATATGACTTAAAGAGTATTTTATACTTTAGTTCTTGTACCTTAAAGCCATAGACTACAATTCACCGAACTCATCCATGCCATGTGCTTCAAATAAACCCTAACTCCATATATAAAAAGAATTTCTATCACCTCTAAACCCTGTCTTATTACAAAGTACCCATACAAAATATCTCAAACCATACGAAAATGAGCTTGAGCTGAGCTGTAGAGGATACCGTTATCAACAAAGATAGCAACCGCTCTTTATTCTTTCCTTTTGCTGTCTTTCAGTTACCATGATGATTCCAATAATAATGCAGCCGTGAATTTGTTAACTATCGGCCTAAGGTCAATTTCAAGTTTAATCTCGTGAAGGAGACCATGTTAGGATGAGACATTGAATTGAGAAGCTTCAAGTGAGCTTTGTGGACACTGCTTTTGTGAAAATCTAAACTTTCTCCATATATATGTCGTTGCAGGTAATCGACTAATTAGTCACTCTTTGGTTGTTGGGAAGGGGAGCTTGATCGCCTGCTTGATAGCCGCTTGAGTCTTTCACCTAGTCATCCACCAACACAGGCTTACGATTATGCCTGTATGATCTGTGCCTACGTGATTTATGCCTACTACGCATATGATGAGAATGATGAGAATGATGCGTATCACTTTCTGATTCCACCTCTAATTGCTGTGTTGAAGCAATCAATGTTTCTTCAGGCACTGCATAATGGGTATTTTCTTCAGGCACTGCATAATGGGTATTTTCTTTAGGCACCATATGATGGGTATATGATACCGATGGCCCCGGCTCTTCAACCTGCGGCTGCGCAGGATAAAATTGACTCTGTTCCCCCATGTAAAAGGTAGGATCTGATGAGACGGGATAATAATGTTGGTTATTTGTCGTCGGCATTGGCGAGGGTTGATCTTCTATAGGGCGTAACATTGCTTTTTCTAATGATTCTAGAGCAGTAGCGATACTTTTTGTTGTCTGAAAGCCTGAATCCTTCCAACATTGATTTATTATGTTTCCAAGTATGGGAGCATCGTTCAATTGCGGAAATATTTCCTGTTTGAAGAGATCACATATATCTCGACCTTTTTTCCCATAATATGGGTCACTTCCAGTCTCCATGAAATAAAAGGACGAGCCCAGAGCAAATATATCGGCTTTGCGTGAGTGCCGACTAGATCCACGATATCTTCGACATGGGTCAGGTTTAACAGATGGCTTTGAGTCGTCGACTAATTAGGACCTCAGAATTAGTATCACTGAACGGAGCTAGGAATAAGGGAGATTTTTCAAGCAGAGGGAAAATGTCTGACTCCCCAGGCTGTGAATAGCTGTCTCTAAAGAACTAATAAGACTTACTTTTTGAACCAGCAAAGTCACCCCATTTCAGGACGTAGTCCTTGTCCAAAAGCATATTCTCGCATTTCACTAGAATACATGTGATTAGCTTTTGGAGATGGACAGTTTATGAGGCATTATTCTTACCATCAATATATATTATATTCTTACTATGTATATACCGGAGCCCTTTCACCGCCGCTTTCGCATACATAATCAGTTCATGGCATTCGAGCACTCTGGACGTTACCAGAGTGTGAATGTCGCACATGCAGAATTCGAGTATTAGACCACGGGGATCATCGGTGTCGAAGCATCTCAATATATTTGGGCATGCGTTATCCTTGTTTGTACCCAGTCGTCTGTACATCTCTCTCTCGGTGTCTATTTCGGCTTCATATTTCTCTGATCGCCAAGTCTTAATCACTTTTGTGGGGTGTTTTGCAAGCTTGTAGACCACTCCAGATCTTCCATGACCTAATTCCTCCCCATCATTATAATTATCATACCAGTGTTTGCCCATATTTCAAGGTAATAACTTGGGATAAAAGGATTTACAGACAGGATTTCTTGCTTTAGAGAATGGGGTACTGGGCGCGTGATGCTAAGATTTTGCTATTAAGGTAATCTTGAGGTAAAAAAGAATAGTATTATATATATCAAGTTATATGTGAACGCAAGTTAAATGTAGGAATAAAATAGAAGTGAAAAAGACGAGCTCTTTACATATACTAGGTCAAACCAACAAGTCCATTCCTTTAATATGCTTAGGTGATAATAGATTACCTATAATCTCCACATGTCGTTCAAATAATAAATCACTTATTATAGAACTCTTTAAACGAGTTCTATCTGCTAAACGATTCTACGAGCAGGCAAGGCAAGGTAATCCTTCCGCTTATTAGGTGGCTATATATTTACCCTCTTTTCAATAATTATATTATATTAATTATTAACTTCTTTATATATAATTTTACATAAAAAAAGTAGGGACAAATGGGATTTTCAGGTCACAACTCTTCAAGCAGAGTAAGAGCTAGGGCGAAAGCTAGACTGAAAATAAAAGTAAGAGTTAGGGTGAGAAAGCAAGAGCAGAGCAAGTAGGAGTAAGTAAAAGCAAGTTTATCTCTTTTGTCTTTATCCCCCTTCACTAATCTTGTAGCAAACTGTGAGCCTGCGAAGCAAAATTGCTGACGAAGTCACGGGATAGATTTTGCGGTTAGGGTTAGATATGGCCCCCTCTCTCTCTAGCTAAGGTAATGCTCACGTAGCTTATTATTGCTTAAGTACTTTTCTTTATCCCTTCTCTCTAGAGCACTTATTTATAATCGGACAATATGACCTAAGTTATTATCGCTTGCTTACCTTATATTTTTCTCTAGTTAGGATTTCTCTAGCTCTTTATATGTTGATATCACAGGAAATGATATTCGTCAGAATGTATTCTTGATTGGTTGCTGATGCTAAGAGAATAGGTCATAGACTAAGGTTTTATACCTATAGTAATTACCTTGTTCTCGTCTACTACCCCGCCTACTAATCTACCTACTACCCCGCCAGGCCACGCTAACTAGTCGATATTTATCGTGCCAACATTATATAAACAAAGAAAATAAGAGCCAATATTAGTATTGATGTTTAAACATATATAATTATTTTATGAAAATCAGTATAAAAGGAAATGAAAACATTTTTTTCTTCAAACTACGAGTAAATAATAGCTTGCGCCGAGCAATCTAAGCAAGAAAGAAAAAAGCAATCGTATAAACGTCATGTTTTTATTCCCTCCCTCTCTCCCACCCATATGTTCGCCCTATCCCAAATTATGCAGATAGGAAGCAAAGAAAAAGGACCCTAAACCTAAAGTCCTTATTTCTCAGCCTCTAAACCAATAAAACCGTACATCCCACCAACGCAATCATAATCCAATATCCACTCGCCTCGATGATCGTCCTAACCGCTGCATTGGCATCCTCTGTCCCCCCAGATGCCGTCGTTCCATTCGGCAAAGTCCCATTGATATATATTGTACTTGTGCCATTCTCATCGTTAGCCACCGTGACCAAACTCTGATTCAGGGCTTCGTAACTGCCATTGCCAATTAATTCATCCAGGAACGTGCTATTATTGTTGTCGTCACACGAACACTCTTGATATTGGGCACACAGGCAATTAACAGGCTTTGTTTCATTGACGCCTATGTCTGACGTGGAGGTGCTGGTGTTGGATGTCGCGGTGTAGTTGAAGAAGGTATAAGGATGCGTGTAAGGATACGAGTAGGCACCGTAAATCCATAGACCAGGAAGGAAACTGAGAGCAGTGATACTGAGGAGAAAGGGAGATATTCCCAACGGTGATCTCACACCCGAAGCATAAGGTATTGTCGCTCCTCCGCCATAATATCGTCCGCCTCCAAATCTAGGAGTTACTCCTGAACCGGTCTTGGTACTGCCACCGATTGAGGATGAAGAGGATCCTCGGCCTCTAGAGCTATGTAAAGAATGGTTAGATTCGTGTCCTGAATGATGGCTGCTGCGGCTTGAGCTTAAAGCAACCCAAGTTATGAAAACCGGGAGGAAAGCCCCCAGTAGTTTTGTTAAACGCTACTCTGGAATAGACGAGAGCTTCTTTTCCTCAACAACTCTTCTCGCAAGAAACGATCACCTCTTACCACCACCATCATCAATAATCGAAGTACTACTTCCCTCACTCCTCTTCACTACTCCCCTAATGCCAACGCCAAGACCAACACCACTTTGCCACTGACTCCTACTCCCTAAAGGAGAAGAGTGAACATACCTAGAAGACGAACTCGAGCTTCCACCTCTACCACCAGAAGAAGAGCTTCCCCCACCTTTTCCCCCTCCCCCGCCTTTTCCCCCTCCTCCACCTTTCCTCTTCCATAATTCCTCGCCTCGCTCATCCAGTCTCGCACTTACATCTCTCTCGATAAGCTGCACATCTGTGATGGGAACTAGTTGCGGATGTGCCAACGCGAGAGAGGCATTCGTGGAGAGAAGTAGCAACGCTACGGCGATTGATTCGATATCGAATCGCATATCGGTGGGTACTCCCTTCCTCCCGTTCGTTGGTAGTAGGTATTAAAAGGAATAACTGTATTTCCTTAGAGGAGAATAAATAGATCAAGAATCGAATGGGACCAAAGAAAAGATCCTTTTGATTTCCCTATTAAAGTCACAAGCCAAAATGGGTTGGCGTGGGTTATTATATAACATTTTTGAATTCTTTGTTTGTTCGCGGTGAATTGCATCACATTCCGATCGCTTAACTAACAAGTTGTAGCGTCGCACAAGCCAATTAGAAGCGAGAAAGTGGAGCTTCATGAGTGGCTAGTGAGCCTTACAAGATGTGGCGCCTGACGACCTCTGTGTTTATTGTCTTACCATAGCCTCTCCATAGCGTTACTTCTATGGTTTCACCTAGAATTCTGAGACATTGAAATTGGGATTGACGGCTCTTTTAGACTAACTCATTGCTAAATCCCAAAAGCTTCATGGTCTTTTAGTGTATCCGCGGTTGTTGTTTTATCCCAGATGTCGGTGTACACATGAATGGATGCTCCTAAACCAATTCTTTCTCCAAAACAGCCGGAGCTTGGATGGTCTGGCCCTTCAATTTCTCCAATCCTTCTCCGCCCTGTACCTCTTATCAGTATACATACGTTATGATGGAAGGCAAAACTTACGTAGCTTATCAAAGGAGAAACCTCAATACCATCCCCTGGATTATCGCTAACCACCGTGGCTCCAGCAGCTTGGATCCACCGTTTTCCCTGGTCCATGACATCCCTCTTACTGGTATCTGGGTCATCCTCACCTGTACCCTTCGCATTCTTCAACGGCGAGAATTCATCTTCTCGCTTTACCTCCATGCAAGCAAATTTGTTGAGCTCCAACATAGGGAAGACGTCAAATACGAACTGCTCGAGCTTGATGCCATTGGGTTTCTCGGGTTTGACGGTTTCGCCGTTCTCGGTGTTAACGTAAGGGATCTTCTTTCGCGCAACATGATGAGGCAGCTTGTGTGCCCATTCAGGGATCGACTCGAGGAATCGGAAAGAATAGTAATGGTTAACAATATTCGCAGCTCTGAATTTGAGGACATTAGGTTGTTTGGCATCCTTGGCTTCAGCAGTCTTCTTGTCAATCTCAGAATACTCCACAACATCAGGTCTGCCGTCCTTGAGAAGAATAAGACCGACAGATTCGGTAGCATTTCGTTTCCGTACAACCTTCGTAGCAATATCGACATCTTTGGATGCTGAGAACCCAATAAATACCGGGTCTGCCACTTTGACTAGGCAATTGTCCACACAATAGGCGTGGATATGTTTGATATCTCGTTTTCGCATGTCTCCCATAACGTTGGATGTAATGAGGGCTTGGTAGATACCACCATTTCCATCTGGGGCTACTGCCAATCTCCCCTTGCTCTCTAAAAGAATCTTTCCCTCGTTTGATACACAAGGCAGAACACCTTGTTCAAAAATTAACACATTCTCTTTCTCCAGACCAAAATAGCCATGCTCCTCGAAATACTTCTCTGTTGGGCCCCTCGTAGGTCCACTGGTCATAACATACCAAGGAACCACAACCTTCCTATCTTCTCTATATTCCGCTTTCTTGTGTGCCAATCGTTGAATCTTGCGTATACGTTCTGCCTGAATCTGGAAGAGAGATTTCGCCGAGGGTAAACCAATATCAAAACACCCTTTAGGAGCAGAACTTCCCAACCGTGTTCCTTGACCGCCAGCCATAAGCACCACAGCTACTTTATTGGCAGCAATGAGCTCTAAACCCGACTCATACCATTTTTCAATATCTTCCGTCCTCGAATCAAGGATACTGGCCGTGGCAGAATCTGGCAGAGGTTGGAGACCCGATCCGTTGTCGTCGTCCTTGGGTTTTGGGGGGTTGAGTGCCACATCAGTGATTTTATTAATATGTTCGGGATCGAAGCGGGATAGTTGTTCGTAGAGAGAGGCTTTTCCAGGTATGGTGAGGGAATCGTAGAATGTGAAGACGTGGTCTTGTTTTGCTTTCTCGTATTTGTTCTTAAGCTCTTGGAGCTCGTTGGAGCTGGGTTCTTTTGGCGCGACACCTTTCTCTCCCGAATCCCCACCAGTGTGCATTTTATCAAGGACGTTCTTTACAGTTTCCATGTTGTGTAATTGTAATAATACGCAAAGAGAGTTCGAGGAATTTGTTGTAGAACAAATGTTAGTCAAACCCCCCCTTGATCGTACTTTGTACAGCCCCACTGTCAACCATCAATGCTCGCTAAAGGACGAACCCCTCGCCCTCGCCCCTTTCCTCCATTTCATCCTCACTTCTCCGCGATTTGTCCACAACCGTTCCAATGGTGGCCGGTGATGATGCCATATGTTTTTTCATGAGTTTACGAGTTTCTTAATTGAATAGTAATCAGGAGATTACTTATCATTTGAAAATTCTGTACCCCCATTCCCTTCTCATTCGAAAACTTCATCAAAAGCACCAACCATGAAAGAAGAAACCTCGAGGTTCTTCGAGTCAGAAGAACTCGAAGAGATCCCCTCACCCTCTCTAATCGACAAACTACCTCCATCAAAGAAATTCGATCTCTCTTCCTTCACCTACTCTCCTCAAGTCACCACATCACCTCCGTCTACGCCAAGACGAAGTTCTCGAAAACTCCTCCCAACCTTAACTCCCACTTCAAACCCGTCATCCCCCTCACGCTTAAAGCGCAAATCATCCCATCCTGCCTCAACCCCCTCTACACTAATTCTTAAGAAGAAAGCCCGCTCTCCAGCAAAATATGCATCCCCAGAAAAATACGCCGAATACAAACCTCTCTCGGACGTCCTGGCACCCAACCTGCTCATCCTCTTCGTAGGACTCAACCCGGGTTTACGAACCTCCACAACCGGTCACGCTTACTCTCACCCCAGCAATCTCTTCTGGAAACTGCTCTATTCCTCTGGAATCACTTCTCGTCTGGTATCGCCCACCGAGGATCGCCAACTCCCTAACTTATTTCAATGTGGAAATACTAATATAGTTTCTCGTCCTACCCGCAATGGAGGAGAATTAAGTAAGAAAGAAATGGATGAGGGGGTATCGGGTTTAGAGGAGAAGATTAGGAGGTTTAGACCAGAGGCGGTTTGTTTAGTAGGGAAGGGCATTTGGGAGAGTGTTTGGAGGGTTAGAAAGGGGAAGGTCATTAGGAAGGAAGAGTTTGTGTATGGATGGCAAGGGGAGGGGGAAAATATGGGGGTTGTTGTTGAGGAGAAGGGGGAGGAGGGGGGATGGAAGGGAGCGAGAGTTTTTGTGGCGAGTTCTACGAGTGGATTGGCGGCTACGTTGTTGCCGTGGCAGAAAGAGGAGATTTGGAAGAAGTTGGGAGATTGGGTTAAGGAGAGAAGAAGGGAGAGGCAGGCAGAGGCAGAGATAAAAGTAGAAGTGAAAGCCAAATCCTGACACCGGAAGAATCCTTTTCATGTTGTTAGCATGAATGTGCCGAAGCGCTCGAGCTATATAGAAGTGTACAGTACTCGAATTCCAGTGGCTTGTCTAAACAAAGCCTCCGGATTAAATGTAAAATAAAGAAGCTTTCACCTATCCTACTCAGTCAGTATCTCACAAATCTCATACTAAAGTAGTCGACATCGTCTAAGGATATATAAATTAACACAACAAATTTTAACAATTAGATCCCTCTAGAAATTAATCTTAACACGTTAGACCATCTCACTCCTTCTGTCAGGACTGAAACCAAAATCACAGCTCACAGTCATGAGTCAAGGTTACATGTAGTATACTACCACTCTCTTCTCATGATCTCAAGATCTAAATGAAACGGCAATAATTTCTTCTCAAGCAGCTCACCTTAGCAACAAAACGTAGAAAAGATCTCACAATCCAAGCCTAGCATAAAGAGTATAAATCGAGCAGTAGTCCGGATACTAGAAGACAAGATTAAGCTAATAATAATATGAAATTATGAGAAAATTTAGGATAATGGCAATGACTTTATCGAAAGTCAAAGAACGAGAATACTAAGAAAACAGTTGAGACAAGAAAGACATATGTTGCATCGCTAGGAAATAGCCTAGGGTAACTGCAACTCGTAAATTTTGTGTCTACGCAGAAGACTTGCTCCTGAAAGGAAGTTTAGAACTGGAAGTTATTTGGACATTATATAGGATCAGAGATCTAACTGCCTGTAGTGCTAGTTGAGTTTTGAACTCGCTCTACACTAGAACCAAAAATAGTTTGGAAATGGGAGGATGAGTAGGATTTAGATACCTCGATCAAAAGGAAATATGATATCCCATGAAGTGCTACGTAGAACATACCAAACCCCGAATCTTAACTTCAAATATCTGTTCGCATTTCCTCCGACTTCCCCGAGAAGGAAAGTCGTATATCCCAACCTCTCCCAACTCCTTTTAATTAAGTCTCTTAAATTTCTCCCACCGGTGCAACTTCTCCTCGTATCCAACATCTGGCCCCATATGTCCCTCTTTCCAACACCTCGCACAGTACAAATCAGCTCCACAACCAAAACACTTCACCGTCGCATCATCATTACAAATCACACACCAACTCTCAATCTCCTCATCTGTGAATTTCTTCAGCTCTCCCTTCCCCCCTACAAGCTCATCCTTATCTACCGGTTTCCCCGTCGGTGCAGAAGGTAATCCCAATTCATTTGTAGAAGTAGGATCACCAAGACCATTCAGAGCAGCCATCCGCGCTGCAAGGTCAGATTCGAAATCTAGTGATTTCTTGCTAGCTTTTGTTGATGGGGGGTCGGGAAGGTTGGATGGTGCGGAGGGGAGAGAGAACCTTGGTTCTTTATCCCAATTTGGAGATGTCTTGGTATGGGATCCTTCTTCCTCTTCTGTGGCTATAGGCTTGTTCTGTCCTTCGAGATTCACCTCGTCTAAAAGCTTCGCAACAATGTCTTCAGCTTCACGTGATTCTTCTTCAAATCGATAACGTCGACTTTCTCCTGCTTCCTCTTCTTCATCTGGCTTGGAGAAAGACATATCGAGGGCTCCTGTAAGTGAGTTTTCCCCCACCTTTTCATTTCCATCGGCCGTTTTCTTAGAGTTTGTGATTGATTCTTCTTTGATGGCTAAGGTGGCTTTCGCCTCATAAAGCAACTTCTGAATATCGTCTGGATCATCTGGATTTAGCCATTGTTCTTCGGGTCCTAATTCTGCAAGGAGATCTTCTAGCTCTTTATCATCGTTTCCGGTTGTGAGAAATAGGTCAGGTGTTTCAGTCAACCCGGTAGGCTTTGAGTATATGGAATCATATTCAAATGTGATCTGTGACATTGCAATCTGAGAGGGTCTAAGGGATGGTGAAGGTGAGGATGACGAGCCATTTCGTAGACTTCGCAAGCGGGCTGATAGGTCTATTTCTGGGATACTATGGCTTGAGCTTGAGGTAGCGTTCAGCGTTGGGTGACTGGATTATTTAGTATGTGACGTAATATAAGACATGATAGCGCATACTTGGGTTTAAGTTGGATAGTTGACCTTTTGAGGGCATTCAAGCGATCGAGAAGATGTTGGTCATAACTAGGAGGATCACTCATTTTGTAATTGCATATGCTTGAATTTGGTGTTACGCTCATAGAATGAACTTAGTTTCTAGTCCTCGCCAATTCTGAGGCTGAAGTTCAGCCTTGTCATCCTCATCTCATCTTGTGACTAACACGTCTTCGATGTTGCTGAAGAACTCTTGCTGTTTCTGTGACTAGCTAAAGGAGAATGATTCAGAATATTACAGATATTCAAATCTCCAAACGGGAAATAAGACTGGGAAAGCGAGAATGTTTCACGAAATTCTAGACATTTAGCACTTCTGTCTCCTGGGAATAGAAACAGGGGTGGCCTAAGATAATACATTAGCCTCATCTTGAAGTCTAACTAGCTGTGTTGTATCGTATGTGATTGAATTCATTCAGAGAGAAGATTATGTTATTCATCATGACTAGCTGTCAAATCCAGAGACATGTCCCAGCAAGCTGAAATAGTCAAAGGATCCCGCCAGGTCAGACTAAGGATGATACTAGGAGTCTCATCATAGAATTCAGGAAAGCGTAATGAAAAAGGGATATGCTGACCTTGAAAACTCATCTATAGCGTGTACCCAAACTCTTAAGAAGGGTAAAATGCCGTTGTCTTCATCCGTTTGCGTGGGAGCAAACGATGAGTTGTTTGTTTGAGTATCAATACCGCTCAGAAAACCCAGATCTATATTAATCATCATAAGAAATTCGTCGCCTTTGAGGAGCTGAAGGAGCTGCAGATTGGCTGGTCTCTTCCTCGTCCTCGTCGTAATACAAATCCCCAACTCCCGTCTCCACTTTATCCCAAGTCCTCTTCCTAAGATCTGGTTTCACATTTTGTTTAAACCATCCCTTTTCTTTTGCTAGCTGTTCCTTCTGTAGCTTCTTCTTGCTCTTGTTGCGCTTGTTCTTGGACGGCAATACGGGTCCTATTTCAGTCGTTTGACCATCGTTCTCGAGCTCTCCATCCTCCATTTCTCCCTCTTCTCGTGGGTCGGAGTTTGGAGTTGGCGCAGTAGACTCTTCGGTCTGCAGAATTGGCAAAGCAGGTTGGGGGGTCGTATCGCTGTCGCCCTTCATCTCGTTGATGTGTCTTCGCTCTCGTAGCAGTGCCTCGATTTCCGAGTGTCGAAAAATTGCAACTTGTTCGTCTGTTAAGGTTCTCTTCACACCATCATCGTAGTAGCCGAGTTCATCATCTTCCTCTAGAGACTCGTCTCCCTCTAGGTATTCTTGGTACTCTGCGTCATCGGGACCGAGGAAATCCTTAGCAAAGTGGTCCACACAGGTACTAAGGAAATGTGCTGCGTGGAAGGCCGTGAGGTCAGCCTGCCAGCTCTGTTAGTCTACGACGGGGTAGTTTAGGAAAGGTCGCATCTTGCCTGCGATATTTCCGGGACGAATATCATTTTTATTGAGAGTCGAATTATTGAAGTTGGAGTCGTGAGCAATTACTGGGCATTTATTTTATCTCAGGGCGAGGCTATGGGGGACGGTAGAACCACGGAGCGCCAAACACGGCTGCAATTCAACAATTATTCGCTGATAGAGAGCAACAGATAGACAACAATGAAAAATCAGAGTTTGCAATTGTAAAGCAAATGGGTATCTCGTCGTCAAATAGCAAACCCCCCTATCTCAGTCCCATCTCCCAACACGCCTCCATAGCATACTCCATAGGCAAATCCATATCATCAGTTCTTGAATAATTCAAGAGCATCCTCAAAAGCTTTGACGACCTTGACATCTAGATAATGCAATCAGTGAAAATTTCAAAGAGTTTCAAGATAGAATCTTACAGTGTTCCTTCTTCTCTTCTAAAGACCGCTCAGAGAGTTGAAGGTATCTTTCTCGGGTTTTCAAGCTTAGAAGGGTTAATCAGATCCTAGACACAGTATATGAGGTACTGACCGTTTTGCTGCTCTTCCATTATCATGCGCGGACGAAGCTTGAGCCCAAACCGAAAAAGCCTGGGAGTTGTAAGTAGGGAGGCACTAGGGGGATAGATTTGATTCACATTTGCAAGCTGGTGGAACTCTTCGATCAGACCATCTTCAACAACGCTGGCTGCTGTGATTGTGTCTGAGCAGCGTTTTTCGAAATCTAACCAGTCGAAGTCAGATATTTCAGCTCCAGTATCAACTCCTTTATTTTCGGGTGCATCCCTGCTATGTTCCTCTTCGATCATTTGGGCACGGTTCTCCTCTTGAATAGCAGCGTCCTCGTCGTCTTCAGATATGGTAGGTGTTTGTGATGCAGGGACTTGAACGCCTTCCTTGAGGTGAACACCTTGTTCACTGTTGATACCGTGTGCACCATCCTGACCTCGTGCCTTCAAGACACTCTTCTGGTTTTCGATGGCCATGCTCTTACAACGAGGCGTTTCTAGGGGGTACGTGAATTTGGAAGACCTGAGAAATGGAGTTGATTGTGGTAGAGTTGTAAGAGAATGCTCCGTACAAGCAGCTATCTTTATTTTGTTTAAGATAGTAAGGTATGCTAACTATGTAGTGAAAGAATGTATCAACGACATTATAAATTCAAACACGAAAAGAACGCGAAACACGTGGAGATAGCGATAAGGCTAAGCTCTTAAAGTGGGCGCTAGTAGAAGGCCGACCACGGTAAGAGTAGTCACGACGATATTGTTGTATTCACGCTTCCATGTCACCATAAGCATTTGTTGAAGACGCTATTTCTTTCCATATAATCTTCTTGTAGATTCGAGTACCTTCAAATCTACACGATGCTTCACTTGGAGCACACGACTGCCTTACGTTCTATACCCTCTTAAGTCCGCACTAATTTTCATACATCCAACCTTTGTCAAGGCTTCCACCATGAGCATCTCTTGCGACATATGCTTTCGAACCGGCGGATACAAGTTACCATTTCTATGCCCGACTGATGCACGGAATCAGCTGTATGAGTATCGCATTCAAAATGTCCGAGTGCTCCTTGAAAAGGATGCCCTTGATCGAGAAATCTCCGCCTTGCCCCAACACCTTGGTGATATCGGGTCCGGCGCACTTCGATCAGACGTCGCTGATGTTCTCGCTGAGAGGGATCAGACTATGGACAGAACGCATCAAATTATAGCGCATGCGGATGAACTTCGCGAGAAGATCAACCAAGCGAAAGAAGATATAGAAAAAAGGAAAGCCAGCCTCACCCGCAGGAAGTCAGAGCTAGCATCTGCAATAAATGGAGTTGATTCACGAAGAGCAAGGCAGTCGGATGAGATTGAGAAGTCTATCCGAATGACCAAATACAAGTGGAATCAAACAAACAGCGTCACGGCTTCCTCGAGGACTTTTCTTTGTAGTGAAACTGCGAAGTTATATGGGCTCCGACGTGCTAGGAGGAATGGCGCACTGGAGGATTATAGGATAGGCGGAATAGGGATTGTTGACTTGAAGTCAATGAATAGTAGGCCTCCTGCCCTCCACGGGTGGTAAAATATACTGACGTTTGTCTAGCTGCAAGTGCTGCACAGATCTCGACCGCATTATCGCATATTGTCCATCTCCTAATGCTAACTACACATTATCTTTCTATCCGGCTACCAGCAGAAATAACTCTTCCTCATAGAGACTATCCACTGCCCACAATATTTCCCTTACAACATTCATATAAGCATATCAACGTACCTTTTCCTGGAGGCACTCCTGGACACTCCTCCAACCCGAGTCCTATAGCATCTCGGCATACCGATACCACAAACCAACCTCGACCACGACCTTTATGGATTACAAAACCCCTGCCCATTCTTGGGGCTGAAGATCAAGTTGCACATTCTCTTTTCTTAGAAGGAGTGACTCTGTTAGCCTACGACATCGCCTGGTTGTGTAAAAGTCAGGGCATACCAGTTGGAGAAAATAGCAACTTCGAGGACATCTGCAACATAGGAAAGAATATGTATAACCTATTACTCGGCCCATTTCCACGATCCTCGCCTTCTAGCCGAACCCCCTCTTCCCAAATCATGCCTACGAAAAACGGAGACTTGTTAAAGAACGACGACGACAAGAAGAGTATGCAATCTAATATCATGGGACGATATTCACATGGCACGGCGCATTCATTTCTAGGCGGTGCAGAAGGCACAGAATTCATCCGCAGTTGGAAAATACCAACTCCCATAAAAATCGCAGATAAGTTAAAATCGCAACTTTTGAGCGAAGTTGCCAACTCGGAATGGGAAGTTCTGGATCAAGATGCATGGGCCGTCGAGGATGAATTAGGCGACGATGGCGTCGTGGTTGGGGCCCGGAAAGAGGGATCTAAGAATACAGCTGCTATACTCGGGATGCAGAGTTTCATGAGCATGAGAACGGTAATGGATGCGGTGGAGATGGTGGGAGGTAGGACTATTGATAGGAAACCAGGCACGAGCGGCTGGACGAAGTTGAAGCCTAGATGATTCTTTGCTTCTGCTCTATTTCATAATGAAACGACATGCGCTCACACTTGGACTTGGGACGATGATCGAGGGCTGCATTGGCAGGCGACCGAACTGACTCGACTTTGGAATTAAGGATTGGCGTCGTCTTGCTTTTGGTTGGGCCGGGTGTTATAGATCTTTCTGAATAGAGTAGAGCGGAATAACATCGAGATATGCTACGATCACCGTGATCTACCTAGCTTTTCCTCCTCGACCAGGACCACTCGTACTTAATCTCTTTCCTGAAAGTCAGAATGAAGTGAGGCTTATGATAGCTTAAAAGATATATCTGACCCAATACGGGAGAGCTGCCAAATTTCCCGAGAGAAATTTCGAAGCCAACTTCAAGTTAGTCAACTCAATTAGGCCCAGAATGACAAGCAGCTAAGTTATAGGTGGTCAACATCCCTTCAACCTTCTCAATACAAAAGCACCTGCTCGTTCCCATCATCGCCAGCCCCTCCCTTTCCTCTCCCAGTTCCCTCCTCTCCCCACCCTAGGGGGAACGCCTCGCACGTGAAGATGCAACTCCCTAGGTCCTCCTCTCCCTCTCCCATTATGAATGAAGATGAACTTGAACTTGTTGAACAAAAATCACTCTAGGGGTGTAGAAGGATTCAGAAAAGGCTAGGGAATAGGAATGGAAATACGGAAGAGGGGGCGGTGGGGGGTTGGTTAGTTATCGAACTACCCCAGACGCTGTTACTAAACAGGAGGTTCTCAAGTTGACCATGTCGAATTATGGGAAAGATAGACAGTTGGCTTTTGAATTAATGACAATAATCCTTGCAAGTGGATTTCCATTTCCTTCTTCCCTAGTTTTTATTTTATTTTATTTTATATATTTTATATATTTTTTACCAGTGCTTTGAGTACGTGTTTGCAACATAGTTCATCGATCAAAAATTCTGAGCGCGCAGTCTAATAACTAGGCCCGCCATCGGAGTCATCAATTGACAACGCATTGAACATGACGCATTTCTAAAGTGCGTGCATGATGAGGAAAAAAAAAGAAAAAAGAAACGGAAAGTTTTGGGGCGGAAAGGCACAACGTCACTCCCTGTTGCCCTACAAAGAAACACCTCCCTCGATCAGTTCGTGATGCCCTTGCATGCGTGAGCATCCTGCATTGCGTATGCGGCGAGAATCGTCCACGCAACCTGGTATCGGCAGTTCTGCGGAGGATCATTGGTCGGAATTCGCAGCACATCATCCGCGTTCCTACGGTGGTTGTTTATGGAGAAGAAAGGGTTTCCATTCCGGGTCGGTCTGATGGGATTCTTACTTCGCTGATGGGGGGGGGGTTCAGTTCCAAGGCTTGCTTTTACCGTGATTTCGTTGAGGGCGGCCTGATAGATTAGGGGAAGTTGCAATAGTGAGGAGGACGGAGGTGGTAAGGATTCTTGATGAGAAGCGTGAAGAGCGACCAATGCCTCGTTCCCGAGGAAGACTGGACTGTAATGCAATCTTGAATTGGGGGAAAAGATTCGTGTCGTGGACCGAATCAAAGTGCATCCGGAAAAGTAAGACGACGTTTAGCCTAGGGAAATTCTGGCTGATGTTGTTTATACGTCCTTATGCACTTATGCGCTTACTTATGTACTTACTCAGGAATTGCTGATTCACGGGTGAAATGGCGTTGCATTGTCCTGTCCAAGCGGGTCAGGTACCAGAAATGCAGCCAATCAGACGGCCCACACCCCTTTTGCCGGCGCCTCGCCCGTGTCTCTCCCAGGAACGCGTTTCTGAGTGGATGGGGAGCAGCATGGATGATGGATTGCTCCTTCTTCTTCTCAACATTCATCGTGCTTGCTTTGGTGGCGGAGCAGGAGCAGTGAAGTTGCCATACTGTACATGCGTGAGTCACGTGCTTGCAGACTGGAACTGGCCAACTTGACTGGCACACCCCCTCCCCACTCATTATGATCCGCCCCAATTTAACTCTCATACCACTCTACCTCCTTTCAGTTTAGAGCGTCTCTTCTCTTCTTCTTTTTCTTCTTCCACTCCCTCTCCCTCTCCCTCTTCCATCTCATTCATATCATTGACCAGGTCGCCGTTGAATCATCCCCCTTCCCTTCATTTCACACCCTCGTTCATTGTCAATTGAGCAATTTGCTCCCACACTCCTTTTTCAACGGCCTCCCACTCACGAGTGAAAAGTGTAGCCCTATTCCATCCATCTCTGCACACGCCGACCCTGAGCGCCCGAAACCATCAACACATTGAACACCTCACCATAGCAATCTAGAAAACCCGTCGATATGCGTTACTCAACCCCCTCCGTCATGATGCTCGCCGCCATGGGCATCTCCGAAGCCGTGGCTGGTCCGGCTCACGCTCACCGACACGCACACGCACACGAAAAGAAGGAGTAAGGATGGTCCGTCGATGGGGAACGCATCATGTGGCTAACATTTATCTCTGCAGGGCCAAAGCAAGTGTGGACTGGTCAGCGCTGCATTGGGACGAGATGGGAATCAACTGGTCGTCCGCATACGAAGCAGGCCAAGCTGCGAAGACTGCTACCTCAACGTCGACCGCTGTCCCAGAGCCCACACCCGCAGCCGCGGTTGTCGAGGCCGTGCAGGCGAGCACAGTCGCCACCACTGCCACCACTTCTTCTGCAGCTACTACCACCAGCTCTTCGTCCATCTTGAACGATATAGAAGAGCTCTTTGATGGCCTGGTTGGCGTTTCGAACTCGCGCACGTCATTCGGATCGATCGTGAAAGGAGATGGCACCACGGGCGATTCTGCGTATGGCAATTATGGAGGGCCGTACGGTTCCAATATCATCAAGGTCGATTCGACAGCCAGCTATGACTACACGATAGAGTTCATCAACCCACAATCTACCTCCATCACGGTCAATATCTGGAACAAAGTCGGACCAGATCTACAACCCCTCTCCGGTTCCGCCCTTGCACCCAAGAACACTTCCCTCACCTTTGCCCTGAGGCCAGGCGCTTCCCAAATTGTGGCTTTCGATGAGGACTCTCAGGTTGCATGGGCTCAGGCATGCAGTTCAACCACCGCCTCTGGTTCCTACGCACAAACATGGGGCGAGGCGAACTTTGTATCGACAGGTTCTGGATATGACATGTCTGCCATCGAAAACCCTTCAGGTAATGCCTACAACCTGACCATCACCAGTGTGGAAGCTCCTGGCTGCACGAGTGACCCAACCCAGAACTACTGGTTGACGGCCACCAATCCAGTGGGCAATAGCGATGGAAGCTGTTATATTGCCCAGAGCACGGCTCATTTGACCGCCATCATGGGCGGTGCCATCTAGGTGCGCATGGAAGCGTTGATGAGGGGAATTTGATGTGGATATTTTTGCCTTCTAGTAGTGTATAGTTTTTAAAAAAGAGACCCTTTTCCCCACCACATAGCGCGATCTCCTTTTGGCGTGGAATTATTTGCGTAGAAGGAAAGTCCTTCGTCTCGGATGGATTTGGAGTGATCGGATAAGAGAGGATTCCAGGGTATTTTAGTCAGGGAAGATGTCTTGGGGGGAGGAATAGGAATCGAGGCCTTTCTCATATATCTATTTTCTCTGAAAGTAGCCCCTGGGTCTCTCTAATATAATGCAACCAACTGTCTTCAATTTGTTCTTAGTTGGTGTTGGATAGCTTCTTCCTTTCGCTCCCTCTTTGCTTGCGCGCGGATTCTTCAAGGCTGAAGGATTTGCACTCAGCGGCACGCCCGAATAGACATCTTCAAAAAGATGCTTCAAAGTCGAAGCTCGATAGCGATAAATGCTTTTAGGCTGTCTTTTTGAACTCTGCATGAAGTCTGAAGAGTTCCAGAATTGCAGGTAGATTTAACATGACTGCTCTGGATTTAGATATAGGGCTGGATGGAGAGAATACGAAGAAATTAACCTCCTTCCCTTGTCCTCCTCCAACCAACATCACCAACACAATCCAGACCCACATCCTTTCCTTGATCCATGTCTTTGCTCTTCCTCTATCAGCCTGTAGGCCTCTCTCTTACCTCCTGCAATTTACTCATTTCTTTATCGATCTACTTCTTGCTCTTTCTCCAACTCACGTCGCTCGCTCGTTTTGACTGCTACGATGGCCATTACAGTCACAACACCCACACTGTAAATGTCATGTTTCCATAACATCAGACCATTTCTACGATATTCTCATACATCTGGTATTTGATCAAGGCATAAAACACGAAAGACGGAGCCTTCAGAAATTTAATTCTATTCACATTTGAAACTCATATTCGAATCCCAACCATGAGGAACACTTGGGCTCTGGCTACGGCCGTTGCTATGGCATCTATTTTTTCCAGAGGTAATTCTGTTGCTGTTGAGGTCGACGGCAAGTAAGTAAGACGGCTTCGAACAAAAGAATGACGCTAACATGATCAAGCTGGTATAATAATGCCGTACAAGGTATTAAGTTTCCCAATGTTAAGGGGACAGGGTCCTATCAACAGGTTAAAGGCATGGAACCCTGCGAATACACAACAAAGACATTGAGCAACGCTCTTGCGCCATTTGATGAGGATTTGTCGGTAATTTTCCGAGGTATGGGATCTATATGAAGTAATCTGAGAACATAACAGTTGATGCGTGTACAGGCCCTATTCAATTGAGCGAATTTGCAGTCTATACCTTCAGCTCATCATCGTCCGCCGGAGCTAAAAAGCGCGAGGACCCTGCTCGACGACATGCCGGACACGAGCATGCTCACCGACGCCTAAAAATGCTGGATGAAGAGAGAAAGAGAGCCGCCGATGCAGATCATTTAGAGTATGGTGTATCGTCATGGCTAACAACAGTCACCCAGCCTGCTGCGGCTTCGTCTCCGGCTACAGAAAACAGCAATACCAACACAAACACGAAGGCTGTTCTGATGAGTACCGTAACGTCCTATACCACAGTATGCGCCGCGGAAGGTGCGTGCACAGACCTTCAGAAATTCATAAATCTGATACAAAAATTCCTAGGAAACATGAAGTCTCATCATACATCTTCTCATCATACATCTCAAACGACGACTCCACCAACTACTAGCTCCTCTCAGCCTCCCACAGTGCAAACTTCCTCAACTTCCACCAAGCTAGCGGTCCAATCTTCTCAAGTCGTGTCGTCGATTGGTTCTACCTCGACATCTACAGCCGCCACAGGATATGGTGGAAGTGGGGGAACAGGGTCAGGAACATCAAACCCAGATTATGTTCGCACTTCATACTACCACGCCTCAGACCAGACGTCTGACAATATCTCCTTTCTAACAGCAGATCTTCACCTCCAATATGTAAGCAGTAGCGGGACATCTCCTGCAGCAGATGGCCAGAGCCATATTCTTGCCGATGGAGTGGTCGATACTGCAGAATTTATTATCATGAGCAGCGAGACGTGCTCTACAGATGATCAAAGCGAGACAGGCGTTTGTGGATTTGTAAATCCCGGTTACTTACCGATTCGTGAGTGATGAAACTGCGTTGTTTTATTATTACTGACTTCCCGCTAGGAGGCTTCCCTGGAGCCGACAAAGTCTTTTTGATGTCATTCAGCATGCCTTACGTGGGAATTGACAGCGATAGCACTAAATATGCTCCTGTCGACACGCCTGCAATCTGGATGTTGAACTCGAAAATCTTGCGGACGGGGCAGTACAACAGTGAAAGCTGCACATGTTGGTAAGTTCTCAATTTCAAAACCCTCTAGGCATTGATGAGTTAGATACATTCAGCCTCTTGAAACATACTCCTTCCTAGTGTGGCAAAACTGACTCCGGCATTCTGAATTAGGCCTGCCTGTGGGGAACTTGACGTTGCAGAAGCACTTACAGCAGGCTCTCCCAATATCACAAGCAGCTTGCACGGAAATCAAGGGGCAACATCACCTGATTACTTTGAACGTTCCACAAGCACGGTGACATTGGCGGTTATATTCCAGTCTTCGACCCAGAGCATCCAGATTCAAATCGTACCATCTGGATCAACCTTCGCCTCATCCTTTCCATCGAGTCTCACGACAGATAACGTCAACACTCTTCTTGAGATAAACCAGAGCGGGCTGTCCACGTTTGACTCGAGCGCCTACATGTATAGTTGAGTAGATAGCTAGATAATATGAAAAGGAGGGCAAGGTGTCGGCAGTGGCATGAGCATGGTGGCTTTGGATGTTTCTTTGTTTATATATATATATATTTTTTTTGACCAGTGGAAGACTCGCTAGATATCGAGGACTTGCAACTGCAATGACTGGATTGGATTTCATGGTGCAGGATCTACCTGCAGCTGGCATGCTCAAGGTGGAGTTACTTCTTGAATAAAGAGCTGTTGTTGGATTGCAACTAAGCTTGACTATTTATATGTAATTTAATTTACATTTTGTATTCATTCTATGTTTAGGGGGGAGACTGCGACAGTAGTAGCCTTTAAATGTACAACAGCAAGGGTATTATTGTTATTCTAGTATAACTACTTTCTTCAAGTTACGGTTCCAGATATCTTCTCCGCAGTGATGGGCGACGGTGGGGATAAATAGAAGTAGTCCTTTTAAATCAACTCTTTCGTCGTGTACAATGAGGGACGCAATTCAATTCAATTCAACTCCGCAAGCTGAACATATACAGTTATACTTTATACAGCACGATGATTAGTACATCACATATACACTTTGGATGACCTAAATTATTGTATATCTGAATATCCCCGTTTGATTCTCACTGGAATGAAAAGGAACGGGAAAAGTGAGTGAATGAACTTGGAGGTGCTAGTGTTGCTCTATGTGCGCATAGCTCCCACCTTGATTTAAGCCGCTCAACGTCAGTAGAACACTTGAATATCATCTAAATTCACCTCGATGCAAATGTCTCATTGTCGTTTAACAAATTGTTAACGCTTTAAAGTCCCTAGAACATCTCAATTTCAACCAAACTTTCTTTGACACAATTCTCGTTGCGATTTTTTCAATAGTTATATATCCCAGCGCCTCTCTTACTCTCTATTACATACCTCTCTCAGCCTTTACCTAAGGAGGGAGACGATGAATCCTGTAGTAATATTTAATTGACGAAGTGATGGTTGAGTAACGTTGAGTAAAGGATGAGATGAGTTACCGGTAAGTGCATTTTGGGGTAGGCTCTTTCCGCATCTAGTGCTAAGATTCCCCTCTTCGATTCTAGTACGAGCCCCTCTCCCAACCCTTACTATTTAACATACTAATAAATCACAGTTGATGAAACCGAGAAGTTTGTGGATCTACGCTGCCACGGACTATCAAACTATAGAGGAGATTGTCAAGGAATTTAAAGAGCAATACCCAGCTGCTGGCGAGGATGCAACATCAGTCGAGCTTTCACATGAAAGACGGGATTGCCTGAGGAGAGGCAAGAAGAGCTCTTGGAGATCATGGGAGTCATGGCTGAAGTGGCTATTACGGAGGGGCGTCTTGGAAAGAGAGTTAAGATGTGAGTTGGAGTTCTGCAGTTAGGTATTCGAAAAGTATTAACAATATTGTGATTTAGATTTTGGTGGACAAATTGACTATCTGGAAGGAATTCATGGCTAAGTCTCTTGCTTTTACTGAGTTGAAGTAGAGCCTTTTGTCTTTGTTGAGGTAAAATTTGTCCTCGGGTTGTGAGGGAAAACAAAGCTGGTCTTCATTTATTTCCGGATTGAGTTGCTGTAATACGTTGAATATCCTTGAATAGCTAGGATTTCACCTGCCGTTATACTTATCTGTTGTCCTCTAACTCGAACAACTCTTCTATAGAGCAATCAAATTCAGCCGGACTTACCTCAAGGCAAAATGCTTAGTGCTAACTACTACGTCCAAGTCTTCTTTTATCTGTAGTCCTTTGTAATGGCTCTTGATGGTAAATAAATAAATTTAAAGATGAGTTTGGAATGAAAATATGAAATATGAAATATTTTAGCTTTTTCATCTGAAAGAATAACTGCCTTCAATTCTTCAATAGATGTGTTCATGAGATATTATGCCGAGGCTTATGAGAACGCCTCCGGCTCGTGAGCGAATAAACCAAAGAAATTTAAGAAAATCCTCCATTTCATCACTCAATCTCCTCCCCCAATCCATCGCAGAATACCTTTCCCGATTCCTATCAATAAACTTAAACCCGATCCTGATTTCCACCTCAAGAAACATTCCCCGCACCCCGCAAACAAGCTTAATCGACTTCTGACTAAGAAAACCCCTACGGAAGGATCAACGTCCTCGATATCAACACCTTGACGCACAGTTTGTCGCAAAACAAAACAAAAGCAGATTGGAGAGGCTGAGTGAAGTAAGTCTTGGTGTAGCGGCATAATGGCTACAGTGTCACCGCCCAAGCCGTGGGAGACAAGTCGTAGTGCGGGTGCAAGTGGAGGTTTGTTGATTTTTCCCACCACATGCAAAGGCAACTAACTAACAATTCTTTGAGCAGCTATGTCGTCAGCTCCGACCTCAAACACAACAGGCTCCTCCCTTTCCGCACCCTCATCTACGTCTGCAGCGCCTGCAATCCCTGAACGACCTTCCACCCTCACCTCCGCAGTTAATAGGAACGCCTCGGCCTACTCTCCCTATGGTGCAAACCGGCTTGGAGCCGTAGGCGCCTCACCCTATGGTGGAATCGGGACCGCCTATAGCTCACCATATTCACGAATGGGCGGGATGGGAGGCTATGGCGGATACGGTTCTGGGATGTATGGTGGCATGGGAGGCATGGGAGGATATGGTTCTATGTATGGAGGAGGCATGGGAGGCATGTATGGAGGCATACCTGGCGATCCTAATGATCCGAACAGTTTGACGAATGGCTTTACGCAGAGTACCCAGGCTACGTTTGCGATTATTGAGGGGATTGTGGGGGCTTTCGGGGGGTTTGCCCAGATGCTGGAGAGTACTTATATGGCTACTCATTCTAGTTTTTTTGGTTTGCTCCTCCTTTCCCCCCCTTCTACACATCCATTCTTCAATTTGAGCATATAGAAGGGAACGATAGCTAATGAAGAAACAGCAATGGTCTCGGTCGCCGAACAATTCGGCAACCTCCGCAACACACTTGGTTCCATCCTCGGAATCTTCACTATCCTGCGCTGGCTACGAACCCTCTTCGCCAAAATAACCGGTCGACCACCCCCAGCTGACGCTACCTCCCTCACACCCTCTGCATTTGCCTCTTTCGAAGGGCGAAAATTCCTTCCTGACGGCTCTCCCCAGGCTCCTCGTCCCTCCAAAAAACCATTCCTTTTCTTCATCGCTGCTGCGTTCGGTCTTCCTTACCTCATGGGGAAATTAATAAAGGCGTTAGCGGCAAACCAGGAAGAAGAAGAGAAGCGGAGGCGGCTACAGTCACAAATTGGACCGGATGGTTTACCGAGTGCTGCTATTGATCCCGCCAAACTAGACTTCTGTCGGGTTCTTTATGATTTCACGCCTGAAACGGGAGCAACAGTGCAAGGAGTAGATTTAGAGGTGAAGAAAGGAGATTTGGTCGCTGTTCTTAGTAAGAGTGATCCGATGGGGGATTCGAGCGACTGGTGGCGGTGTAGAGCGAGAGATGGACGAATGGGATATCTTCCTAGTGTGTACTTGGAAGTTGCGAGACGGCCGGGTCAACCTATTGCAGAGATTAAGAGTGCAAGTCAGAGTGGAGGATCTCAAACAAATACTCCTCCTCTTTCTCAGAAAAATATGAAGGGACCGGAAGTTACGAGTAAAGCGGGAGATGTCACAGTGGAGAGTTTTCAGAAGAGTCAGTTTTATTCTTGAGTTTTATGGTGGCTTGTTTGTGTTTGTTTTTGTGGAATTGGGGTTCGATCGTTGCTTTAGCTTTAGCTTTGTCACCAGGCTGGCTTTTTTGGATTGGTTTGAAAAGATACGGGATATGGATATCGATAGGATGGAAAGAAAAGAAAAGGAATGATGAACTTCAGAGAGTGAGACGTAGATACTCGGTCATGGCGTTTGTATTTTGATAAACGAATGAGCGGTTTCTACTCTTTTTTAATACCTATGCTTGCGAAGGTGTTCTATGACGCGACTGCGATTATTTTGTGTATTTACTCTGAAGAGATGACTTTTTTTTTTTTTTTTTTTTTTTTTTTTTATAAAAAAAGCCGTTATTAGGCAGTCATTTTCTAAAATATCAGCCTATATGTATAGACCTAAATCTACATTACTATAGCAGTAAGGATTTAGCCATAAGCTAGAGGCTTAAGCTTGATGATTGTATACGGGATAGCTACATCACTGTTAGGCTTTAATATTAATGCTAGTTCTTGTGAGTAGGCACTTTATAGATCGTAATCTATTTAAGCTAGACGCTAGGTCTAAAGCTACTAATAGGCCATCTAAAAGCATAATTGAATACCTACGTCTGCCCAAGAACCGAAGAGCTATAGCCCCATCAATAATATCTAGTTCTTACTACTTACATATCATGTTTCACTACACATCACAACTCCCTTCCATTCAACAGATTTCAAAACCTAACTTAGCCGTATCAAATTTCACTACTTCGCAATTTTACACCCAAAATAGTAATCACCATAGCAAAGATAAAAGAACAAACGTCCAATTTTATAAACCATTATCTAATATGAGCACGTCTCCTACCATTCAATCCATGCACAATATTTTCCCTCACGCTATCTGATCCACTCATCCCAAAAGATCATCCAAACCCCCACCCAATTTCTGTTGTCCTTGAGCAGGTCTCTGCTGTGCAGGTGTAGAGCTTGTAGATGAACCAGCCCCCCAAATACCAGCACTTGCTTTCTCCTTGGCTAATTGTCCTAGAGCGGGTCCGCCTATAGTGGGAGTGCTTGTTTTCTTGATTCCTGCGCTGGCGGTGGACCAGAGAGAGCCAAAGGCATCGCCTCCTGAAGATGATTTGGCAGATGTGGGTGCTTTGATGCTTGATCCGGCCGAAGTGGGCGTTTGGTTAGAAGGAACTTGGACTGAAGTGAAATAATTTGGTTGCGAGCCTTGATAGGCGGTTGGTCGGGATTGTTGGATTGCAGCTGGGGAAGTGAAGGCGGAGTAGCTCACTGGGGTAGCATTGCTGGTTGGTGCGGGAGATATTGAGGAGAATCCAACTAGGTCGCTAAGGTTGACTGCTTTAGGTGCAGATACGGGTTGAGGAGAAGCATACTGAGTGTAAGAAGTGGTGGTAGCTGTGGGTGTTGGAAGTGCAAAAGAGGAGGTTGGTGGGGAAGTATGTACTGCTGGTGTGGCTGATTGAAAGTCGTCGAAATCATCGTCATCATCTATGGGAGCTGCTACTGTAGGCGCTGCGACAGGCGCAGAAACAGGTATTGGGTCGTCAAAGGAGAACAAATCAACCTCTGGTTCTTTCTTTTTTGAAGGCTCCATCTTCTTCGATGTTCGTTCTGTGGTCTTCTTTCGGCTGGAAGAAGAGGCCGAGGAACTGTCAGCCTGTCTTCTGCTTGGGGCAGGTGCTGCGCCCTCATCATATTCGTCGTATTCTTCAAATCTGTCTCGATGGCCACCTCCACTCCCACTGGACTCCATACGGCTGCTCCCACTGTCTTGAAAGTCGCTTTGTTGACCTCCAAATCCACCTCCATCTCCATACACACCACCACTATATCCCCCATATGCTCCTGAGGGCTCTTCACTTCCGAACCCTCCATATCTACTACTGCTGCCTGACAAACCTCCTCCTAGGCCTGCCCCTCCTTCAACACCAGTATATTTGGTTCGTGTGGCTCGCGCCTTCTTGCGTTCTGCTCGGATCCGTTCGACGTCGCTCAAGAGGTCCGCCAGTTCCTTGGCTCTGTTTCGGACGTTGATACCTTGATCTTTGCCATTTTGATCAATAAAGTGGAATTGTCGTAGCATTTTAAGAAGGGTAAGATGCGATCGCGCATCGTCAATAACACGTTCTGACCCATTTTTGATTAGAAATTCGAGCAATTGTAGTGCTTTGTAGATCTGCCTCCATTCCTCGGCCGCTTTCTCTGTGAAGCGTTTGTAGATCATGGGCATAATTTCGTTCAGCAATTGACTACTCAAGAAAATTAGTGCAGTAATTTGTTTGGAGCCCTAGTGGATGTACATACTAATTATATGTTCCATTGGCAATTTCCTGCATTACTGGAGAGTGTCAGTTCCTCGAGCTGCTCAAAGATCCCAGGACCTGACTGACATGAAGAGCTGGCGCCCCATGGCTCATTGTTTGTAGCTTCTCTAACTTTTGCTTCCATTTCGGTATAATTCATAACGGCTGCGCAGAGGTTAGAACTGATTTTGAGACAGCTGGCAGAATAATAGACCTACCATTTTGAACTTTTCGGACACCAGCCTTAATATCATATAAGCTCAAATTGGCCGCAGCCTCCTTTAGACTGGCGAGATCCATGGTGGAAGGGGTGTGATTGTCACGAATTCTGTGGGTTATGGAATAAGTTGTCGAGGTTGTTGGTGGGAGAGAAGTAGCAGTTGAAGCCGAGTTTATCATGGCACGTGATTTGGGGTGAATTAAAGGATGTAGAAAGGATATATAAGCCATGTTGAAGTGCATATTTCACGAAGACAAGAGGACAGGAAGAGGAGTTGGTTTAGTCAAGACGAATGCTCTATTTACTTAGGACTATTGGTCTAAACATGTTTATCATAATATTTGACATTTATGAACGGCCTTCATGAATGAGAGGAGGATATCGATATCGTGAGCCAAAAGCCTTTGGCGGTGAAGGACCCCTGGCTGGCAGAAAGTTACCCCTATGAGAAAAAAAGTAGAGAGAACAAGCAAGAACTTCTCTCCAAAGCCATCCATCACAATTGTAACAGCCAACTCTGTCGACCTCTCTATTTCTCTAATTGCTCTTCCGCTGTACTTTTATCGAGATTAATTTGTCCACCCAGTACCATTCCTGTAATACCAATCGGTACGTATCCTGGAAGCCCCTGAAGTACGAGATGCAGCAGCACTGGAGAACAGACGGGCTGGCGTTGGAAGTTCATGCGCAATTGGCTATGCTGGAGCTCAGTGATCACCAAGAGAGATTTCGTGGACATGCATACCAACCAGACTGCGTGAGGTACAGAAGATCGTATTGTATTGTATCCTTACCCGTCGCGGGATGAGCATGGAGGCGGGAGAGGAGCGAGAGGATAAATGTTCCAGTGGACTATTGTTTGTGCCCGGTCACTATGATGACGAGCAAGTCTGATGTTGATGGAGTGTGCAGAGAATTTGCCTCCAGCTTGCCAACTCTTTCGCAGATGTCGCTCGCTCGCGCTCTCTCTCCTGTTGATCTCCGACTTGCCCGCCACCGCCACCGCCACCGCCACAACTCCAACGCAAGACATGATTGGCTGGAGATGTCCTCATCGGAGTCTCATCCACGACCACCGCCTCCCGTCTCTTCTCACACCTACCCCTCCACTACCCTCACCCCCCCGCTTTCATCCGCTCGTTCCCTCCCTTTCCTGCCTTTTCCCTCCCTTTCACCTGCCCTTCCATCCCACCCCTCCTTTGATTGGCTCTTCTCCTGCTGACCCCTGCTAGCGCCTTTAGCTCCTTCCTTCTCGACTAGAAAAATGCCCCGCACCTTCATCACCCCTCTTCTTCGCCCATCCACCATCTCCAAAACCATAACAAAATCCTTCGCGCCCACTTTGACAAATCCGAGATACTTTCATCCATCAATCGCAAATATGGTCTTGCAATCGTATGCTGCTTCTCCCTCCCTCCATCCATCAATCTCAATCATCAACAAGTCGGTCTTCTTTGCTAACTATTCCAGGCACTTTCAAGTTACCTGGACTGGCCCGATCTTGGAGAATGGCAAAGCTACCAGCACCATCAAAGGTAAGCTCACCCCTCATCATCAAAGCTTCATCACTTCAACATTAACAACCTCCTTTCCATCAATGATATCTTCCTGTTCAGCAACCCATGGCGCTATTAATATACCCTCCACTCTTTCCTCTATCGAGTTTTGACTTTTTCCCGTCATTACTTGGCTATACACCATAGCTAACATTGGCCTTCCTGCAGAGCAAAAGGGGGTCATAAACTTCAATCTCTTCGATGAGGATGTCCCAAGGACCGCTGAGAACTTCCGTGCTCTCTCTACTGGTGAGAAGGGCTTCGGATATGCTGGTTCTTCTTTCCACCGCATCATCCCACAATTCATGCTTCAAGGAGGAGATTTCACCCGTGGCAACGTACGTCTACAATGCTTGATCCTAGAAGCCATCAGACATTGACATCCCGAACAGGGCACCGGTGGAAAATCCATCTACGGAGAAAAGTTCGCCGATGAGAACTTCAAGAGAATTCACGACAAGCCTGGACTTTTGTCAATGGCCAATGCCGGTCCTAACACGTAAGCACACCACATTCTTGAATTTTGATCATAGCTAACAATGTGTCTTCACAGCAACGGTTCCCAATTCTTCATCACTACCGTTGTTACCGGCTGGTTGGATGGAAAGCACGTCGTCTTCGGCGAGGTTGCTGACGACTCCTCCATGAACGTCGTAAAGGCTCTCGAGGCTGTCGGTAGTGGATCTGGCAAAGTTAACTACGGAAAGGCGACAATCGTTGCCTCTGGCGAGGGCCACAAGACTGAATTTGATGTCAGCGGCTCAGCACCAAGTTCTGCTGCCCCATCTTCTGCTGCCCCATCTTCTGCTGCTTCCTAAAGCTATTTATACTAGCATGACATTTTGATACTTCGGTGACTGCGTTGAGCTGAAAGGGGATGAAAAAAA
Organism: Chlorencoelia australis; assembly: GCA_003988815.1. NCBI lineage: Eukaryota > Fungi > Ascomycota > Leotiomycetes > Helotiales > Cenangiaceae > Chlorencoelia > Chlorencoelia australis. Next base: position 39,960 of record QYAN01000017.1, read on the forward strand.
ATTCATATGTTCCGAATGATATCATACTTATATTTTCCTGGTGCATAATTCCGTGACATCCGTGAACTCTTATTGTGATATTTCCCCGATCTTTTCACATGACTTTATGATGCATACCTATGTGACACGCTATGGTTCTCATATCATATGTGGCTAGCTTTCTCTTCCTAAGCTTTCTCATCTTTCTCACACATCCTCGTTGTGCTATCTTAAGATATCCTAAACTTCTTTCTAATAATCTTTACTTACATTGATGGGATATTTCTATGACTCTACAGTTCATTTTGTCATAATCTTTTCGGGCACATCGTCTTCGTGACAATTCTAGATTCTCATTTGGTATCTTCCTGAACTCCTTTACCTGCCATCGCTATGCAATTGAAATCGAGCCCATCATATCCCTAGCCACTTTGAGTCGTAATTGCATCAAAATCCTCACATCTCCAACCACTTTTGATAATATTCGCAGTTACTTGGACCCACTGGTCCACCTTCCTCGCAAAGATCAAAGACAGGACATCTCCCACAAGGAGCCCCCATCAACCAGCTAACCGGACCACCATTTATTTCTTCTCTAAAAGACTTCCTAATAGCCTTATATCCAAGTCCTCCAGCTATCTGCACCTTCTCAATCTTGTCATCGAAACACATGAGATCCAATAGTTGCTGAATATCACTATTTCCCAACGTGACACTCGCAAATCCCCCACTATCAACGATTTGTGTGAGTTCTGTAACGGTCGGGTATCCTTGGTATCCGGGTGGCATAGGCAATAAACTATCATATCTGCGTTTTCTGGCTGCCAATTCGTCGTCTGCTGTGAATTCTTCTAGCTTAAGCTCTGACTTAATTTTAGCTGTTCCAAGAGTCTTATCACGAAGGGCTTTAGCTTCTTTGGCCTCCTCCGCACTCATCTTCCCCTTCGTCTTCCTTGGTTTCCTCAAACTCCCGCTCGAAGAGTGATAGAACGTTCTCCGCTGAACATGTTCCATCAAAACACTCATAACCTGACTAATAAACTCCGTATCCAATTCATTATCAGTATACCAAGGACCACCTGTAGCGCGATCTGAAGGCCGGATGGAGGCTTTGATGTACATTTTTCGAGTGGGGTGTTCCACCGTCTTCATGTCGGCGATCATCCGTTTGGTCTCCAGATGTTTGATGGCTTGTCGCATATTGGCATCGTGGAGTCCAGTCTTGGTCTTGAGGGTTTTGTTCCAGATTCCGTCGCCGCCGGCTTCGTCGATGAGGGCATAGACCAGCTCTTGTTCGTAGGTGAGACTACGGTATCTATTCCAAAGCTTTCGTTAGCATATGTAGAACTTTTACAATGAGAAGAGGATTGAAGAAAGGAAGGGGAGAACTGACTTCTTCGCATCCTCCTCAGAGCGGACTTTCCACCCCAGAGATCCATCATTAACCAGTTTAAATAACTTCTCGTCAACAAGGGCTTGCAGGACTTTCATGAGCAATTCCACATCATCGTAGGGTATGATTTCGAATGCGAAGAAGTCGTCTTGGTGGAAGACAAAATCCGGGTTATCATTTGCGACGGGGAGAGAGGCTTTATAGATTTGGTCTTTCAAGGCTGTGGTTTGGGGGTCTTCTTTCCTCGCCCCCGCTGTAGAGAGGGTTTTGGATGTGGATGCCATGATGTTTGTTGCAGAGATTTGTAGAGGAGGTTGGAGGTTTATGCTATCTAGATGGTTCTGACATCGGGTTCAATTAGGAAAAGAAGAAGATATGTGCAGTCAATTGTTCAATTATCCAGTTGTTGAAAGATGCTTTGAGGGCGAATTGGTGAACTCCAAAATCTTTTAAACTAAGGCTAAGGCTGCGCTAAACTTTAAAGCTCTCTTCTTATTCTAACATCTTCACAACATCTTCACATCTTCACATCTTCACATCTTCACTCTTCCTTTGTTTGCCTTACCACTTAAGAACTGAGTCAATTCTCTCTCTTGTCCAGGCTCTGAATCCTCCGTTTTACTCTTGCTTTTCTATATTCGCTGCAGTCAGTGTATTGGATGCATTAACAAGGACCAAAAAACCAATTTCCGATGAGGCTGCGCTAATGGCCCTTGGATGAGCTCCCACGGCCGGCGCTGAATCTAGACACTATTCCTTCTAGTCAAGGATGAAGTCAAATGCCTTTGAGACATTCTCATAGGCTCTCTGCTGCCGCGGGTCCCAAGTTTTAAGTGTAACCGCCAGCGCTTAGAGGTTCCAACAGCAACTTCTCGTCCAACGAGACACCGTGCCAATGAGCTTGTCTTGAACGTCTATTTGATCGCGCGTTTCTTGAACGACTTTCACGCGATGAGGCTGAGACCAAGCTATGAATGACTGGCCGGTGTCACTTCTGCTTCAAACAGTCTCTTGCTTGCCGGCCAGCTGAGGGAAAGACAGACAATCACGGCTCATATCCCATTGGACCTTTAAACCCCATTGAACCACCTCAGCGCATGTCACGACAATTGATCGTCTCATCCATTTATAGAGTCATGGCGGGGATCCATTTTTCTTTGAATTGGACTACTCATTCGATGATTCAATGATCTAGGCATTTTACACAGCCCTTGAGTAAACTACGTGAGAATGAATATTTAAGATCTCTGATTCCTCTGTTTACTTCGATCCTCATCTCATTTCATCACTGTTCTCTCAGCTACAACTTGCTTTTCCCCTCATCTCTTTGTCTTCTCTTTACTTAAAACAACAATCTTTTCAGACAACATCTAGAAGTCGTTCTTTTGCTGCTAGCTCAGCCAAATCCTTTCTTCGATATCTTTTTTTCGAAACCACAACCATTCCCGCCAACACGGAAAAAGTATATAATCCCTTCAAAGGTGCGATCGTCATCAACGGAATCCTCTATCAGCCTTATCCTTCATCTCGTTCAGCAATCGTTTCTACAGAAGATTTCATTAACGGAGAAACAATACCACTACCTGGTAAATCCTCTTCGAAAAACGTTCCCTCTCTCAAGTCCCAGTCAAAGCCAGAACCTTCCCCAGTTTCAGAATCCCGAACAAATCCAGATACTCAACAGGATCCAACCTTCAAGTCAACATCCGATCCTCCTTCAGCTCCATCCCCTATAAAAACAGATCCTCCAGTTGCAATGGCTTCCTTCCCAAAGAATTACGGTGCTCTTGGAGTTTCCTATACCATTGTCCGTGCACTTCAAGGAGTCTGCCTCGTTCCAATCATAGGGATGACGGCAAACTTCGCTAGCGATTTAGTCCAAGCCGATCAGGAGCCTCCTAAAGTCCTCATTGGCACGCTTAGCGTTGTAAGTCCTATAGAATTACACTCTCTTTTAGACTCAGTCTCCCTAACTTCCTGCCTTTCAGGTCTGCATCGCCATCCTCTACTGCATCATAACCTACATCCTCTACTTCGACCACATGCTTCCCTTCCTCATCGCCGTAGGCATGGACTCTCTCCTTCTTATCGCTGTCATTGTCGTAGCCGTTACCGTCGGCAAGCCCCTTTCCTATCTAAACTGTGCGGCTCTAGGCTCCACCGGTACCACATCCGCATTCCTCGATTCCGTCGGTGAAAATATTGGAAAAGTGAATTATTGGGTCTGGGCGGGAGCGAGTCGAACAACTTGTTTTGAGATGAAAGCTATTTGGGGATTTAGCATTGCATTGTGTGTGCTTTTTGCTTTTAGTGCCGTCGTTAGTGGGTGTCTCTGGAAGAGGCAAAAGATGGCTATTGCTAAGGATCTTGCGGGATTTGACAAAAGTGTGCAGGCCGGTGTTTGATGGGATGGTTTGGTTTCCTTACGACGCAAAAAAGCCTCAGTGGCATGGATGAGATTGTATGGGATGGCATGGATTTTTCTTTTGGTAATAATCATCTTGGGTTGGGTAATGATTTGCTTTTTTTTTTTTTAATTTGTTCGGGCATAGTTCCCCCCATAATCAATATAATAACGCTCATTTTTTGCCCTTTAGCTTTGGATCTACTGTTCCTTGTTTTCTAGGTTATTGTGAGTGATTCTACTTTCAAATCAATTATTAGACTTCACTAATTAGAAGGCTCGGCACTTTCAAATTCTAATATTTCCAAATTGCCCCTTTGCTACTGCTGTCACCTAGTGAATCACTGGAAAGCTTTTCCTGCCCATCTCCTGTTCTAGTCTGTTTTGAAGCAAAAATATTATAAAAGCACAGTAATCTTCCTTGACCTCATAATCCAGAAAAGTTATTCCTCTCAAAATTAGGCCTCCTACGGTGTCGATGTATACTCGCGAATCCTCTTTACACGAATCGAGAGAGTATTCCTTGCCCTGTCTTTCGAGGGGATCAATATGCATATGGTGTGCTTGTTTGATCCTTTTTGGTGGTAATTTAGTTGCTCTGTTCACCTTAAATGATATAAATAGGTCGCACTGAATAATATCATTCTCTTCAAATATCTCCTTCAGCGACCAACATACCTTTACATGTCTTCAGCTCAACTGTGCAAGTCTGTATTTAGAATCTCAAGAAAGAAATTTTCATGAGTGTAGATTAGTTATTAGCATTGTCATAACGATGACTCTCTCCTTGTCGTTCTTGATTTATTATTGTTGTTTCTCTTTTAATCACTAATTTGAAAATGGCTAAAGGGACAATAAAAGAAATTCCGATCCCCGTTGTTTTTAGAACCTTTATTCAGCTCAGAATATTTCAAGATAGTTTGTTATATATTTTTATACATTTCTCGATGCGATAATAGACGGAAAAATCATTAAACCACCAAAATAACGCCAAAACTTTATCGCATCTAGAACTTTTTCTATCCTTTTGCACAATAACCACCCCTTTTTTCCGACCATGATATTTACAGCACCTAACTACTATCTTATTCATGCTACTAAGCAAGATTATAATCGCGCATTTCAGAAAAGCACGCGAATGGGCTCTAAATAATCCTATAAAACATCCCTCAGCTTCTCCACGAATTTATCACATTAGAGAGCGTTGATTTTAAACCCTCAGTCGATTTAAAAGAAGAGCACATAATAAGCAAGAAACTTTTAATAAGCATAATAAATTAAATAACAAATATAGTAAATCAGTTAATAAAGCAACGAGTGATTTATATAAAAAGAGGAGTTTAAGCGCGCAAAAATAAAAAGGCTCGAGATAGAAGTAATTGTGTTAATATTAAGCATAAAACGGCCTTCCTTCTATAAAGGATTTCATCCCTATTCAAAGCCCTAAAAAAACAATCTAATCTACTCTTTTAGAACAAGCATAGTTAAACCAAATAAGCTTTCCCTGCTCTTCTTCTTTATATATAAGAGCTAAAGGCAGCAAAGCAATACTTGCTGAAAAAATGGAGGGAAATCCAGACATTCTAATCAGGCTGGAAGATATACATAAAAATATAATTAAGGGTTATGTGAGTTTAAAAATTTCCTTCTAATTTGAAAGCTCTTAAAGATTTTTCTGATATTAAGTATAAGTTTGATAATAGCTTAATTAATTCGATTATAATGAATATAGATTTTCTAGCTTTTGAGATAAGTTAGATAAATGGCATTATTTTTATAAATAGCATTATTTAACTATTAAAATTTTGGTAATATTCCCTTATTAAATTTGTAATTTCTGCATCTGCAACCTGCTTTCCGTCTTCACTTGCTTTCCTCGACTATTACTTTCCCCCTTCTTTTTTGAGCGGGATGAAAAAGTATTCGTTCCTGCAAATCCTTATAAACTAATCTTTTTGAATGTCGACTTTAAAGAGACTTGCAACTAGGACAGAGTAACCTCTTAAGAAACTGTTCCTTATTAAAATACATTGATTGATTTATTTATTTCCTTTGACTACGATTAGGATTCTTAGCTTAAAAAAAGTTTGATCCTCCATACTTGCTTTCAGGTATCACATCCATTTCCGTGTTGATCGGGCACCTCTACTTGAATTTAAGAATCCCCATTTCAACCACATTATTTCATTCATCGTCCCACACGAATAACACCAGCAGCAATGAGCATCTCGATCTTAGATCTGATACCCGGGTTCTTCATGTGTTCTTGAAGCGCGGCAGGGTCGCCTTGTGCTTGTTGGAGGATAGACTGCATGATGGGATCTCCCATTATCTTTTGGACCTGTTTCTCATTAGTTCTGCTCCTTATATTTTCGGAGAAAATGGAGACTTACTTCAGGATCTCGGGAAATCCGCTCTTTGGTCTGCTCCTCAGTCTCATTCTCTCGAGAACTGTACATCGTAGTCAGAGCCTTTTGTCTCTGCTGATTAATCTCTCTCTCGTTCGCCTTCGTAACATCAACTTCAGACGCCTCATTGCAAGCTTCAAGACATTTGGAGTAATCTCTCATGCCGAAGTAAACCTGAGCTTTGCGTATATAGGCCCGGATGAATTTAGGATCCTTCTTGATAGCTTTGTTGCAATCATCGAGAGCAGATGGGAATTCAAGAAGCTTCATGAATGCAGCGGCACGGTTACTGTAACCTCTTGGATCTTCAGGCGCACGTTTGACCATCTCACTGTAAGCTTCTACTGCAGCAGGCCAATCGGACTCCTTGAATTTGGCGTTTCCAAGCTCGCGGGCTTCTTCTGCTTTTTCTGGATCGATGTAGGCTAGTCTGGCAGACTCAATCTTGAAGTTTTCAGCCGCACGGAGCTTCTTCACAACGTCAGGGGTACGGTGCTCGGTCAGAGATTTCTGGAAGTTCTCGATAGCCTTTGACAGGTCTCCTAGCTTCTCGTAAGCAGAACCAATACGGGCGTATGACTTGGCGATCATCTTGAAGTCGGCATAGATCTCTCGGCCTTCCTCAACAGCTTTCTCACAAGCCTTGACAGCTGCCTCATAGTCTCCTTTCTCGAATTGTGCCGCACCAAGGTTGTTCAGGTATGTAATATCTTTGTGGAGTTCCCACGCCTTGGTGTAGTGAGCAATCGCCTCGTCAAAATTTCTCTTCTTGTATTGCTCAGTACCTAGCCTCTTCTCTTCGTCAGCTTCAGCCTTCGCCTTTGCAGCAGCCTCTTCATCCTCTGACTCTGGGGCTGGCTTAGGTTCTTTTGAAAAAGCTGGACGAGCGTCGGTCATGGGAACATCCTCTTCAGCCTCTTGTGCTGTTGAAGAGAAAGGATTTTCCGCTCCGAAGGCTGGTCCCCTAGGTCCATCTTGCCCACCCATAAAGCTCATGTCCATATCCACACCCATTAAAACGCCCAAGACCTGGAGCATCCGCGGGTCTGAAAAGATGTCCTGGTTACTATTGGGGTTTTGTTGGATCATTCTGAGCTTTTGCATGAATGAAGGATCTGCGAGGAATTTGCTGGTTTTTGGATTGGCTGCAAGCTTCTGGTAGAGTTGCGGATCGTTAAACATGCCTCCTAGACCTGCAGTTGGATCACCCTTAACACCGTCTGCTAGAGTGTTACTATTGTGTCTTCTATATTGAGAGCTCCTTTGACTCACCTGCTTTTGCTTCCGCATCAATTGCTTGCTTTACGGCATCCAGGCCCTTCTTGTTCTGTGCATTGTTGGGCTCGATCTTCAACCCTTCCTCGTAAGCATCCAGAGCGCCAACAAGATCTCCCAATCCATGCATAGCAGTGCCTTTTCGACCCCATCCTTTAGCCCAGTCCGGCTTGAGTTCTGTGGTCTTTTCGGCATCCTTCAAAGCATTTCCCCAGTCCTTCTTCGAAGCATAGGCGGCAGATCTGTTCGAATATAGGATATGATTCGTAGGATCGATTTCAATGGCTTCTGTAAATTTTGCTCTTTAGGTGAATTAGTATATGCTTTCAACGTGGTTGGAACAATTCTAGAGCTCCCTTGGAAGCTCTAGGTGGGGAGTAAACATGGAGGAAAACTCACACAGCCTCGTCGAAGTTCTTCTCCGCAATGGCCTTATTGCCAAGAGCTTTTAATTCTTCTGCATTTGCCATTTTTGAAGTGGTAAGTGTGTTGATGCTTTTGACTCAATTTTGTTTATGGAAAACAGTTGTTGCTCTTCAAAGAAATCAGAGAAAGTTGATTGTCAGGCAATATATTTCTCTCGTCCACCGGCTTCTAGAAACTTCAAGATCGCAATTGGTCCGAGCTTTTCCCGTGATCTTGTCGCTTAGAGACGAAAATAAAAAAAAGGGGGTTCGATGACGATGAATTACGGTAGAAGGACAACAAATCTGGGGATGCAGTAGTATTTAGGTCATAAGATATTTAAGTTTACTATTGAAGTCTCAAAACAGCCATCTCAGTGTGCACTGGTCTATTGAAGTGGTCACTTACCTTGTAATCCAATTACCACAGTATATAAATTTAACCAAATACTATATATAATATAGTGCCTTTGGGCATACTGGGAATAGGATGGTATAGTGGTAACAAATGTTTAACATAAACATTATCTTTATACAGGTGTGCTGTATAGACATTTTATTATATGTGACCTTTAAGTGGGATAGAAGCAGTGTCCTCTTTTTCTTTATTCTTTCCCTTCTTTTAGGCTTTTTAGATGCTTTGTTCAGCTTCGTTCTGTAGTATGGAGGCATTGATGATCTTGAGCTAGTAGAAGCATACTTGCATTTGGGAAATCACTCTCTATTTAAGGTCAAGGCTCACGAAAGTTATGAGCTAAGAGCAAGATACTTCTGAATTATTATTTCTATGAAACTCGTTGCAAGTATAGAAGCTTTGCAACGACGCTGTGTCAGCTTTGAGATATCTACACCTCTAATCTAAAAGGGATTCGCATCCATACCCTAACTCCAACCAATGCATGTATTCTATACACATGATTCTATCGCCTCCCCCCCGCAGCTCTAGAAGCCGCCGCAGCAGACATAGTCAGACCTGCCCGTTCTTGCATGGCATTTACTGCAGTAGTCACTGGAGTTTGTACTCCACTTGGAGCTGGAGTAGTCGTTCTTGTTGCTGGCGTACTTCTATTGTGTGCCATATGACTTCTTACAAGGTGACCCGCGGCTAATGCACTACATAATGAGAGTTCTCCAGCTAACACAGCTGCGCAGACTATTCTCGCAAGTTTGCGAGCGTTGTCGCCTGGATTTGTGGGATGAGAGCCTCTGACACCGAGCATATCAAGCATGGCGCCTTGAGGTTCAAGTACCGTACCACCGCCAAGAGTGCCGACTTCGATAGAAGGCATAGAAACACTGATTTGTAAATTTCCTCGCAAACTGAAGACATGTTAGAAAAACCCTATGCAGATCTTCATCGAGACTACTTACTTTTTCATCAATGTGATACAGTTACTACTCTCCACGTTTTGCGCAGGATCTTGACCTGTCGCTAGGAAAATAGCCGTAACAATGTTGGCAGCTTGAGCGTTGAATCCACCAATGCTACCTGCCATAGCGCTACCAACAAGATTTTTGGCAATATTCAAATCAACCATAGCCTCGACAGTAGTCTTGAGAACCTTCCTGACGACATCACCGGGAATGATGGCCTCAGCGACTACACTCTTGCCTCGACCATCGATCCAATTGATTGCAGAAGGCTTCTTGTCTGTGCAGTAATTGCCCGAAACGGAAATGATGTCCATGTCGTCGAATCCGCACTCTGCAGACATGACATTTAAGGCGTGTTCGACACCTTTAGAGATCATGTTCATTCCCATAGCATCACCAGTAGTGGTCTTGAAGCGAGGATAAAGATATGTACCAGCCAAGGCAGTCCTGATCGACTGAAGTCGTGCAAATCTACTTGTGGAGTTGAAAGCTTTCATCATGGTCTTTTGGCCTTCTTCGGAATCAAGCCAGACCTTAGCAGCTCCAGCGCGCTCGAGAGTTTCGAATGCAATACAAGGACCTCGGGTCATGCCATCTCCAGTAAGCACAGTAACAGCTCCACCGCCAGAGTTGATAGATTTACATCCACGATTGACACTTGCGACAAGGACACCTTCCGTAGTAGCCATTGGCAAGAAAAAGCTTTGTCCGTCGATGACTATAGGTCCGGCGACACCGAGTGGTATAGGCATGTATCCGATGACGTTCTCGCAGCAAGCTCCTAAGACGAGATCAAAATTGTAGTCTTTGTACGGAAGCTTGGATCTTTCGAGGAGACTAGTTGTCTCTGCAGTAGCAGGTGTTCGAGAAATGATTGCTCTTCTGATTTTCACCGCTCGAGTGGTGTCCTTCAAAGTTCTTTCAAGAGAGTAACCTGGGATTTTGCCTTGCATAGATAGCTCTACAACATCGCTGTCAGAGAGCATGTGAGCGTCACCATCCTTCAGCATTTTCTCCATTTGAGCCTGGGTCAATCGTAGTTCCGAGTTCGACTTTTTCATTATCAAAACATCATCTTCATCGTCGGTCGTAGCTGGCGTAGCTGGAGGCGTTTCATGTGTTGTAATATCAATATTTGGAAGTCGAAATACAGGTGTAGATGCCGAGGCGTTGAACCTCTCAGCCTGGTCAAGCTCTTCACGATTGACGACATGATGCGGAGGCATTTGCAGGGGTTCTTTGATACTCCATCTTGCAGCATTAAACAAGTAGCCGTTGAGTACAACACTCAATGCAAGAGCAGCAACGATCCATTTTGAGAGAACGGGGTCCTCCAAGCTCTTCAATAAGCTGTCAACAACTCGACTGCCCATACCGTATTCGACAAAATCTTGGCCGCCTTGCTCGACGGAAGATTCGCCGTTGTGGTTTTTCCGAAGAGGATTTGCATAGTGGACAGATGGATATTCTAATTGGTATTTGATCGGTGTGAGGATAGTGACCACTGTTGATCTGTCGTGAGACTTCGCGTGCTCAAAAATGGAATCCAGACCATTGGATGCAACTTTGAAGGGGTCCATTGGAGGCAACGTCATAACACTAGAGAAGCCCTGCCCAGAAAGTCCTTTTACCGTCGGTGATTCAGCGTTGTTCTTACCGCCACGGAACGGTATGGTGCAAAGGTTGAGTACGTTGATGATAATGAATCCAGTCACCATCAGAACCTTGAATTTCGGAACACTGCTGTCTATGGCTTTGCGGCCAAAGATGTTGACCTCGTTGATTGCAGCACCGTCGACTTTTTGATCGGCACTTTGTGCGACCTTCTCAGCTACACGTCCACTAATTCCATCGTCTTCCAAAGCTTGGCGGAGGGTAACATGTCTTTTGATCCTGTTGATTTCCAATTTTATACTTAAGATAGCTGTATAAAATGTGAAAAGTAGAACACCATCGAAGAATAAAATCCAGGCGGCCAGGAAGCAAAATTGTTGCAATCCTCCTTGCACGCCAGAGGCAGCCCCGGCGATCAAGATGCAAATCTCGATAGCATAATCGCGGACAATCTCATAGCCCTTCTCATTGATTGCAATTTGAACAGCATACTGAATGGAAGTCGGTGAAACTCCAGATTTTTCCTGAAATTGAACTAGGCTCCCGTTCTTCATATGAGCAGGCCTGCGGGTGTCGAGAGCTGCTGACAAAACAGCCTTCGTCAAAACAATTGCTTTCTCAAAGCCGATTATGACAACCAAGAAAGGCAATCCTTCTGACAACAAAACCATGTTCATTGGAACTCCCATCTTTGTGGTTACAATAAGTCCAAACAAAAATGCGAATACCGAAGAGAAAAGCGTCGTGGCAAAAAGCCAGAAATTCGAACCCATCCGCCTCATAGATACGAAGAGCGAAACAAAGGTCAAGTGCATAGATATGTATCCTAGCACCATTATGATGATATCGAGAGTCTCGGCATTTTTGAGCAAATCAATAAACTCGGTCCATGCATTTGCAGCCCAATGTCTCAATCCACCCTGAGTCTCATCAACCTTCGCAGCCTTCATAATCCATAATTTCTTCTCCTTCACCGCCTCATTCGCATCAGTAGAGCTTGCAGCATTTGGCAATTCTTGAGCCGCAGCCAGAAATTCTGGTGCCTGATCATATGGTATTGAAAATGCCAAAGCACTATCTTGAGAAATTGGGGTTAATGGATTCGACGTAGTCGGTAACAGCGTGACTGATAGATTTTGCGGTAATGGTACAGCATCTGCTAAAGGAGCGGTCTGAGGAGAACTGGCGGCTAAAGAGTCTGGGAAAACGAATGTTAGGAGAGCCAAATGGTCTACATTTGATGGAACGGAGCTGTCGACATCTGTAGTCTGCCATTTCCATCCAGTCTCTGCACCAACCCTTAATTGACGGCTGCCTTCGGTGAGAGATGCCCAATCGGCTTTCCCAGCCGTACTAGACCTCGCTACATCGAGAATGCTATCTTCTAGCAAACCAATATATGTTGTACTTGCTAGAACTGCAACTATGACGATCGTGTGTATAGGATGGAGACATGCTCGCCGGGAAATCCATTGAATGAGTGGTGTAACTTTTTTATTGAGCCAGACTGGTTGAGTGGTGGCATCAGCTGTCGTAGCAGCACTGCCTCGAAAACGCGAGGGTAATAAGGAGGTTCGAAACATCTTAGTATATCGTGAAGAAGTTGATTTCTAATGTAGAGCCATCGACAATCGAAGGGAGCTTTTGAATGTTGGAGAGATTACTACGTCAAAATGTTAGTAATTTTGACGTTGAGGTGAATTTAGAATAGGCAGGAGCATCTAAAGGGTTGTGACTATTGTCAAATTGAAGCAATCTTCCAACGTCTACAGAACTTAGACAGGACAAGAAATTGCAAATCCTGGCACAACGAACTAGTGAACCGTGAGAAAGATATCGTACCTGCTTGTTCGTTTGAGCGATCCTTCAAATCAACTTAAACAACCGCGGAATTCCTTAAGGAACAGCGAGATACTGGAGTTGAATTCAAGCAAGAATATACGGTGAAGCGGATATCGCTGAATCCCAATCGAACCAATTGATCGGAATCAATTAAAAAAGGAGACAAACAGTTCAAGGACAAAGGGTGATGAGGCGAAGCAGGGCAGGGGTGACATGTCTCGCTAAAGGAAATGAGAAGTGGTATGTATAAAGGACTTCCGAACATCGAACCTCGACAGAACGATAAGTATTGTTTTTGAGGTTTCTTAGAAGAAAACTAGTGGGCTTTCAAGAACCCCCCTAGTACCTGCATCCAACGGCTTGACATGCGCCTTTTGACGCCTCTTGCATGGAGGCTTCTGAAGAACTTGTACCCCTGGTTCCTGATAAGCAGCTGTACGCTCTTTTAGCAAATTGAAGCCAGAGACTAGCTAGGCAGGCCCGAGAAGTGGTATTTATACGTCTGGCAATATCGATGACTTGTTCATTTGGGTGAGAAGTAAAAGAGCTCGAGGATCTATCTAGTTGTGCTCTCTAAAGCTATCTAAATCAGCTCGGCTACTTTGATTCATAAGTTGAATATGGAGCTAGAATGTCTAGAAGAACGGTTATATCTGGGGGTTTTACTTCAAGGGATTGGAGAAGAATTTAGTATAGCAGTTGGTTCGATAATTCAAGTAAGATGGTTTTACTTCCTCTTTCCATTTGATGTCTTGTGGTTAGATCAATTTCATAAACCAGCGAAAGAATCATTAAAAAGGGCCCAATACCTTGAAAACAATGCTGAGTAGGAACACATCGCTTGTGAAGGATAAAGAGTCTAGCAACATCCGCAGAAACTCAAATCTTCTCCACCCTCCTAACCTCCTCGCCCTCTACTCCCACAATACCGATCCCCAAACTCAGCAACTCCCCCCTTACTACTTTCTCCCAATTCTCATGATCTACAGCTCTCGTCGCCTCCTCAACAATCCACGTCTTGAATCCCTCCTTTTTACTATCCGCCGCCGTCGCCCTAACACAATAATCCGCCGCCAACCCCACCACAAACACATCCGTGATGCCCTTCTCCCTCAACATCTCTTTCAACCCGCTATCACTACACCTCGGACTCTGCAGCGGATCATAAAACGCACTATACATCTCCACCTCCTTTCTCATCCCCTTCTCCACCACCTTATCTATCTTCCCAACTTCCAGCTCACTCACGAGCTCTGCACCAGGAGTGCCTTGAATACAATGATCTGGCCATAATCTCGTCTCATAAGTTTCTTCAGGATTAGCGGGGTTTACGACGGTAGTGAAATCGATGAAAGGTGATTTGTTCGAGTGGTTGGAGGCGAATGAGATGTGGTCAGCCGGATGCCAGTCTTTCGTGGCGATTTTAAGGGCGAATGGGAGGGTGAGCAGTTTGTTGATGGGGGCGATAATGGCGCGGCCTTGGGGGACAGCGAGAGATCCACTCTATGTATTTTGTTAGGTTTGAGGCAGGCGAATGAGTGAGGGATACGAGGGGAAGACGAACTGGAGGACAGAAGTCTTCTTGGAGGTCTACTATGATCAGAGCGGGCTTAAAAGTGTCTGTTGCCATATTCTCAATTCCTTTGCTCCGGTGTTATGTTGCACTGCAGTCTCTTAACTTCCGTTTGCTTTAAGAGGGGTTGAGAGGTCGTCATGTGACTGTCCAAAATAGTAAGATCTCGAGATAATTCATTCATTCAATATTTCAACTTAGTAAAAATCATGAATACTCTCCAAGAATCCCATCAGGTATCCTATTTTGTTCTTATGTATAGACTAGTCTCTAATCATCCATCACTCATACCCCATGCTAATCATCCAGAAAGCCGGCCCAAAATAACGAGCCTCCCAGAAAAGCCGCTATAATAGCCCATCATAAACTTCATTACCCTTACATGCACCACCCATTTGCTCCCAAGAATGACATAATACAGTGGTTTTGAATTGAATTAAGTGAATGTCGTAGGATGTACCATGCAGTCGATGAAAAGGGGGTATTGGAGTCGCAAAATAACGGATCAAGTTAAAAATAATCCCCCAAACTATCTCGGTACTCGTCTACCATTAATCAACCTTTTAGATTCTCCTGTTGTTATCGTTTATCGCCGCGATCCTCTAAATCAGATGATCCATCAGTCCCGTCACTCTCTGGGCTACTCGGACTGCCTGGATGCTGGACAGCAGATGGATCAAGTTTGGCATCTGGAAGTGTAGCAACACTGGTTGGGGTGTTCACACTCTCTTCGGACTTTCTGTTTTTCGCCTCTTGACCGCTTGCCCTCTCTCCTGATTCTTCCTGCGAAGTAGACAAGGTTGGCGTGTTCGCAGTACTACCACCACGTTGTCCATGGTAATGAATGACTTGAGGAGGTGCTTGACCAGCTTGCGTACCAAGAAGATGTTGAGGGTATGGATGTAGGTCTTTTGATGATGTGGAGAACGTAGAGACGATGGGTTGCTGATATCCGTTGCTGCCATTGCTAGGAGTGGGAGCATGACCAAATGCTTCTGTATGCTCTGCTTGTGTAGGTGTACCAGAACCACCATCGACGGGACTGAGCAGCTGATCCGTGGCTTGGCCTGTAAGGCTGTTCAAACCCCCTTGAATATCTCGTAATAAACGAACATACTCTTCTGGAACTAAGCCACTCTCTTGAGTTTTTGGATCCTCAGCAACAAGCCAGCCCTGCCCGTGCCGATACGATACCCAGATCACTTGACCTTCAACTAGAGGCAATTCATTCTCATTCTCGCGCTCAAAATCAAATAATGCGACGGCCTTTCCGTGCATTTCCTCATCCGGCGATGCAATTGTAAATTGATAGTCGCGGGAATACCTGGATTCATCATGCCGCGTCATACCCGGTGACGATGCTGAGCTCGATGCATCTGATTCGTCCGGAAAGTCCTGACCAGTGTCATCGGTATAAGATCGACTTGGTAATGTGCCAGCAAAATGCGAGTCCCGTTGCCCAGGAACGTTATAAGGGGCTAACATCGAATGGCGGGCTTGTTCAGGGGGGTAGGTGACAAATTCCCCTCCAGGTCCATTGGCCTCATCCCCTTGGTTCACGTAATATCTTTCGCTACCATCACCGCCTGTGCCAATAAAATACCCTCGATCATGCTCGTAGTTCTCCTGGCTCAACATACTTACACTGCGGGGTTCTCCATTCTCGCCATTGTCCCTCCCTCGGCCTCTTCCCCGACCCTGTCCGCTTCCAAAGCCTGCGGATTTGTGCTTTCGATGGCGAGAACTAACGACTACCGGGCTCTGAAGATCCTCATCTTCACTCCATGGCGGGCCATCACCAAAATGTATCGGTGCCAACTGTTCGCCCTTGTTCAAGCCCTCGATTCCCCAAGGAGCAGATCCCCAAGAGCCTCCATTGTCCCACAAGGCTGGAGGGTCTGGCAATCGCTGATAAGATTCACTGACCGGAGTAGAGAGACCTGATTGGGGGCGAGATGATTCCAGAGGCCCATAGTGGAGAGGATGTACTGCTGCATATGCGAAATCTCGAACAGTAGTGTAGGGTAGACTTGAATGGAATACGGGAAAGACATGAGAGGGTGGTCGCGACTTTGATGGGACTGAATAGTTTGAGTACTGTGACAGCCTGTTTTTCGTTGCATGCGACATTGGACGTTGTAAATTTGTCCGTCGCGAGGTTGGGGAAGTGATCAGTTGAGGCAGCGGAGGATGGTTTGGATTTGAAGAAGGTGATGTGACTGGTGATGGAGATGTTGCGGGCGACGAAGTAGGAGACATAACCGCCGCCATTTTGGATTTGCGATTTGCCCTCGAGCAGGCGTGCTATTGGGTGTCTCTTTTGAATATGACTAAACTGTATGGCTGCTTGCCCAGCAAGCCTTTTTCTGCGTGCCCAACTGAGAGCGCCGAGCTCTTGTTAATGATGTTCGAAATGTGCTGGAAAAGAGAAGTTTCGATCTCTGCGGCTCAAACTCCTCTATTCAATCAATTATCGAGCAGTGGTTCTGTAGCAGGCTGGTTGTCGATTCTGTGGAGAAGCAAGATGTAATGATAGGTCGTTGCGAAGCGTGAGTCGCAGATGCGAAAAGAAGGGAATGGATCGTAGTCGTCGTAAATTCAAGTATTAGAAGAGTGAAGGGATCGGCAATGAGCGACGTGGGTGCAAAACAAAGAGTCGATCTTTGAAGATTCAAAAAGTTGTGGGTGCGAAGGATTCAAGGGCCCTCCTTTTCAGCCATACAAAGCCCAGCGGCGCTTCCAAAATGAAATGGGCAGTAATGTAATGACCTACTCCTACTTAGCTGTAGTTGTGCTCAGATGGCCCGGACCCGGACCAAGGCCAAGGGGAAGTCTTCGAGCCGCGTGAGTAGACTGCGAAGCGCCGAGACGAAGCGCCTGGTAATGGTTGTGAAGGGGGCCCCGCAACCGGAACAATGACAGAGAGTCTCTCAGACGTGAAACATATCCCAGAGAGGGCAAGATAGCATGTTGGGTGGATATGCTGACATCAAAAGTATCCAATCCAGTTGGGGGGGGGACGTGAGGAGGAGGAGTTGAGGTGGATAGAGCTGCGGCTTCTACTGGGACTCCTGCTGGATTTCCACTACTCCGGGCTTTACTGCATTGTATGGCTGCGATCTTATTGGAGATAGTCTTTACAGTGCGGAACCGGAAGAGAGACGTATGCGATTTCTTTCTTTGCAGCGCCGCCTTCCAAAAGCACTTTCTTGCGTTGCCTTGAACAATGATTACTAATAATATTCGAGGTTATTTTTAGCACCGACATGTCGCCTTCCCTTGTTTCAAAACATTGCTTCCACCAATCACCAGCTGCAGCTGTCCGCTTCTCTTTCTCTTCGCACCGGAACCGAAAATATCGCACCAAGCGAACAATTTCCGACAGAAGCCACAACGTCGTGTCCACCTGAAAATAAATAAAGATAAACTATCTTTTCAACAAAACTAATCCAACAACGTGGCTGGAGGCTACCGTATACTTGGCATGTACGTATTATAATCCCTCATGCTCATGCTCTTGCTCTTGCTCTTGTCTCTGTTTCCGCCAAGCTGTCTGATGATTACTTTATTGGAGCTGTCTTATTATTCGAATGATGACAATCTTTTATTTACGCAACTTAACAATCCTGAATGCTTTACCACTCATCCTCCCTACGTCCTGACTGATTCTTGCGACGCGTTTGCTGATTCCGGCATTTCCAGGCCAATACACTGCGCCATCTATGCTGGCACTATAGTCCTGAAATCTCCAGGGCGATTGTGTTCTTGACCATCTCCTCCGACTACCCTGAATCGGAAAGATCTCGCCATGTCTGAAGCCTCGAATGGAACTGCTGGGCAGCAGATAGCAGCCAGCAATGCACGAATAGACCCCGGGGGATTCAAACTCAAGTTTTGTACAGTATGTGCTATGAATAATAATAGGTACGCTGTTTTGCATATCACCTTGCATATCTTGTCCTTTACTAATGACTATGTTCCTCAGATCTATGGAATCACATCTTCGACTAGCAGCTGCCCACTACCCCGTCATATCTTTTGGCACTGGCTCACTTGTGCGCTTACCAGGACCTACGATTACACAACCTAATATCTACCAGTTCAATAAGACATCATATGACAGCATCTACAAAGAACTTGAAGCCAAAGATCCACGTCTTTATCGTGCTAATGGTCTATTGAACATGCTAGAACGAAATCGAGGAGTCAAATGGGGACCAGAAAGATGGCAAGACTGGCAAATTGGTGTTCCACGACTGGACCACGCTACTGATCGTGGTGCCGCTGGTATGGAAGGAGGGGTTCCTGATGTCGTCATTACATGTGAAGAGCGATGCTGGGATGCTGTTGTGGATGATCTCCTCAGTCGCGGATCGCCTTTAAATCGGCCAGTCCACGTCATAAACGTTGATATCAAGGACAACCACGAAGAAGCATTGGTTGGTGGATCTGGTATATTAGATCTCGCAGATTCCCTGAATAAGGCTGCAGCAGAGGAGAGAGAACTCAACCCATCTGGATTCGATGGTGGAAACCCTGAGAGCAGATCTGGCTTTGATGAGAGAGTACCTGCTATCCTTGGAGCGTGGCAGGAGAGATGGCCAAATTTGTCCTCAGTATGGACATTGGCATGGTTCTGATGTGCAATTGGAAGACTACCTTGATTTTATGGTGGGAAGGCGTCAGGAGGTAGGGATACCCAGGGGCTATAAACAATGATGGAACGGTTATATTATGCCAGCCAAAATACTCTTGGTTTGAAAATCACTCTCATGATAATTATGAAAAGCACTCTCCTTTCCACCATCACTCTTTTTGACAATCACCAAAAAGTACGCATCTTGTGCCGGTTGCCCCTCTCACAGTGCCCAAAGGAAGGATATTTGAATAAGGCTGCCTCTGGACAGGGCACGAAATTAATGCTCAGGGTTAATTTATATGAGGCCCATGCCATACCTCCGATAATGATAAGTTGCGATTACTACAAGGGGGACGTTAGAAACACACATAAATGTTCCGCAAATTGTCAAGACGTGCCCCCTGAGTAAGTGACCCTGGGAGGCAATTTCAATATGGAAAAGCTGCAGGAGCCAAAACTAAAAGAAAGAGATGCATATGCAAGTTCGCAGGCTTCATTTCTTCAACCACCTCTCCTCTTCACCGCAATTAACCATCGCTCTTCTCTTCTCTCCTCCTCTTCCCCTTTTTGTCACTCATTTGTGCTTCTCCTCTCTCCGCATGTCTCACAGAGGCTGCTATAATTATAATCAGGAAGGAGGACTATTGAAACAAGCCCGATCCGACACTCGTTTGCCTCCATTTGCCTCACCTTACCTTAACTCACTTCGTAACCAGGACTATCTTATCGACTCCTACCATTTCCATTCCTTACCCGCCGCCCCAAAGTGCAGGCCCAAAGCAGTAACGGCCAAAAGAACGTCACAAATTAAAGACCACGAAATTTCTATCTGCCCTTTCGCAATCGATATCTTCAATCTGCTTTCAAGAAGCAAATCTTCATCAAACTGTACTGTGCAATAAGTAATTCCATTCAACAGAGAACTTCCGCTTCACAGTCTACTACGGAGAACTTCCGATTCAAAGAAGCGAGACCGAAAACGCGCTTCTCACTTTCATCTACGTTTCAGCAACCCTACAAATCGTACATCTCAGCACAGTTTGCACGTATTGAGGAGGATCGATTTCGAACAGGCATTCGCCAGTACTTTCAGGCCTAGCTGAAAAAACAATTCAGTCCGGCTTGAAACCAAATTCAAGTTCGCGAATTGAAGGAGTCAGCCACCACCATAGCTCACATAGCTCACTCTCGCAGAATTGACAATGAATGGTAATGGCCCATTGTCGCCAGTATCCTCTGAATGGTCGGGAATCTCGAAATATCAGAACTTGGAATCCGATTCTCCATATTCACCCATCTCGAACAATCGCGGTCAACTAGCATCACCGCCCATTTCAAGTGGTTCAAACGGAACCATGAATGGTTTTCCACCCAGAGGCTCATCTGCGGGCAGCCCTGGCGGTCCCTCTCCCCCAAGTTCGATTGCTCGTTCGAGTGTTGGCACAGGTCTATATGCACCGAGTGAGAGTGGGAGGAGTCGGAAGGACGAACAATTCGAAAGTATACTCCTAGAACACTACGTAGCGCTCAAGAGATATCTAGCCGCGTCTCTGAGAGATGAGAAAGGCAATGTAAGACCAACCAGAGCCCGCGACAAGTTATTACGGCTGTCTCCGGTACAATTCCAGGAGCTCAGTACCGATGTGTTTGACGAACTTCTACGGAGACAACAAGCTGGGAGAAGGACACCAAATGGTAGCCAGGCTGATGGTGGTCCTCCACCATTTTTACTACCCAAGGATACTTTCCACCCAAAACGAAATCAAGCACGGCAGAAGCTCTCCACATTACCTCCACCCAGATTTCGAGATTTAGCAACAGATGTTTTCTACGAGTTAGAGCGAAGGTTTCCACGGTTTGCAGGAGACAATATCAGTCGAGTGGGTAGTCCTGCTTCCATGCGAGGACCCCCGAGCAGAAGTGGAAATGGAACTCCGGTGAATGGTACTCGCATGCGCCGACCTTCAGATGCCAGCTCCATTGCTGCATATTCTATGAGAAGTGAATCACGAAATGGACCAAGACCTGGGGGGCCAATGATGAATAATGGGCTTGGAATACCGCCATCCCCTGGCATGCCTCCAAATGATTATGGACGACCTACACCAAAGACCTTTCAACAAAATACGATAGTTCCAAATAAAAGTACAATGGTTGAAGACGATGAATCTGGTGGGGAGGATAATGATGATGATGATCAAGATGCATTTGTTCTAGAAGGGGCCGCTCGGAAAAGGGAAAGCAAGAAGAGCTCTGGGGGCTCTGAGGTATGCACATCTCTAAGAACTGGTGATTTTTTACTAACAGTATAGACCGACAAAAAACTTATAGATGATTATCAGTCTCAGGTTGCTGAACTGCGTGAGAAGTTAGATGCTATGGAGGATAACCTTAAACAAAAGGATGACGAACTTAACAACATGCTCGATGCGCAAAGAAATCAATCCTCGTCGGATGACCAGGAGAAAAGGGAATGGTTAAACATCAAAGGGGACTTGGAGAACAAACTCGCAGAAGCACAAACTCTTAGTGAGAGTCTCCAGTCAGAACTTGAGAGTGTACGGGCGATGCAGGCAAATATGGAAAGGGAGCTGCGGAGCCAGATTGAGGAGCTTCGGTCCAACTCGAACACGAATAACACTGGCAAAGCCGATCTGGAACTAGAGCGGGAGAATCAACAACTTCAGATTGAGCTCCAAGACCAGCAGCAGATGATAGAAGATGTTCGTAGAGAAGCGAAGGAATTTCTCAGGGAAATGCGAGTGCTATCAGAACGAAGCAGTGCCTCTTACGAGCGAGAGGAGCAACTATCACAGACAGTCAACAAATTAGAAGAGGAGGTGCAAGACTGGAGGAATCGATATGCTAGGACGAAAACCCAATTGCGAAGCCTACGAGCGTCGTCTATCGGCCTTACCATACAACAAGATGCTGCGAAATACGCAAAAGAAAGTGGCTTCACACAAGATGATGGTCTTGTCAAGGATGTCCACGTTACTAAGTTCCAGATCTCCATCGACGAGCTTCTACAGACTGCTCGTGCAGAAGACCCAGCAAGAGTCATTGAGTTTATGAAGCTTGCCGTTCTCAATGTGCGTAGGATTACGCAAGACATCGATGAGGCACCGGAAAAGAGTGGCGAATTAGCACAACAGCAAGCCATCCTGAAATCTAGGATTTCAGTTACGGCCAACAATCTAATTACAGCATCGAAAAATTTTGCGGCAGCGAAGGGGCTGTCTCCGATATCGCTATTAGATGCAGCTGCTTCACACCTTACCTCAGCCGTAGTAGAGCTTATACGGACTGTCAAGATCAAACCTACGCCTGCAGGCGAGCTCGAGGATGATGATGATGGAAACCTTCCCCCTGTCGACCCAACTGGCTTCTTCCCCATTCACCCCCCAAAGCTGGATGCCCCTGACCCACCACCATTCCTTGGCTTACGGAATGGCCACACGAGCACCGGGTCCTCCATGTATAGTCCGATCAACTCTCCTCGAGAATCGACGAATGTTCGAAGTAACCACTGGTCGAGTAAACAGCGGCCTGTCTCAAGAGGAGCTTCGTCTGCGAATGGCTTGAAAGTTTCAAATAATGAGAACAGAAGCCTCCCGCCAACACCTATGGGCATGGCCTTCGGCATTAGGACACAAAACAGTGATGTTGAAGAACTTAAGGTATAATGTTTAGACCATGATAAGGATTTCAAAAGACTAACTTCTCTAGATCTACCTAGAAGATCAAACGGCTCTTTTGGTCCAAAACATCCAGTCTCTCGTATCTTCAATCCGCTCCGAGGCAGGAATTACTGCCATCACCACCCAAATTACCGCTATCGCATCCGTAGTAGGTCAAGTC
Organism: Chlorencoelia australis; assembly: GCA_003988815.1. NCBI lineage: Eukaryota > Fungi > Ascomycota > Leotiomycetes > Helotiales > Cenangiaceae > Chlorencoelia > Chlorencoelia australis. The sequence goes on from QYAN01000017.1 coordinate 62,726, forward strand.
GTATCATCAACAGACGCAGCCATGTCTTCTACAGGCAACGCGGGCTTAAAGAGCCAAGGCGAACCCATCCTGCAAAAACTCTCAGCTTGCCGAGAACGTCTCGTCAAGGCAGGCGAGAAAGGCCGAGCCATTGCGGACGAAGGACGTGAAGACGACGAAGGTGACGCAGAATGGAGGGCATGGAATCAATCCCTACCACCAATCGCCTTTGAAATCGCTCGTGAGACGAAGGAGTTAGTGTTACGGGTTGATGTTATTGATGCAGGAGACGCACGCGGAGATGATGACTTTAGCTGACCTTCACCTACCTAATAAAGTCTTCTTTCCCTCAGTCATCCTCACGCCGGAATGAAGAAATGCCTATCTTTCTCAATACCCACGGAACGATGTACTCTATAGATTGTTTCTGTTCAGTGTGAAGTTTTTTTATTTTGTTTTGCATAGCGTTTGTTTTGTTGCCTGTCTGAGTTCGGGGTTTTGGCTTTTGCGGAAACTTAGCTTTTATATGAATGAGCAAGAACGAACGACGACTATCAAGAGCGACAAAAACATTATAACGATTGTGTGTATCGGATGGGCGCTATGGATTATCTGCAGGAGTTATTTTTTCGTAATTCTTTTCCCAGCAACTTTTCCTTGCTAAATGGTTTCTTAAAAAGGTTGCTACTTCTTGCTTTGGTTAGCTATTCTAAGAGTGAGAGGGATGGTGCATTCTACTTTTCGGCGCATGGTACGTGGTGTATTTACAGGTTAGGTCAAGTGGACGCATTAAGGCAAGACAGCAAAGGCAATCTAACTAACTTAGTGTATATATTGAGAAAAAGGCTAAGGAAGGAAGAAAGGAATTAAACTTACATTGTTTCCTTGTACTGTGCACTTGGATAGGTGATCTTTTGGAAGTGAGGTAATGGATTCTCCTGGATTAAGCAACCTTAGGGCGGAGTATTTTTCAATTTCGCTCAGAATGACCATTCCACGTATCACTTTACCTACTACTCTCAGCTCTGTTTCCATTATATTGTTAATCTCCGTTCATAGCACTCTTACTCATAACTCTGCAGCTTGTTAAAAAGACAACAATCTCCCTCTTCCTATTCACTCCCAAACTTTCGAACTTACGCACCTAAAGGGGAAAAAACATCACCGCATACCACAAAAACCAGAAACCGAGGGACTTTTAAAAAATACGAGCCACAGTAACATGTTTTCAAATCACTTACCTAGCTTCACTTGAACATTTAGTTAAAATTCCACATCAAATCAAGACTAAGAAGTTTACGGACTATCTCCATCCACTTTCTAGTGAACCCATAGTAATCACCAATAATAAGCAAAAAATCAACAAAAGGAGAGGCCGTCATACCTTCCATCCATCCATCCATTCATACAAGGAAATTAGAAATCAAAACAGGGTATCAAATCCTCACAACTTCAATTTTTCCGCGAACCATTTCTCAGCAACAGCAACGGCTTCTTCGATTTTATCTGGGTTAGTACCTTGACCTGTTCGAGTGGGCTCTTTGCCTCCAGATCGCCCTCCTACAATCTCTGATACAGCTGCAGACCAATGCTCAGCAGTGACGCCTTTTGATGAATGCTCCTGCGTTTTGTTAGATGATGATTTGAGAGAGAATGGAAATGATGGTTGACCTACAGTACTAACATAAACTCCATGCACCACAGCACCTTCACTAACACTACCTCCAAATAGATAGATAGTCTTATTCTTAGCCTTCGTCTTGAAATGGTTCATGACATCCGTGATGGCTTTAGAGTTGGCAGAAATAGGCAGTTGACCAATGTATACACTACTGTCTTTGTTGTTTGAGAAATGGCTAGTAACAGTATCTAGTGCAGTCTTCGATTCGGCCTTTTGTTTTTTCTTCTGCTCCTCCAGAACATCCCTTTGAACCTTAGCAAAAGCTGCCTTTAGCTCTTCCTTTTTGATAGCTGAGACTGTAAGCTTGTTCAACTCATTCTGGGTCGTCTTGACCTCCAGCTCCTTTTCCGGACCATGAGGTAAGGCTGCAACAGTCCCAATTCTCTTCTCGAATTCTGCAGCAAGTCGCTGGACTTCGATGGCCGCTTCACCAGTGTATGCGATGATTCGTCGAATACCCTTTGCAATGCCACTCTCTTCGACGATTATTAGTTTTTTGATGTGGCCAGTCTGTTCAACATGGGTTCCGCCACAGAATTCTACACTGACTTTGCGCCATTCTGGATTCTTGGGCTCGGCAAGAAGTGTATCAACTTCAACTCCAACAGATACCACTCTTACAGGATTCGGATAAGTCTCGCCGAAGACGGCGCGCACACCCTCAATCTGTTTAGCAATATCGAGATCCACGTCCTTAGCGTAAATTTTGCAATTTTGCATGAGGTAAGAATTCGATGAATTTTCAATCTTTTCCAGTTCGGCAAGAGTGACTTGGCTCTTATGTGAGAAATCGAATCGTAATTTATCTTGATCGACGAGGGATCCTTTCTGGTTAATATCCTCACCAAGATGCTCTCGAAGGGAGTGATTGAGAATATGGGTGCCGGTATGGTTGTTGCGGATAGGCTGTCTCCTTAACTCATCATATTCGCAAATGACTTCATCTCCAGAATTCAAATGTCCATATTCGAGGTAGCCGTTATGAACAATGTGTCCACCATAAGCCTGAACATCGAGGACTTTGAATTCCGCAACACCATCGATTATAATCTTGCCAATATCTGCAACTTGACCTCCCTGCTCAGCATAGAAGTTGGTCTTGTCAAGTAAGATACCAAATGGCTTGTCCTTTAGTAGATCCTCGGTTGTCTTCAAGAAGTTCTTGCCATCGTAGATCAGTAGCACTTTGCCTGTACTATCTCCTTTCAAAAACTTGGCACCATCATCTGGTCGAGCTACACCCAGGCTATCTAATTCGGCAATTTGGTGCACATCTAGCTTGGCAAAAGTGTGAGCAGCTTCTTTGACAGATTTGCTAGCCTCTCGAGCTTTCTCCTGGGCAATCCTAATCTCTTCCTCGTCTGTCTCCAGACCTCGCTCCTCAGCCATAATCTTCGTGAGATCCTCTGGAAAGCCAAATGTATCATACAGTCGCCAAACATCTGCACCGGAGAGCTTCTTCGTTCTGATTTTGATGGCATGAGCAGCATACTTTTCGAACATTTTCTCGCCACGGTCTAAGGTTCTTGCGAAAGCTTCTTCTTCCTCATCTAAAATTTCCTTGACATCATTTTGCTTCTTTACAATCTCTGGGAATTGCTCGCCCATTTGCTCAACGAGAGCAGGCAGGATTTTCGAGAAGAAGCTACCGATCTCAGCATTGAAGTACTTTCGAGCGTATCGAGATCCTCGCCGTAAGACACGGCGAACAACATAGCCTCGTCCCTCGTTGTTTGGTACACCTCCATCCGATATGGCGAAGGTTAGTAAGCGAATGTGATCAGCAATAACACGATAAGCCGTATCAATACCATCAACATCGTCCTTTCCATACTTGTCCGTATATGGTCTGGCCTTCGTGACTTCTTGGATCTTGTTGAAGAGGGGATAGAAGATATCTGTGTCGTAATTTGAACTCTTATCTTGTAAGACTGAAACCAACCGCTCGTAACCCATACCGGTATCCACATGCTTGGCGGGTAAAATCTTTAGTGACCTGTCCTTTTGTCTGTCAAATTGGATGAAGACATTGTTCCAGATTTCGAGGACGTTCGGGTCGTCTTGGTTGACTAGATGAGCAGCATTTCGCCCGCCCCCTATTCTGTCGTAATGAACCTCACTACAAGGCCCGCATGGACCTTGATCACCCATCTCCCAGAAGTTATCTTTCATGTTTCCGGGTAGGATATGATCATCAGCAACTCCAACCTTCTTCCATAAGTCCATAGCTTCAAGATCTGGCTCTAATCCAGCCTCCTTGTCTCCTTCAAAGTATGTGACGTATAGCCGATCCGGGTCTAAGCCGTATATCTTTGTAAGAAGCTCCCATGACATCTCAATAGCTCCTTGCTTGAAATAATCACCGAAAGACCAGTTACCCAACATCTCGAAGAAGGTCTATGACTCAGACATCAGCGTATGTCTTGTGGGAGCAGCAACTGTTATACTTACGTGGTGGTAGCTGTCTTTTCCAACATCGTCAAGGTCCTACATTCCATTAGCTTATGTCCAATGATATCTCAAGCTCAACTCAAACCTACATTATGTTTCCCACCGGCACGAATACACTACAACTTGTCAGCTTTCCCCTTCAACCTCAAAGAAGAGCAGCGAGCCCAACCTTCTGAGTATCCACAGCTCTCTTTAACTGTGCCATATCATCTGTCTTTCCCACTGTGCCGAGAAAGATCGGCTTGAACTGATTCATACCAGCATTGGTGAAGAGGAGGGTGGGGTCATTGTGAGGGACCACAGAGGAGGAGGGGACTGTAATAGAGGTCAGATCAAGTTCCAAACCTTGAGACAAGCTCAAGAATGCTTATCAATTCCCCATTGACGACTTCAAGCAAAGAAAATCCGCCGTTTAACTCTCCACCCCCGAAGAAACTACCCTACACATACCAATTGTGTGTCCTTTGGATTCGAAGTATGATAGAAACTGCTGCCGGACGATCTTTCCAGTCCATTTCTCTTGTTTAACAGTCGTCATGTTTGCATACGTTCTTAAGAAGTTGCAGCGACTCGTTGCGTGGAATTTAGTTGTAGTGGTGCTCGTTGATGTTCGTGTGTTGAATTTATAGATAAATATTCTGTGAGTCAGCCTTCCCGATAAAATCGGAGCAGGCATCAAGCCCCTTCGATGTTTTGTTCGTCTTGCCTACTTCTGACCTATCACACACCAGTTCCGTACGGCCAGACAATTTCTGGGATTTCAATTGCGACACAGGAGATTCTCAATTTCATAAAAGCTTACTGAAGAAGTAGTTGCATTAGGGAGATTACGTTTAATCCGGGAGGATGAAATGGAGCGAGGTCAAGCGGATAGAGGCAAGATAACGAAGAAGCGGAAAGCAGAAAGTCAGGAAAATGACCGTCTTTCCAAAAGGCTTAGTTTGCTCAATCTAGGTATTTCCCTCTCACTTAGCATTACAGCAGAATCAATTATTGATATCCTTATTACCTAGAGCACAATGGTTCACAGAAATTGTATGTTCCGGTTCAATCAGCACCCCAATCTCCAAAACCATTCAAGGCCAAAGCCAAAGAGCGAGCCATTCCAGACGATGATATTATGCAACTAGATGACACGAAGCACAAAGTCTACATCTACAACTTGGACGATGAGCTATCCGACAGCGATGCCTCTTTGGAAGATGGAAAACTGGTCTTCCTGCCCGATATCGAGAAACATCTACGAGATACGCGCATCCCACCCTCCATTCTAGCCAGCGATACCGGAGAGTTGGCGGGGATGAACAATCAGCTTGTTCTGTACAACATTCCGAGCTCTTTAACAGTTCCGGAGGAGGAAGACAGCGTACGGAGAGTTATAGCTGAAACAAGGGCGAGGGCCCGCGCAAACCAACAGCGGAAGCAGTTAGAAGTCCAAGCTAGCCAGGTGGAAAAGGCATTCATTGGGGAGGATCGTGATTTTACAAATGGTTTCGTGCATGAGAGTACATCGACTACAGAAGCGATAGCGGAGGATGATGACCCAGATGCGATGGATCTTGGATGATCGGGTGCGGATGTATTCTTTTCTTTTCGACTGACTCAATATCCCCGAAAGAAAGAGCTAAAACATCCAATGGGCATCGTGGGGACTAGTTAGAAGAGCAAATTCTCCTGCAAAGACTAGAGGAGGCACAATACACGCAAATAATAACAGGGTTTTCGTTTCTATTCCTGATAGTACACATCCTGTTCTTTTACGCTATAAACAATCTGCCGCATTCCATTACTCCCCGACTTGTCTTTCAAAAGCCACCCTTTACCCCGCCTTCCAACCATTACATTCTGTAAGGATTGTTGCTCGTGATACTCGCCCCAGTATGGTCTGCATGCAGCACAGCCGGCGGAGGCCCTGAAGGGGGTGTATAAACAGGCGAAGGCTCTGTTCCATCAGTTGGTCTCGAGGTTGTCTGTCCATACTGTGAGGGGTCGACCTTGCTTCCTCCTGCTGGCGGTTGGTAGGTTGGAGGCATTCCATTCGGGTTATAAAGTGGAGGTGGTGCTGGGTATTGAGGCATAGCATATTGTCCCGGAGGATAGGAGGTGTAGAACACCTGTGGGTTCTGATAAGAAGGATCGTACATTGCTCGTTGCTGACGGTTTAGCAGCCACTGTGACGATGTTAGCATAATCTTGGCTATCCTTACTTTTGAATACGCACTCGATGATAGGCAAGTGGTGGAAGGCCCTTCTGTATTCTCCTTTTTGCATGCCAATAGCCTATGATCATGTAAAGCATGAACAAGACGAACAATCCGAAGAAGATCGACCATCTTATAATCTGGCCAGTCTGTAATATCATCAGCTTTCCATCCCAAAGACTACAGGATAAAGCAAGATATCAACATACCCTCGAATACCAAAACCGTCCATTTTGATCAAACCCAGGATCATTCGTTGTCGTGGTTCCCGATCCCCCCACCAAAGTCTGTCTTGGAAGCAGCGCCGACAAAGCCATCTTATCTCTTTCTATATAACAATTTCCCAAAACAACACAATATACGAAATGAAGGAGTTCGCTTAGTTGAAGTGACTTGCTTGAAATTAACAGAACTCACTGTTCAAGAAATAGGAAAGAAGACAATGTCACTGGATAGATAAAAATGCTAATCTATTCAGGTCTCTCTATGAAGTATGAGACAGTGTTGCGGTGTTTTGAGATCCGGGGTTTCAAAGTGTGTTACAGACTTCCTGGTCGCGACGATCAGCGATAAGTCGTCAATTCAAGCTTTCCCTTCTGATTTGTTCCGAGTTTCAAGAGTTTGTAAAGAATATAGTCTGTTTCGAGCACGAAGGAAAAGCTAAGGATAGGAAGGAAGGAGAACATTTTTACCCTTGGCCGGTCAGTTGGTGGCCATCTGATCGGTCTCTTAGCCTCATTGCGTTCCCAATTGCTTTTCTTCGGGGAAGAGAAAGACGCCGAGGTTAATTAACGGTAGCTAATGTTAGTAGACAAGGTTGAGAAGTGCTTCGCCGCACTAGAGTTCTTACGGACATTGAAAACTTCCGAATCTAGCTACTTGTTCATTGAAGACCACATCAAGCAATATAAAGACTACCTGCTTCACAATATCCACAACTCAGTCCACGCAGGTGGAGGTATCATGATCATTCCCCAGGTCTTGTAACTCGTATTTCAACAATAAATCAAATTTATTATATGGCTACCCATCTATGGGACACCTGAATTCTCTACCTTCATGAGGACCACCTCCCATTGGATCTTCAACCTGCATCGCCTCCAAGCAGCTCTGGTGATATATGTGCCGACATGCTAATACAACAAGAGGACCTAATTCCTGAGTAGCAACCTCAGTCTGCCCATCTGTCTGTTGAGCGGCTCCCTCCTCCACATCCCCATTTGCAGCATTTGCGACAGCACCTTTCCCTTTCCCTTTCCCCTTTCCGTTGCTAGTCTCTACAATAGAACTTTTGCTCTCATTTCTTACATGTGCCCTTGCCTTGCCACGTTCCTGAGAACCTCCACTCAGGTCTAACAGTTTCTCCTTTTTTCTCTTTGCTTCTAATTCTTGCCTCTCTTCCCATTTCGAAAAGACGTCGCCCGAAACACCTGGACCCCAGACACGGCGACCACAGCCCTCACATATTGAACCGCGGGGTCTCCATCCACGTTGACGAAGTGCTGTTGCAGACTGGACGTTGACGAAAAGATCTTTCTCCAGAAGACGGTTGGCTAGGCGGAGAATACTCTCTTCATAAGCGTACGCAGAGAAAACCGAGGCCAAGACAGCTCTCAAGTCGCTTAGATTTGGTGACGACATAGATGCTTTGGTTAGGAAAGCTCGTAGTATCCGCAAGAAAGATAGATTTGTACCCCAAGGTGTAGGTGTTGATGTTGTTGTGAGAAGGGCTGTGAAACTCCGCTGAACTAGTGTGCGTAATTGGCCGAGCAATTTCTCTTGATCCAATGAACTCTCGTTATCTGTCAAACCTATCGACAAGTTTTGTACAATCTGTACGACAGTATCAATGAGGTCCAACCATAACGTCTCTTCTGGGAGAAGCTCGCTTTTTGTCAATAAAATTTTCCGACTTGTTGCGACCGCTCGTAGATTTTGTGGTTTTGCCTGGCCCTGGCAAAGCCATATTCCTACATTGGTGTACTTTTGCAATGCTACCACAAGATCGTCTGCAGCCTCACCTGCTTGCATCGATTCCATATCTTCGGCTGTGGCGCCTAGAAGACCAGAAAATGTAGCCTCCAGCTTTTTCAAGTGCTGTATAAGTCTATTCATAGCTTCTCGAATTTGTCCTTCTCGAGCCATCAATACCACAGCAGCATCGACGACGCCGCTTTTTTCCATATAGGGCAGGACCATTTCCAGACGTAAATCGGCTGCTTGTACTAGCTCCACATAATCTACCACATGAGATGAGTCAAACTTGCACATCAACTGAACATATCGCTCAGTAAACCCAGGATTTGGTAATGCTCTAGGTTTATCCCCTTCTTTGGTAGTCGATGGCTCCAGAATGCTGCGGAGATAGATATACTGCACCTCGGACTCACTAGGTAAGGAGTCCAAAAGCTTCCTGTGAAGTAAAGCTGCATAGGACTGGATCGTCTGGGCAGCCTTTACTGGATCAAGATGGACGAGATCGCTGGCATTGGATTCGATCACCTCATGAACTTCTTTGATCTGCCGCTTCGTCAATCCTGACTGAAGTCTCAAACAATCTGCTATACAGTCGAAAACAGCCTCACGGTCGTCCGGGTCCTCAAAATAAGCTTGGATTAGTTTGTTATACTGCCTATCCGTTTTGTAAATGCTTTTGAGGACTCGGTAAAATCCAGCTTTTCGAAATGATGGAATCAAAGATGTAAGATCAGGTGGATGGTAAACAGATAGCAGATATTCAGCGCTTAATTGAGCATCATCAGCAAGATCATCTCCGGGGTAATTGCAGAGACCGATCAAGACTTTATGGAGAGCAGTCCCAGAAAGGAGAAGGTATTGAGGGAATTTCGGAAGATTGCGTGCAATAAACATATCTAGGTAAATGGTATCCTCCGATGCAAATTCGTTGGTGTTCATAACCTCCAATAGGATTGTGACTATGTACTGCCTATTGACAGAAAGCCCAAAAACATGCTCTTCTGACATATCACGAGTCGAACCACCATTGACAGCTCGTTCTGGCGTATCATTAAGGAAAGAATCCTCAAAGGCTTCATTTAGAGCACTGAGGAAGCTAGGAGCATCGAATTTGAGAATGATGCGGAGATACGGGAAGGACGGTTCATGCTCTTGCGCGGGTTTCGTGAAAAATGGCTTTGTGCTTCCCCTAGGCCAACTAATAGTTTTACCAGAGAATATGAACCAATAGAGCTCGGCTTTAGCATCCAAAGCCTCCTGGTCTCCAAGGGTCTCGCCGGTAGGATAGACACGGCCAGTAAAAGTGTACGACAGGTAGGGAAACATTTTCAGCGCATTTACGCCAAATATTGGATCCTCCATGACGTTGCTATTGGAGAAGTAATCTCCGTTTTGGACCAGAGGGACCAATAAAGACAGAAGGTCGATGAGGGGCGTGATGTAATCGTGAAGAGCTTGGTTCCAGACGTATATCAAGGCATCATACAGATTATGCTGCTTGCAAAGGGTGGTGATCTGGTCAATGTCCAGAGTTCCCGTTTCCATATGGCAAATCATTTCCTCTAAACGGCCTTCCAGTCCTTTACTAACAAAATGAGTAACCATTGACTTCACTATCGTTGGAGGAACAGTTGTGATTCGTTGCTCCAATATGTAGGGTTCTAACGTCTCAAGAAAAATGCCTTCTGAGTCTCCGTCGTTGTACCACTCGAAGGCTTCATCAAAAAGAAAGTCGACATCACCAATGCTAAGAGAAGCCACAAAACAAGCTTCAGCCAGGTTCTTCAAATGGCCGTCATCAGCAGCGGCTAGCTGTTTTTGGCGTAGACCAAAAGCAAACTTCAAGGAAGCTGTCATGATCTCTGTGAGTTTATCCTGCACCATCGAATGCCGTAAAGTAGTGTCTTCAGGCAAACCAATTGTGAGCTTGTCTGCATCACCTGTGTAGTAAGATGTTGCTAGTTGAATGGCTCCAATATAATCACCATCTTCCATCAAAGCTATGAGTCGATCGGCCCAATTCGATAACGTTCCGATCGAGACATCGTTGAATCCCAGTAGAAATATTCGACTTTTATATGCCTTGAAGCTCATATAGAAAGCATCTGCCACGACCCCATGCATTGAGGGATCTTCCTCGTCTAGTTGCTCTACGAGGGTATTCAATTGCTTCGAGAATAAATCTTGATGATAAATATGTTTCTGAATGAGGTCAAAAGCCTCGGTCATTCGCATGCTTCCATCTTCAAGAATGATAAGACGTTGTGTGATCGTCAGAACTGTCAGAACGGATCGACTAAGCCATTGAACTGCAACAATAGCTTCCTCTGCTTTCCATCGACTACGCGGCTTGAAAAAAAGACTCGGAGGCTTGTCTTTATCAGAAGCCTCAATTTCTTCCACATCTAACACGGTCAAAACATTAGACCAACAATACACCAATTTGACTTTTGATATTCGGCTACCAGTGTTAGGATCTGGAACTTTCAGCTTCACTACTGGGAACCATGCTAAACAGCCACTCATAGCACTATGTGCAGCTACCTCCTTAGGCCGAGCAGCTTTATGTTGCGTTTGGGCTATGGGAGTTGTAGAAACAATCACAAGCAGATAAGGAGTGAGTATTGCAGTGAGACCTAAAGTATCAGTACCGCGTTCGACATTTCCAAGAGGAAGAGGTGCAAATGCCAGTACGGTACTCGGTTTTCGCGCCTTTCCAGATGTTCCAGTATCATTAGGATAACGACCCAATATTCTAGTGGTCCTCATAGAGCGTCCAACAGCACCTAGGCCTCGAGTTGCGAGATGGGAGAATGCCATCCCTCGGTCATCCGCCGAAACAAGGGCTGTATGCCTTGTTCCAAGGAAACCTAGATGGCGGATAGCAACATTTGGAATGTGGCCATCAACAGTGCGGTTTATCAGCTGCGAAGCTTCAAGACTAGATATGTGAAGAAAAGGGCGAGCGGCCCTTGCTGTCTCCCATGTGAAGATGCTGCCATTGGCATGACCTCCAGCTACAACTTGGTGATCTGCAGAGATTGCAACAGATGTAATGGCTCCTGATTCAATAGCTAACCCATAATTAGTATATACTCCTTTGATATCACAGAGACTCTTAGCTCACCTTTAGTACCAGGTCCAATTATCGACTTGAGATTTTGATGATAATCAAATATTAAAATTATCCCTTTCGAGGTTCCCAGCACTATAGATGCAGAGACTGATATACATGTCGGGGTGCCAAAATTGCGTTTCCCGACTTCAGAAAAAGCTTGTCCATTCATCTTCTTCAACTTTGTCCATCGTACAACTTCCCAGGGAGGAGATGGTGTATCTGTGTCACCGGCATATGGTATCTGACTACTAACTGACGTCTGTCGAGAGTGACTAGGTCGGAAGGCAGGTGAAAGGGACCGAGGGATGCTGAGAGAGGGACTAGAAAGACGGGATTGGAATCGCCTGTCGAAGGGTCGAAAAGATGGACTTGGGCTTTCGAGGCCAGGTCTAGAGGCTACAGATGGCAATATGCTACTGCCACCCGGAGAAGATAGTATAGAACCCTGTGAGATATTAGTAGAGGCCTATGTATGTAATGGTTCCATTTTACCTGGATAGAGGGAGAATCGTCCGGAACTGATAATATAGAATCAATAGGGCTCCCAGCCCGGCGTGGAATAGCTTCCATCGACCCATCTTCGGACGCATCATCAACATGCTGGGCAAGTTTATATCGGTTGGTGCCATTCTTTACCAGCTGAGCTGTAGAAGCATTTTCTCTTTCCTCTTGCAACAGCTCCACAATCCGCCCCTCTCCATCTGCCTGTTCCCCATTATGTACGGATTCATCTGCCATTTCCACTATCGTTGCATCGTCTCCTGTAATATCATTCTCCTCCAATGTGTCGTCCTCCGTACCACTATCGTTATCCACAGAAGAGGAACTCATTGAGCTTGGCGCATTTCCTCGATGCCCCTCAGTCCGTGGACTTTTGTAGGCTCAATATCTCAGGCCCGCATAATAACTCTAACGGTGAATATAGCTAGTGCTGAAGCTCCTTTGAGGTAGCAAATTGAAAGAGCTTTTGAGTTTTGACGGTGGTACTGATAGCTTGGGGCTTGATATAATCCTTGCTTTCCGAACGAGGGTAAATTCTACCTTCAATGGAATGAGAAATTGTATTCAATTAGTTTAGAGATTGCCCGAATAGCAAAAAAATACTAATACAAGATCCAATCAACTTCAGCTGGTGTTCCGATTAGAATACGGCACAGACGCAGCCTTGATTCAAAGTGACGACGGAAAAAGCTCACTTTGGCTCTACAAATTTACAGCCTCTTCCAGAATATTTCTTCCCCAATTCAACCAAACCGCTTCAGCACCCGATCTTTCGCAAAACCATACACAAAAATGAATACAGTCAGCCCCTCTTTACCTCCTCACATTCAAAAGCGCAAACGCTCCATCGACGACAGCGATCCACCTACCTCTCCACCGCATAAAGTCATCGCAGCAGCTCCCCCGCGCGTTCTTGGTCCCTCTTTACCACCCAAGAACCCAGACGAATTAGATATAGAAGACGATTCCTCAGAAGATGATTATGGGCCTTCAGCACGAGGCCCTCGCCTACCCAAGATATCTTCTCCACCACAGCGCATCCCAGGTCACTCTCTTCCACCCTCCAAAACCCCCAATGAATTATCCCTCTCCCCCTCCCCAGAAGACGGCTACGGACCTTCCTTGCCACCCAAAAAGCCCTCTTCCCCATCACTAGCAAAACGAGTCCTAGGTCCCGCTCCACCACCGGCAGCACTCTCCCAACGACCGCCTCAGCTACCCAACGATTCCGATTCTTCAGATAACGACTACGGCCCCTCTCTTCCCCCCATCCCAGGCTCAGCAGCACACACAGCAGCCCTCCAACGTTCCCATGTTACCTCTACAACCACCTCTTCTCCCACCACCTTACCAAGCAAACCACAACGCGAAGAATGGATGCTCGCGCCCCCCTCAGATTCCGACTGGACCTCACGAATCGACACCACGAAACTGAAAGCACGGAAATTTGCTTCTGGCAAGTCCACCTCTTCGAAACCCTCTGGATCTGGAGAAGGGGTATCCACAATCTGGACGGAAACACCTGAGGAGAAGAGAAAACGGTTGGAAGATGAAGTACTTGGCCGGACTGAATTATCTACTTCTTCGCGTGGACCATCACAGAATGGAAATGGGAATGGGAAGGAAACAGTGATAGATAGGGAGAGCGAAGAGACGGAGAGGAGGATTAGAGAATATAATGAGAAGAACAGGGGGAAAAGTTTATATGAGGTGAATAGGGAGAAGAAGGAGAATGGGAAAGGGAAGGGGGGGAAGAAGGAAGAGGAAGAAGATGATCCGAGTAAAAGGGGATTTGATAAGGAGAAGGATATGGCGTTAGGGGGACGGATGGGAGAGGGTCAGAAGAGGGAGTTGTTGAATAAGGCTAGGGATTTTGGGAGTCGCTTTCAGAAGGGGAGGTTTTTGTAGGCCACAAGCAAATCCTGCTTATATGCACAAAGCTATAAATTCACAGCGACAAGATTGATGACTCCCTCCTCCCTCGAATAGCCTAGCTTAAGTGGCCCAAGAGAGAGTCTCAAAACTCTAATAATCACCTTTAGAAGACCACACACACAGAAGTCATTACTTAAATTCTAGGAACCACCTTAAATATCACTCCAAAAAATTCCAAGAAGCTTACTTCTAAGATAAGATAGAAATATAGACGTCTTAGAAGTGCATCCACTATTCTATTTTTATTTTGTATTTTATATTTCCAACGCCATAGTAATTGAACTACTTATGAACCGCTACTGTGAATCCGAACAAGAATTCGTCTTATTAAAATAGGTAATTTAGAAGGACAGTGCTACCCCTCCCCTTTCATCGGAAGAAGGATTAGTTCATTCACTGATTTTAAAGTATTGAAGCATATCTCAAGCTTGTGCAAAGACAACGAACTAAAATCCACAGATAACGAAGGGTAATCGTTTGTAGAGCAATCAAAAATGCACTCTAACATAGTCCATAAGATAGCCTCAGTAGGATAAGTATTGCCACTCCATATATTCAGCAATCTCATCTGCTATGCTAGTTACTACTATATCAGCTATCAATAATTGGTTACCTTGATTCCAGTTTGCCCATCTCATCTACCATCCATATCCATAAACATTTACCATACCCTATCTCCCCACCATTCCTCCCCTTCCATTTTGCTAATTGCTACCGTCCGGTCTCTTCAATCCCATGCTCCCCATCCACCATGAATCCAGCCCTTAGAACCCCGCTCTCTAAAGCAAAATAGTAGTCGATGTAAAAGGAAATTCGCGAGAAGAGGCAGATGTCATTATTCGATTTGAAGAAACCTATTAGGAAGATTTCAAGTCATTCTCATTAGATTATGAGGGTGAAATTGAGCAAAAGGGTATCGTATGTTGAGGTAAAAGGAGAATGTACAGATTAAGTGCTGTTGTGGAAGTTGTGGAAAGGTATCTTCTTGAGAATGATCCATGGAAGATCTGCCCGTGTGCAAGAATTTTCAGGCTAGAAATGGGAAAACTCTTGATCACTCAGTAACAATGAAGATTTTGGGCCACCACGTCTCAACAAATCGTTAATGCCTTGATGTTCGACATACCAAATGCGGATCATCGTACAACGCCAGCTTCCAGTTGAGAAGGAGACGGGTTGACTGCAGCTTCTTGTTCATTTGCCGCCGCTCGGTTTCGACCAGGCAATCGTATCGACGGGATCCAGCTTGACAGGTTCGGCATTCTTGGTCTCCACATGCTCGATTGTGCAGCATTACCATTTAACCTTGGTCCTGTATTCCCCAACTCAATATTTGGGTCCAAAATGCCATCACTAGCATACCGAGGGCGTCGACGTCTTGTATCTCGACTAGTAGCAGTCTCGCTTCGAGACGCATTCCCAAATCTTCCAGGTAGAAAGCGTGAGTTTCCTCGAGCCCAAGCAGAAGTAGGTGGTTGTGGCATGCTTGCTCGTGCTGTATTTGATCTACGGTTTGATCGTTCGGCATCGGCAGCCTCGCCTTCAGGACGAGGTTTGGGCGTGTAGTAATCCGCTTTACAAAGTGGGCAACATGCGCGACGGCTAGTCAACCATGGGTCCAGACATCCAGCATGAAACGCATGACCACAAGTCAAGCCACGAATATCATCATCCTCTTCCAATGTATCAATGCAGATAGCACATGAATCCCCAGGATTTGTGAGGAGTTCAGGAGGTACAGCAGTATGAATATGGTCATCGTCCTCGTCATCCTCTTCGTGTTCTTCCTCGCCAGCCACAACTGGATACTTGCCGACGGTGCTCGCAATTGTATTTACTGGTTCCAATGAATTTTGCTCCTCTCGGGTTGAAGTAACTGCTACCTCTTCAACTATAGGCTCGGGACTTTTAGGCTTTTCGCTGCCGAGTACTCCCCCTAGGTTGATCGTCGGAGGCGAAGTGGTAGCCTCGTTGGCCTTGTCTTCCGACACTGCAGTGTCTGGTCTGACTTCGGAATGCTTTGTCCCAGCTGGTGATGAAGGCTCCATATCCTCGAGTTCTCTTATACTGCCAGCACGGCTGGGTGGTGCTGTGACACCTCCAGCTGTGGGTAAACCTTCCCTGGCTCTCGATGCTACCCAAGCCTTGTATTTCGTCAAGGGGAATCGTTCGTTGACCTCTTCCATTGACATGAGCTTCTTTTCTCTTCTTCGACGGTGAGGTCGAGTTGGCATATTCTCGAGATTGATAGGGTCGCCGTCTTCACCTGCCCGCATGGCCCGATTGCGAGCATTGTATCGGAAACAGTATTTTACTCCAACAATGATCCTGTTTGCGATGTCAGTAAAACAAATATCAAACCAAGTCAACTGGAACGTCGTTTGCCCACCATAAATTCGTGAAAACCACACCGAATCCCAATGCAACAAAGAATAGAAGAGGAGAGCTTGTCGGACCACTCCCACTCGATGATGTTGACGTTGGGGTTGGAGATGTCATCGTTGGAGTAGAAGAGTCGTGAGCGGAGGTGCTCGTAGGTGAAGCGGCTGACGAAGTCGGGTCTCCTTGTCGTGCAACTAGATGATACACCTCGACCACTACTTGATTGATTACGGCCATCTTTGCCTCGTTGTAAGTATCTGGGTGCGAAGCGGCACGGGCGATCTGTTCAACGTAGAAGATCGGAGGCGTCTCGACCGCAGGCGAATATTGAAAGGTCTGTGATCAGGTCTGTGATCAGGTCAATGAATGGAAAATCGCTTCTGTTAAGATTGAGTAGCGGCTTGATCTGTCCCGAACCATTTGCCCAAGGACAGTCAGACGTTTGAGGTAGAGGAGGTTGAGGTGCAAGCGCCGTGAGGGATGCGAAAGCGAGAGGCCGGTGGATAAAAAGGGTTCCCAGAATGAATATCAGCCGGAAGGCTGGAGAACGACAATAATAATAAATGGCAGGTGTTTAAGTAGAAAGGCCTCAATGGTGGGCTGACCGTTCTTCACTGTTGAATCTTCCCAATTAATAAGATGGCAGCGACTGTCGACAAGTCCGCCTGCGCCCGATTGTCATACGAGGCATTCGAAGTAATGTGAGGGATGAAGATGGATGGGTCGGAACGATGAGCTTGAGCCTCGTTTCCTGCTGTTATTGGACGGGAACAAGGTTTTGCATTATGTTGATTAGGAAGAGACGGCAAGGAAGTAAGATCGAGGAAGGGGGAAGGCGCAAGAGGGAGGGAGGAGAAGGAGAGGAGAGGGGAGGGGAGGGGAGAGGGGGACGACCGGGGCAGGAATCAAGCCATAGCAAAGCACGAGCGAGATCTGAAATGCTGATGGTCGATCATACTCCGCAGATGCCAATCTATATTATATGTACCTACTTTGATATCAGTCATTTCTCTTGAAATAGCTGAATACATGCTGGATCAAATCTTCGCATCTCCTTCCGATGCCATTGACGCCGTAGCCAACTCAAAGGCTAAAGGACAAGACTGCTCTCTTCCGCTTCTTCCAGATATCTGCAGGGTCTATGTGATACAGCCTTTTCAGAGCGAGATATTTCATCAGTTCTATTACTTAACTCTTATTGAGCTATGAAGATGGGATTTGCCATTACCGTTAAGGCGAATTTATTATTTGAATGAAACGCTCCTCCTTTTTGAACGCGGGCCGTGCTAGAAGGATCAATAACGCGCTGTAACCAACAGAGGATTTAATGTTCGATGACGAGTCCAACACGAAGAAAGAGGATGAGATGAGACGAGATCCAGATCGACTTCACCTCAGTGTCCAAGACGAACAAACGGCCCCCTCGCTTTAGCCTTCGAAAAATCAAGCGTTTGCTTCCCACTTGAGCCACTCCACTTCCTTCAGCTTTTGGCGATAACCGCATGTCTGCATATCGACTCCATCCTCGATCTTCCTTCGACACAAAACACTCTCGCTCTCTCCTGGCCCTTCTCCTGGCCCTTCCGATATTCACAGCCGCCTTCGCCTTCGCCTTCGCCTTCTCACACAAGCAGCCTTGAGAAAAAATAAAGGTCGTTTTAGACCATGCCTGCCACCCTTCTTCCCACGTCGGGTAACCCCTTGTTAGTATTTTCCATCATTCCGCCTACGTTTTCCTGGTCCAATGGATCCAATCTAGAAGTCACGAGATACTGACTTGCCAAAAGGGTTTTCTTCGATATCACGATAGGAGGTTAGTCGCCAGGAATCACTGCCCCCCTGTTCCTTCCTCGAGCCCCATCGCCTCACGTGACCCCCTTCCTTCTGTTAGTACTGACATCTCCCAGGGGAACCTCTAGGACGTATCCAATTCGAACTCTTCTCAGATGTCGTCCCTAAAACCGCCGAAAATTTCAGACAATTTTGTATTGGGGAGACCAAAAATCATCTCGGGAGACCACAAGGATACAAAGGCAGTAGATTTCACAGAATAGTATTTCCCCTCCCCTCTTCCCTTCCCCATTCTCCGGTTATTCAACTCAGCTAATGTATTTGAATAGATCAAGTCGTTCATGTGCCAAGGAGGAGATTTTCTCAACGGCGATGGAACAGGTTCAACATGTATTTATGGAACGAAATCTTTCGATGACGAGAACTTCAATATCAAACATACCGAAGCGGGACTGCTGTCTATGGCTGTATGTCCCCCCCTCCTTCTTCTCCCTACACTGCTACTCCTTTTCCCCCTCTCCTCTCTTCTCCATTATTACTCTCCCACTCCTCTCCTCCAAAAACCCATCCTAACCCCCCAAACAGAATTCAGGACCCAACACCAACGGATCCCAATTCTTCATAACCACAGCTCCAGCTCCCTTCCTAGACAGAAAACACGTTGTTTTCGGTAAAGTATTCGAGGGTATGGATGTATTGACCAAAATGGAAAATACGAAGACGGGATTTAAAGATGCGCCGAATATGGCCGTTGTGATTAGCATGTGTGGTGAGATGTAGTGGGGGTGAGTGAAGGAGGATAGGGAGGTGAAGAAATACTATGAGGGGATCATATCATATCCATGCTTCTATATCTGGCACATTCCACGTTAGGCATCTGGGAGACCCAGCAACCAAAAAGATGCCAAAACCAAGGAGTAGAAGAAAGAAATTTACAGCGAAACTAATCACTAATCCTCTCCTCAACCACCCATACCGACTATTTGTCTTCCTAAAATACACCCTCCTCACCTCCTCACCCCTTTCATCTTCTTCCCTCCCACTCCTTATCTAAGAACTCCCTCACCAGAAGCGAAATCCAAGATCCATTTTCCCATCCATTTATCCCACCTCCCTCAAGACTCACCTAGTATCAGACATGCAGATCAAACACCCAAAATTCCACTCAAAATTCCACACATCCATACAAATAATAGCGGCGATGGGAAAACCCCCCTCTTACCCACGAAAGTCAAATCTGGAAGCGAAAAAGCGAGAAGGTAGAAAGTTGTGATCACATGTTGGAAAGATGGAGGAAGACAAGTTGAAACTGAAATTTTTAACTTTTAACTTTTAACTTTTATTCGTTGACAATTAACTTTGCAAGTTTCTACGGAATGGGGAAATTGTTCACAACAGAGTTTAATGATTAATAGATTAAAAAATTGAAGATGGTGACGATGATGATGGTGACGATTCGAGTGTTCAAGGTAATGTTCATTTAATATATAGACTTTTAAAGTAGAAGAGCTTAAAAGGAGTTGATCTTTAGGAAATTTAAGAGAGAGAAAAAGAATTCTATAAAAGACAAAAAATAATTAATAGTACTTATTATTGTATCATAATTGAAAGATTGAAAGGTCATTCATTCACTGGGTCAATGGATCGATCTGGATAGTCTGATAATCCGATCTATTTCCATTCTGGAAAAGGATCTTCGATTTCCACTTTAAGTTTAAGTTCAAGTTCATCTGGTGGATGCGGAGAAGGAAAGGTATCTCTTTCTTTTAGCATGATTTCCCGGCATATATATAACTTTATACTTTTAGCAATTCATTGAGTAAATGCCCTGCCCTTTTTAGTGCTACACTTGAAAAAATAACAACGGAAAATCACCCTGCGTAAATCGGGGCCGAGGAGGGGGGGGGGGATTTATAAAGTCACAAAAAGGAATCACTCACAATAGTCACAAACACCTCACAAAACCACATAAATCACACAATCATATCAAAGTTGTATGAAATATATATTTAAAAAATATCGAACATCGTTGAATACCAGAATCTATCTACAGGGAGCATCTGATCTGTAAGAGCAGCAGCGCCAATAATACACTTTATACTCAAGTGTCTAAGTAAAAGTAGAGTGAGTATCTTGTATCCCATGAACTGGCCCCAAACGCCTTCCTCCCAACAACCGGGTATCTTGTATGTCATGCTGTCCATCCCGCTTACGCCACGCCTTTACCTGCTATTTTCCTAGTATATATTCCATGCAAAAAAAAAGTGAATCAAGCATTATGTACAATCACCTCCTCTTCCACCAACCCCCCCCATCCATCTATCTTACAACCACAACCCTACTCCGCCACTCTCCCGCGAATCCTCAATTTCCTAGCAGCAGGAATCATAAATGGCGTAACCGAAACCCCTGCTGATCCAACAACCGGAGTCACCTGAGGCGCAACTACAGAAGAAGCCGATATGTGTAAACTGCTAGTAGTGCTAGTAACAAGAGAGCCAGGAGCCATAGCGGTAATAGTAATGATTATCGCCGGTGCAGTTTCCGTAATTATTTGCGTGATGGTGACTACGTTTCCAGCTGGCGGCGCATGGGTCGTCGTTGGGAGCGACTCTGCAGAGGCAGTCACAGATACAGTCGGGGAAGTTGCATTTGAGGCAGCTGGAGCTGTGGCGGTTGGGGAAGCAATGCCGATTAGTGGACCGGTGGTGTAGACTTCTTGGAGGTAAGGCGAAGGAAGGACGAAGGGATTCTTGACTTGTGCAGGAACAGCGATATTGTCGTAGAATTTTGGGGTTGCAAAGCTGAAGGACTTGACGTTGGAGAGCGCGGTCGAGTTTGATTCCGGGCTTATGTTGATATCCATGCAAGATGTGTAGCTTTCGTTGGACAGTTGCACCCCGGTGGTTTCGTCGAGTAATGGCCATTCCCAGACCCAGTAGAGAGTGTAGCTGTCTCCTTGGATGTCAGTTGGTAGCTGGAGGTCAGTCTGGCATGCGATCTCAGTGTTTGGGGCCTCGGTTGCGAAAGCGTTTGCTCTGGCGAGCGAGATGGGGCGAGCTTGAACGTATTGGTGGCAGACTCCGTCATCAAAGTATTGGACTGTCAGAAGCTGGCCTCGGGCTGGTGAGCCGTCGGGGTTTGTTCCTTCAGCATTCCAAACTCGGTGGATGCCGAGATAAGTATCTGATTCGGAAGGCTGACTTGTACCGTAGACGAAGACGATTCCACTACCCAAGCCTCTAGTTGTCAGGTTAGGTTGAGTGACATGTCCGTTCTCGCCATATCGCAGAGCCACAAAGTCTCCTGGGGATGCGTTTAAGGATGGGAATCCAGGTTGCTGATTCCCCTTGGTCTGGGAGCTTCTACACATGGGCTCGGTATTATTGATAACGCCCAGAATAGAGTTTTCGAAGGCTTTATCTGGATTACCGACGGTGTTTCTGGCTTGGATCGCTCGAATGTAACCGGCATCTCCAGTTAGAGTGCCGTTAGGGCTGATCACGTATAGATCGTCAATCCAGCTGTGTCCGTTTGTGAGGGGTGCGCTCATGAGAACGACGAGTGCCGCAAGGCAGGTGTATCGTGAGAGTTGCATGATATTGATGTCTGAAAGGTGTGTGATTTCAAGTCTTCTCGCCTGCGAGATTTCTGTATGGATGTCAAGTTTTGGTATCCAGTCTTGGAGTTCTTGTGGTTTTGAGTAGAATTTTCGGGTTTGAATCGCATGGGGTAGCTGTGCTTTGTAAAGAAATAATTACGACAGTAGATGATGTATGAATAGGCAAGACCGCATATATAGTCTAGCTGGGCGTGAATGGATTGGGTTGAAGGGGAATGAGAACAATAGTCATTAAGTACAGTCATTGTGCTATTTTGAAGGAATCAGCGAGGCCATTGTCCCAAACAAGGCCCAAATATTAGAAGGTGAATAAGGGAAGTCTTCCATTCAAAAACGGCACACGGCGAGATAAAGAAGAAGGATGAGAATGGACTAAGAAAGATAGGACAAAGCAATGAACAAGGGAGAGCCACAAAGAAGATGGCAGAGGTGAGAAGTTGAAACCAAGGGCCGGCATCACCAAAGAGCGAACAACAGGCTCTAGTTCTTTCGAAGTTCTTTCCAGGCGCAACCCGTCCCTGGGGATGCAGTTCATGCAGTTGAGAGCATGATCACCGCCGTCCTATCGACGAAGTCGAGCCGGAAACTTCTGACGATGGAACGTGTTGTGGGGTTGAGGGGGTTGAAGAAGAAGGGAAGGGGTCGGATCCTTAAACGAGATCCAATCAAGGCATGAATGCAGAAGCGACTTGGGGAAGAGAGAGGGACCGGATCCGGATGCCCACTTTCTCTCCGTCTCACCAACCACTCCGCATGCTACATTACGCAAACGAAAGACCGGAGGGAACACAACGTGCGCGTGCGCGGGATTCCCACGTCTAAAGCAAGCGACAGGCGCGGTTTTGTCGGAGTATCCAGAATGATGCGGCCTCGAATGAGTAGCCAATGCTACCGCGGCGAGTCGAATGCGAGTCGCATGCGCAATCTCTGCAGCCCCCTCAACGTGTGTCGATATCGGGGTGTATTAGGTTCGCTATCGCATTTTCCCGACGGCTGGTAAATGGGATCTAACGCTCGGGGTCAGGGACGGATAAAGTGGGTGCTCTTGGGATTCTTTGATGGCAGACTATCTGGGAGGGGGGAGTCTGCGAACAATGCTGAGAACTATGGGGAAGCCGGTAGCAGACGTTTCAGAGTCTTGACCAGATGATGATTAAGTCGAGCGTGTCTCGAGATCGATCCTGGGATCGAATGCATGGCCATGCCATAGTTGGGACGAAGAGGGGAATGGCGAACATATGAGCGTTTCAGATCCGATGGAGAATTGCGCGTGCACAGGATCGGAGCAGAGAGACCGTCTGTTCTGTTTAAACCCTCCTCGGATCAGATCAAGTCAAGTCAAATCACTTGAGATAGAGAGCTCTTATTGTCATTTTTATTTGTTCAAGTATTGACAGTGAGAGGTTTCAGGTAGTCTGAGTACTTCTTATCTTGTCATCCAACCACTCCGGCTTCAATACATTTCTGCTTCTAGGAAGCTTCAACGCATTCTCAACCAAGTCGACATGCAGTCCAATGAACTCCCTTCAACGAGTTTCATTACTCGACAAGTAAACTCTACGACGTTCCTAGTTATCGAAGATGACATCTATGAAGAGCAACCATACATCTACATAAAGCTATATCCAAATCACATCCTCATCACAGACACGGGCTGTGACTCTCCTAGGTATCCCAACCGCCGGCTCACATCTCTCCGTCAATATCTCGAGACCTACCCTATTACCGCCAACCAAAACCAGCCCTTAAATCCTAGAGGCCAGAAAGAATACTTGATCATCTGCACACATTGTCATTACGACCACATCCTCGGAATTCCTCAATTTCTCTCCGTTGGTGCAAAAATCATCGCCTCGGGTTTCGAAAAGAGTTTTCTTTTGAATGACCTTCCCGAGCATTCGCTTTGTAAATACCTCCACGTTTCAACACCGTCATATACGATTTCCAACTGGGCAGGTCATATGGAATATTTCTCTGTTTCGGGAGCTCCTCTGAGAATCCAGTTCCTTCAAACTCCCGGTCATACACCTGATTCATTATCTTGGTATGATCTTGATGAGCAGTATCTCTACATAGGTCGGTTATCACTTTCTTGAGATCAGAGTATCTTCGGATATTCGGCAGTCTTGAAAATTCAGACAAAGATGCGTAAGGTGAGATGTCCTAACAATAAAGTCTTATTATAGGTGATACATTCTACGAACGCCATCAAAAACGCCCTATCCCTGAGCTCCCCACCAATTCCGATGAAGTCCCTAGACCCCCTAATACGGAAGGAGCTATCGTCTTTCCCGAACAAGGAGATTGGATGGACTACATGACATCCCTCGAAATGCTCCTCTCATACACCAGATATCGAAACCGAGAGCTCAGGGAACAGCACAGTGCAAGCCAGAGTGAGGCACCGATACAAAGAGTTAAAGTCGGTTGCGGCCACTTGACTTACAATGCAGATGCAGAAAACATGATTCTACAAGTCCAAGAACTTTTCAGAAGGATCATTGCGGGACAAGTACCTGTGCTGAAGAGTGAAGAGGAGAGGGGAGTCATATATGATTATTGGTGTGAAAGTGAGGAGTCGGATTATAGTGTCAAGGCTCCTCGAAAACTTGTGGAAGAGGTGCGTCGGCACTTTGGTGGTGGAAGTTGATTCCTTCCAAACTCCAACACAGACATCCAACGATCATCTCACTTACCTTTGCATTAATCAAAATCAATTACTAAACTTTTGTCTATATTGATTATCATCACCTAAATCTAATATCTCAGATAATCTAAGTAATTCTAATCTTATAACCCCCCAACGCAGAAGGTGATAATTGCAGCGAGCCCTGGTGGAAGCTTGTAGATATAGTCTTCTAGACAATAACTATTCCTACTATGTCTAAAGATGTGTTCAGAAAGCTTTGTATCTTCGATGCCCCACAAGTCTCGCAGCCATCAAGAAACATCAAATTGTCCGCCCTAGTCTGCATGACCCTATGCAAATATCCAAGATTTCGTACATATATATCTGCAGGCAACCTGCAATGACAGCGGGCATTATGAACGAAGGATGTACAAAAGCGAACTTGAAACGAACGGGTGGGGTAAGACAATATGTAGTTAAGTAGCTGTTACATCATACCATATTTTTTCGTTCGTTAAACTGAAATGTCAGAAATGAAGTAAAGGATTTAGTATTCATTCCGAGAACATGGAGGGAAAGTCACAAAGTACCTATCATGCAATAGCTTTAATGGCAAACGGTTGATGCTCAACATCTAATCAATCCCAACTCCGCAATTAACAAATCCAATTCAAGCGTGCCGTCCTCCTATTTATTAATGTGCTTACAAGTTCTCAAACCCCAAATTACAAAGAGAAAACTCCTGAAAATGTATAATAGTACAAAAGAGTCTTAGCCATCATGGGCAAGCCCTAGGAGAATTTAAATGTCCTAACTCTCAAAAGACTCTTGCTTTTCCTTTTCTTTCTCATCGTCTAGCTTCGACTACGTAATAGTCGTGCTGAGTTATCATCATCTCACTTAGTACCACCTTGGCTTCTAAGGCTCCTGTTCCAATTTATGTTCCGTCTCGCTGGCGTCCCAGTCCCTGATGATTGCACAATGCTCGAAGTGAGGGTCGCAGCAACAGGGATAGTGGATGCTGAAGCAACCGCACCTGCGTTTGCTTGCCAAGCAGAAGCTACTGCGGGAGGTGCTGCTTGAGGCGTTCCCTGGGAATAGAGATTAAGCAGGGCGAAATGACCTCCGACAATAGGACGAGCAAAAGGAAAAGACAAGGTATGGGACTCGGGGGCGTCGCCAGTCGGCCATCTGTTCTTGTTAGTCCAACTCTATATCAAATTATGTGAAAGAGAACAACTTACTGTGAGGTGGCGGGATCATATGTATCTGGTAGAGGACAGTTGATTTCGGTCTCATTTAGGAACTTGGCATAAGCACCGATCATTTGATCTCTCGTTGCGTTAGATGCTGATGGCCCGGTTGTAACCGCAACTGCAGCCGCAAACATTGACCGATCACTAAGTGCACTATTACTCAATGCGTCGGAACTGGGACCGGAAGAAAATTGAGTCCCGTATAATTGATTAGGTCCGTTGCTTGCACCGGGTCCAGCTTTTCCACCAACTGCATAGAATGCGGTCTGGACATCATATACAGTCTGATTAACCACGTTAAGGTTCAAAGCACGATCAGTATAAAGGCTGTGGAGGATAGTCCATTCCTATAATATCGAAGTCAGTATTCCAAATTAGGAAGTACGGGTAGGAGGAGAAGGAGGAGGAATATTTCAGAAGGGTTGAATCAGTCAAGTTTTCGATGTTTGAGACTTCTTGAGATATTCATCACACAAAAGGTATCTGGGGATCTGTGCACTTACAGTGTTTGAATAGTCAGGGGACAATGCGGTTGTATTATAGAAGAGGGGTGTATGCGCGACTCCCGCGAATGACAAGGGTATTATAGCCAGTTGATACCATTCAGTATACAAGGCTTGAGCTGTTTTATTGAAAGCGTACATATCTGAGGTATGTCCTGTCTTCTGAGCAATTGTTGACATGGCTGCAGTTGCAAGGATAGCTTTCAGTGCAAGATCAGAGATGCCATTTGTGTCTGACGTTTGGCCTGTGAAAATTTCACCGGAGTATTGAGTTCCTTGACTGCTCAGAGTCTTAGAGTCAGCATTGTCTAATTAAGAAGGAGGGGAAGGAGCAGGAGGATGTCTTAATTTTGTTGAAACATTGAGCTTTTTAATTGTTTCAAATTTTTTGAGACATTTAAATCTGAGAAACTGGTCACTTACGCAAGAGCGTTTTTCGCGGTATAGTTTGCCCACAGCTGCAGGCTGTTGTAATGTTCATTAAGATACGAAGTATCTGAGACCGCTTGGGCATATGAGAGTGTCATCAAGATCATGTCTATTGAGATTAGAAAAGTTAGCAATTGCCTATTCATCGAAGAAAGGAAGACAAAAGCTTGCAAAGCTTGGTGCCAATTCTTACCAGCGCAATCTTCAAGAGGCATGTCCCATTCTCCGTCCTCAAGAGCTTCCGTGGTGTATCCAGTAGCAATAGGCCAATTACCTAGATTCTGCATGGCGTATTTATCTGCATTTGCGTAATTGCCTTCGGTCTCTTGATTCTCGAAAAGGGGGTCTAGAGCATATTTCAAGAGCATTGGGTTGGTATACAGAAGGAAAGGAGATGTAGCGTAGAGGACCTGGACAGGCTGTACATAATCTACATCACCGTACATCAGGGCGACGAGACCATTGGAAGGCGCTGTGTTAATGGCCGGAGCGTTGAACGCATTCTGTTGATCATCGAGAAGTCAGTCTCGGAGGCTCATTGGTAAGCGAGCCAGCCATGTGACCAGCCTTTAGCAGTCTGAATCTTTGAGACTATAGCTTTGCTTGGCTGGGAAGGGTTCAAAGGAAAGAGTGTAAATAACTTCTGTTTTGAAAAGTGAAGCAAGTGCATAACTGTATGCAAGCACACATGAGAGGAAAATGGGAGGGGAAGGAAAGGAAATCGTTTATACGCACATAATATCCATCATATGTGCCGTAGCTAAGATCTTTCATGAATAATTTTGGCTCTGTTGAAGTTCCCACCAGCTCAAAGCCCCCGAGTGCTTGACGGGCTGATAAAGAAGTGATCATCAGGTACTCTTCCCCAGAAGCAGACCCAGCGGAGGCGAGCGAATCGGCGTTGACTTTTTGGTCGAATTCTGTGGTCAATACAAGCGATCCCGTAGGGCAAGTATAATCGTTATGAAAGAATGAAAGCTAGTTTAGTTAGACAGAGGTATATACATGGGTCTGGGTCTGGAGGAGTGCTTACTGCGGCTAGATCGTTTGAAAAATACTCGGTCCATAGAGATGGCATTGTTTTTGCGCCATCTGCTCCCATAAAGAGAAGAGCTTCATCTTGGAGTAATCCCAAGGTGAATACTGATGTTACTGCTTGCGAGGTATTGACCATGCCATAGTTAACTGCATAGCCAAAGACCGGCCAGTTATCGTTGACGGCACGGTAGTTTGTGTCGTTTGTATTAGGCAAGGTTGTGTTTGTCAGAAAGTTGTTTCGGACGGTCTCAGCTGGGCCTGATTGATAACTCGTCTGACTTGTGTTATCTGTTGCGAAATACCTATAGAAAACTTCCTGTCAGTATTGTAAGTTCAAAAGGTGCAAAAATTAGATAAGTATGTTTCGAAAGATTGAAGCTATTCCACTAGTGGACGACTCAATCAACGGAGTATCTTGAAAAATTTAGAGCTCAATGTTCCACACAATATAGAACATTTAAAGGATAGCTGATTGAAATGGAGGGTATGGTAGTCCACAAGTTAGTCTACCACTAGTGTGCTAACCTGCATTAAAACATTCGAAGTCCCGAGGAAATAAGGAATATAAAGGAGATATAGACAAACCAATTACCCCAGTCAGCCTGGCTATTAGTTTCATTGAAAGCTTCCTGGTTTTGCTTTGCAATATGGTGATAAGCAACACCATTTGTGACACCGTAGTCCCACGTGACATTAGCACTGCGGTCCCCGGAGACAATTTCGGCACTAGTATCGGTGTATATCTCAACCGAATGGCTATCAAAGCCAAGAGAGATGACAGAGACCTCCATGTAAGACAGTGGCAAGCTCTGACGCATCAGGTCTCCTGGAGTAACTATTGAGATTCGGGACATTAGTAGTTGCCTAATTTAGAAGGAAGGATAAGAGCTTGCAGAAACTTCCTGCTAGTTCCTTTCATAATTGGGATCGTAAATTAAGATTCGAATAACGTACTCGGTGATGTGAAAGTAACAGTGAGCTGGACGCCATCCTCAACGAATACGAATTCGCTTTTGGTAGAAGTGTAGTAGAAACTTGATTGGGTCATATAAGTGCTCCCCGCCCCAGCCGCGGGACCCATCCAGACGCGAGGGGGATTTTGATCGACTTTTATGTATCCTGACATTCCAAGAATCGCACCACTGTTGTTGTAAGTAAGTTGGGGGGGACGAGTAAAAGTTGATAGAGTTGGATAGGACTTACTTCCAGAAAGCTGGCCATAGCCCGGGTAGTTCTCCTCCATTTCCAGCTTGTCCACCACTATAAGTGAGAATATAGGAGTCAGTATTATTATATGAGGTGTGAGTGGGAGGGAGGAGAATGCTCCAAGAGGACTAAAACATTTAACTAAATGTCTCTAAGACATTTACCTCCCAAAGCTACTAAAAGGGGCAAAAGCTTAACATACAACTTATTGTCATTCCCTACAGGGAGCCAAACTTGGAAATAAGGGGACTTGACGTGTAATGGGATAGACGGAGGTCGTGCTGGTGAGTATACGCAATCTCCATTAGTCGTAGAAACGAATGTGGCAAAGAGCCCAACGAGCACAGTCGTGATTGAGAATCTCATGATCTCGATATTAGCCAAATGAATTAGATAATAGAGCGAGAGGAAGGAAAATAAATCAACAGATATGATAGTTGTTGAATTAGTCGACTGATGATTGTATAGGAAAGAAATACAAAAGTCCAAACTATCGAAACGAACAGCTACGTATTATCGTCCAAGGAAATGTGTAAGGGGAAAATGTCAGTAGAGAGTGTATCTGGTCGTAAGGTCTGAAGAAATAGTGGAAAAGAGACGTGATTATAAATGAAAGAATGAAAAAAGGAGACACGAGAAAATCAGAAAAAGAGAGAAAAGGGGAGGGGAAAAAAAATAGCTGCAAATAAGAAAAACTTCGGGGGGCTTGCAAGTTATAGCTGTAATATGGCCTTGGTTCTGAAGGCCTCTTGAACCAACACAACTCTGGTCAAAAACGGACTCTAGATACCATGAGCTATCCCTGAATCATAAGGTCTTCACTGTGGCTTCTAGGAAGCTAAGCCTACAGACCGCTCTCTGCTTCATTCTTCTGAGCCAAGACCTCTTATAATTTATCTTGAATTTAATCAAAGCGGGCTCCATTATGTCTAAGAAAAACTTGAATAGCTTGAGATGTTTTTCGCGTGGCTTGTAGTAAGATCAAAGTGGTGATGATACATATCACGATGTTGACAAATATAATAGGACTCTGCAGAAAGAAGCCAGCACCTTG
Source organism: Chlorencoelia australis (assembly GCA_003988815.1). Taxonomy (NCBI): domain Eukaryota; kingdom Fungi; phylum Ascomycota; class Leotiomycetes; order Helotiales; family Cenangiaceae; genus Chlorencoelia; species Chlorencoelia australis. The sequence continues at coordinate 92,479 of QYAN01000017.1, forward strand.
GCTAAAATTTCTGTTGGCTTCATAGGAGCGGCCAACACATAACAACTTAGATGATGAGCCTCTAATACGTGCAGCCGCTTAGCAAGCCAACACCTTGTCCGAGACCAAAAGAAAGGGTCCTAAAGAGGAGTAATTTTGAGTACGAGGGTAAAATTTGGAGATAGAATAATTCCCTCATATTTCTAGAGTCCAAGGATTCTCCGAGTGAGGATATGATGGACTTGGAGGATGTGATGGATCTCTCGTAATCTAGAAATCTATGATCGTTTAAAAGGGTGAAGGACGCAACGATAGGGCATTATCAAGAGCTAATCTTTCCAGATGATAGAGAAGAGCAATTAGATTGAATGAGCAGCGGCGTGAAGCTGGTCGCCAAAAACCAACAGTTTGCTTGAGAGGATTTGCATCGGCGGTAGTAGCTGATGCTCAGAAGGAAGCAGATCCTAAGGCGCGGGGAAGTGTAGAGGCACGCATCTGAGTTGAATCCTATAACGCAATTAGCAGCCGGGGGATTGTTGAAGGCCAGACGATGGCACTTCACTATGATTCGGAAGCTTTCATTGTGATAAAGATAAGAGAATTGGAGGACGAACCGGTGGACAACATAGTAGAAACACTAATTTTCCGGTTTGACTGAGCCCTATATATACAACAATTTTGAGCAGTGCTTTATTAGTCAATTCTAATTATTAGATAAAAAATTTATTCTAAATGGTTCGAGGGAGTTAAATGATATTATAGATTTCTGTGAAGGATTTTACGAGGCAAGGAAGGAAATCCTTGTCGTTGGAGATGGATTGGTAATAGCTGATTGAGTAGGTGTAGATGTTAAGGCTCAAAGTTCTGACTGTCGGCTATGACTTTCAATTCGGAATATGCACTATCCTCCTCCTCCTTATTCTCTAATACAGGGGTCTTAGAAACCCTTAACAGGCCAATATCATCTTTGCTAAGGCTTTAGCAAGAACTCTTAATTTCTATCCCCTCTACCCTCGCAAAGTTGAATCGCAGCCCCTAAAGAGGTCCGAACCTTACATAATCGCCCGGATAGCGGCCAAGATCCTAGAAGAAGAGTTTCAGCTCTTACGCAGACAGATACGGTGTTGGGTAGTGATTTAAATGGGATAAGGAGTTCTGCACATGATTCAACACAAGTTATTGCATATGCAAAGGCTCATAATATATCTTTAACCACAAGCCTAGGGGGCTTTCCTGATCTCTCAATTATGGAGACAATGGTACCGGTGAAAAAGGCATTCCATTCTAGGCGCTGTACCTCGGAAAAGTTAGCTTCGGCTCAGTTCAGGAACGGCTTTAGAGAAGGTACAGCAAAAGAAGATTAATGAGCAGTTCTCTTTGGTATACAGACTATACGAGTGTAGAAGGGAGGCAGATGACAAAGTATTAGAATATAAGTGCATTGATGTTTGGGCCACTCACACGTTTGTATTTTTGAATGTTTTAAAATCTCTGGGAACATTCATAACTGAATTTTTTTGGAATATGGTACGGATAAGGGTTGAGTAAGGCGTTGCAGTGGTTGGTCAGTATAGTCCATTACTCGTACTCGTGAAGAAACAGCAAAAGAGGAATTCGTTGAGAGGTATTTGGTTATTGTTTACTTAGATTTAGTAGCCTCCAATCCGTTGGTAGGAATCATAGAAGGCTTTTTCATTCTCATTCATCGTTGAAATAACCATGCGTGCTGAATATGTGCCATGCAATTACCACCCTTTCGTAGTGCATCAAAGCTGTTGCTTCCTTTCCATTTCCTCCCTTGCTCACGTTGCCCTCTCAAGTAGACCTGCAAATCAGAAAAGAAGTATCATTTATCCCAGCAATTGCTCAATAGCGCCTTGTACACTGCCTCCCGATCGCCTCAAAGCCTCGACATTTCGGTCAAAGTCAAAGAACCCCATATCATTTAGCTGCCGAAGTTGGTCTGCATAGCGCTCCTCGGGTGGACGAGTATCAGTTGGAGGTGGAGGACTGCCAGCTTGACCCAATCCACCTAGACCTCCACCTCGCAAATCATTCATAAAGTCACTTCGTAACACTTCTGATAATTGTTGCATTCTCTCAGGTGTCATGGGTGGAATTCCTTGCAGGAAAGGATTTCCACCTCCTTCGCCTCCTGTACCTCCCGCACCTCCAAATAACGAGGCAAATGGATTTTGGGCATTGGCAGCGTTTGTGTTGGCAGGCCCTGCAGCTCCTCCTGCCGCTGGAACACCACCAAATAATTGTGCGAATGGATTGCCAGCTCCCGCTCCACCGGCGAACGCAAATGGGTTGATTGTTTCTTGGCTACCGGCGGTATTGTTTCCTGCACCCTCCGTTGTATCTGTTACGCCAGGCGCGGGAAATGCTCCAGCTCCACCAGGTTCCCCTCCAAAAGCTCTTCGAAGTCGTGCTGCTTGTCTGAGAGCTGCCGGATTGGTCATCATGCGCCTGAACTCAGGAGAGTTTAACATTTCTCGGGCCTGGGGATTATTGCGGAGAGCTGGGGTATTTTGGATCATCATATCAATCATTTGTGGGTTGTTCAAAGCTTCGTTAAGAGTTTGTTGCATATTCGGATTCTCTAGCATGGCTGCAATGGCTTCTTCATCTGGAGGAGCTCCCATCTAAGGGCTTATTAGTATTTACCTCTTTCTCATAGGCCTAGAATGTTGACTTACTCCACCATCCGCACCAAACATATCCATACCTGGCAGACCCATGTGACCAGCGTATCTAGCTCCTGTGAGGCCAGCTAATGGGTTATTTGCTGTACCGGCAGCCATGTTCGTTGGCACAGCTGCAGCTGGTGTACTAGGGTTTGCAGGAGCCTGTTGAACATTGCTTTGAGCGCTCTTGACCATGTGCACCGTGTTGTTAGTTTTTATCTTGTATGCGGAGAGTGGCTCCTCGTTCTTCATAACTCGGCCTATGAATCGTCAGATTTCTGTTGGAGAGTTTGGAGGGCATAAACCATACCAGAATAAATCAATCGTTGTCGATCGGCGGGCACTTTCTCGTAGTCATCTCCTGCTAGTTTATTCTTCAAATCAAGGACTGTCGCCGTCTCAGGCATTGTGATGGAGTGGTTTCCATCGCTCGAGGTCTTGACTTTAAAGGTGATCTCCGGGTCAGTCGACGCCGTCGTCGGTGCGGTTTCGTCTGACATCGTGTGTGGGGTTTATTGTATCTCGATATGCAGAGATAGATCAGCAAGGAGTGGTGTGGTGTGAGAGTTGTGGAGATTCAAGTTGTGTTTGGGTATCGAAGATAAGAAATGAGGGGTGGGTGTTGATTTGTTGGCGTTGATGTCCAGCAGCGACGTAGACGTAGTTATCGTAAAATGAAGAAGTGCAACAAGGTAAAGCAAGAACCTGAACAAAAGGTAAAGGAGAACGAGTCAAACTTGGATGCGAAATGATTGGCTGCTTTATCAAGGAATTCAATGAGAGTCAGATGTCGTTTCTTTCACTCCTTTTTGGCCCAAGACAATTCCATCTGCTTCTCAAGCCGTCTCTCGAATCCCACCGAAGGCTGAGTCCGATGGAATCCCGTTGCCACAAACTGCAAAAGTCCCTTTGTATCGACATCAAGGCCTTTTCTGCTATGCATCAGACGCAGTTATCAATTCCTTCATTTTCTTTTCTAACCAAGACTTGCTTTGCCTATCTCCTATTCGTGTCGATAGTATGGCTATTTTAACGCGCCCGTGAAGCCTCGGCCCAAATCCCCGCTATCAAGCAAGGTAACTTCTCTAATTACTCCTCTATTACTCCTCTATTACTGCAATTGTCTCATTGCTTGTCAAATCGTCATTTCCAATATGAGGGGAATCCAGATCAAACAATACGTCAAGGTAATCCCAAACTCTCCCCTCCATCAACCCCAATTCTCACGCCCACTCCTCAGAGTCCCACTGACCTCCAAATCACCAATCTTGCCGACCCCACCCCCTCGAAAGAACAATACCTCATCGCCGTCCACGCATCTGCAACCAACTTCTTCGACCTGCTCCAAATCGCCGGCAAATACCAATATCAACCGCCTCTCCCTTGGATCTCTGGTTCCGAGTTTTCAGGCGTAATCCTCTCTGTCCCCTCCTCCCTCTCTTCGCCCAAATTTAAAATCGGAGATCGAGTATTCGGTGCTTCCCAGGGCGCATATGCTACGAAAGTATGTGCCAGGGAAGAAGCATTGAAGCCCATGCCTAAAGGGTGGTCTTTTTTTGAGGCTGCTGGTCTGTTTGTCACTGCGCCTACGAGTTATGGAGCCTTGGTTACAAGGGCAGGGGTTAAGAAAGGGGATTGGGTACTTATTCATGCTGCTGCCGGAGGAGTTGGACTTGCAGCTGTGCAGATTGCGAAGGCGTTCGGCGCGACGGTGATAGCTACTGCTGGAACACCTCATAAATTGGAGGTAGCAAAGTCATTCGGGGCAGACTATGTCGTGAATTATACAGATGCTACTTGGCCAGACAAAGTTAAGAAATTAACACCTAATGGGAGAGGAGTTGATATTGTGTACGATCCTGTGGGCTTGATAGGTATGATTTTGTATTTCTTGTATTTCATTTCGGCTGCTAATCTCTTGGATTTTCAACAGACAAGAGTACAAAATGCATACGCTGGAATGGTCGGTTGCTAGTAATCGGCTTCGCAGCTGGCCAGATCGAAAAATTAGCTTTAAACAAAGTCCTGTTGAAGAACATTTCAATAGTAGGCGTTCACTGGGGAGCATATGCGGTTAATGAACCGGAAGTCATTCCTGCTGTCTGGGATGGACTGTTTAAATTGATTGATGAAGGGAAATTTAGGGGAACCGTATTTACGGATAAGGAGTTTGTGGGATTAGAAAGTGTGCCAGAAGCGCTATTGTCGTTGGGGAGCAGAGGGACTTGGGGAAAGGTGGTTGTGAAAGTGCCGCAGGAGGGGGAGAATAAGTTGTAGTTCGTATATATTCTTGCAGAATTCTATTTTAAATAGTGGATCTTATTTGTGCAACCCAGCTTTGTCCAGCCTTCTCTAACTGATAATGCTTCAATACCGAGAAAATAAGCCAAAAAAGACTATATTTAACATCCCACCGGAATTGAAGCTGGAAGCTCTGGAATGGAACAAAGTAAACCCGGATGTGGTCTCGCTTAGCTTAGCTCCACGCTAGCGGAAATATCCCAGCAGATCCTTCTCAGCCGCATCAGCAATCCAGAGGAAAATGGAATTTTGTGGCTCCTAAGAACTTTGGCAGTGACTAAAAACGGGACTATATTCTGGACGATTAACCTTACCTGTTGGTAGAGTCAGACGCTCTAGCAAAATTGGTGTCTGTTTGATGATGAAGTATTCTTGAGGTTTCTACCCTGGGAGCGATTTAATCTTCCTGTGTATTGTTAATACCTGAAAAGAAATAGCTTACCTGACATATTCAGGGATTCTTCCTCTGAAGTTATTTATAATGCGATTTAATCGATCATTTATAAGACCGAGTGAGAGAATACGTTATTATTGGTAATACAGAATTACGATGACGACTCTAGTTGAGGAGAAACTAACGCCAATTATCTCGGGATATTACGACTCGAAAAGAGTGAGATGAGGCTAGCCCTTGCGGATGAGATAATTGACGACGCATCTAGCCGGGTAGGCTCGAAGTTGGATGTAAATACAGTCTATCCATAGTGGATGTAAGATGAGAGAGGTACCTAGGTTGAAGAGAAAAGGAGTAGCCACTGCTGGGTAACTTAAAACGGATATGCCTTTCCAGGAGATTAGCTAGTAGCGACTATATAAGAAAGGGTTGAAAGTAGTATATGGGCCTGAATAAGAGCAAGTGAGGGTATATTTCCCCTAGCACACGTTTTAAGTTACAACCCAATAGTACCTATAAGACCCCGCTTAAAAATGCTCAACCTCCCTAATATAAGACCACTAACACTCCTGTAGAACTCTCTCCCTCTAAAAATGCTCTTTCCAAAATGAGAAGTTGACGTCACGAGTCGTTGCTTTCTTGCACGCCTTTTTGATATCTCGTGCTGCTACATTAGGACCTATCAATGATGTTAGTTCTTAACCTCTTGTATTGTATGAGAACTTGTGAGAGCATACCACAGAAGTAAACACCAACGTTTGTCTTAATGTTGCCCTCCAATCCACTCAAATAAGTCTTATCCAAGATCCCATCTCTCATGCCCGAAAATAGTTTGCCGAAATCAGGACGTCCAAAATTAGTTCGGGACCTGAGTTCAGTGAGAGGATCAACATCAGAACCCGCACTGTTAAGAATGATATTCTGGGTAGTATCCATATCCAATTTTTGAGTGAGGTAAGTGTGGATACGCAAGAATTCGGTGCCCTTTTGTCCAGCTTGATTGGCGGCTTCTTGGCTTTGAGCTTCGAGCGAAGACAGAAGAACTTGGAACCATTCGAATGAAGTAGTATCTTTGCAGACCCAGATGAATTCTACGCGACGGAGACGATCAGGTGGGTTTGGGCTGTTACGCATGTGCCAGATGTTCTTGAGAATAGCAGCCCATGGGGTGACTCCAATACCGGTACCAATGAGAACTGCAATTTCGTTGTCGAAGACATCTTCGGCTGGGGCTCCATATGGACCGTCAATGCGAATAGCAGGCATTTGTTGGCCGTTTTGGAGGGCGACTTCGTACATACCGTTGGGATCAACGCCATCGTAAAGCTTGGATTGGGCTGCACCTGCTCCAAGAGCATCTCCCAGAGTCCTGGTGAAATCACCGACTTGGCGGATGTGGACTGAGACGTAAGGATCGAATGGGCAGGACGTGATGGTGAATGGATGCCATTGATGAGCGGACACTGATGGTACGTTAAGGAAGAGCCACTGGCCCGCCTTGTACTTCATCGATGGTTTTCTGAATTGGATTTCCATAGCATCTGATTATGTGTTAGTGTTATATCGAAGAGGGGGGGCCAAAAAAAAAAAAAAAAAAAAGCAAAAGTTTAGACTGATCATACCATATGGATGGCGAACCACTCGCACGATTTGAGTCTCCCTTCTGCTTCGAATCTCGCGGTAGACACGCTCTATGAAGTAAATTCCACCTCCCCAGAGCTCCCAACGCCATCCCTCGTATCCTAGGCAGTGGGTCCAGAAGTTTTTACTATCGAATGGAGAAAATGGGAGGGCTGTGTCGCGGACGAAGCATCCTGTGGCGTGCGTGTACATTGCAAGGAGGAAAGGAATAAACAGATGATGAGTATACCAGAAAGTTTCGAAGGACTGTTGACGAATTTTTGCGTGAGCGGTCGTGTACATCAGTAACATGCATAGTAACATGATATGTCCTGTAATGCCACCAGCTTCAGTGTAATGAATCTGGACCGCCGTGACTGGCCTGGTTTGGTTCTTCTCAACGTTAAAGAAGCTTTGCAGGTTAGACTTAAACCATACGATGTGCAGGGAATGATACTTACTTGACGTAGTGACCAGCGGTGTGCACAGCAGCCCAGAAGGCCAGCGAGTATGCTACTTGCCTATGAAACCATATGGACTCATCAAGCGGCAGGAATTTGATCTTGGGCCTGATAACCTTCAATATGTTCCGACACATCGGAAACAGAATCGCTGCAATATCCACCGACATGACCAGACCGGCACCTCGCGATATCCACACAGAGAATGTGAGTGTATTAAGACCTGCAAGCCTTTTGTCCTCCATCTGCTTCAACCTATCGAAGACGCATTAGAATTGTAGAACATCTCGCAACAGCATGCCTGCTTACCATCCTCCCGCAAAAAGGGCAATGTGAGCGCCATGGAAGAAAAAGTTGAACCATAACTTCGTCCCTCGGGTTTGTGCCTTAATGAAATCCCAAAGCGCCATAGTGATATTGGTGTCTGCAGTGCTGCTAGTATATTAAATGTCGACCAGCGACGATGCCGACGTACGTGGAAAAGATAGCGTCGATAAGAGGTCCCTTGAACGAGTGAAGACACCTTTTCGAGCTCTCTTGAGGATTAAAAGGCTGTAAGTGGGCCGAAGAAAAGAATGAATGTCCTACGAGAAGGGAATGATCTGAGCCAGCAGGAGGTAAGGTATCGAAAGGTTGAAGGAGAAAGCTTGTTCTTCTACCTCGCCGAGAAAGAGAAGAAAAGGACCCAGGGATTGTGGGTAACTCGCAGAGTAATAAAGGGTGCCGGGTAGGGATGCTTCAGTCACTCGATGACCAGGTTGCCTTGTGAGATGTTCGGACCTAAATATCGGATGGGATTATTGCCTTGAAACTCGTAGATCGTTCCTTCAAAAGGGGGAAAGAGGGAAAATTTGGTTCACAACCGTGCGTTCACGGTGCTTGAGGAATCTGTCATCCGGGCTTCAACAACTCTCGTACTGGCAGATCAGATGTTACAGCCCGTTTCGAGAGATTGGACGGGCGTATCAAATCTGGTCTAATTCTGATAATCCGACGTAGATGGCGGTTTCGCAAGGGAAAGTATCGGTATCAAGGAAGCTTTGGCTGATCTGGATCGAAGTTGAGACGGCAATTGTATCAAAACGGACTAAGCATTAACTTTTGACAAGCGACTGCGCCTAGGAGGATCCGATCTTATCTGATGTTTGAGAACAGGGGCAGGGGCCGGAGGAGGAATGGGACGAGCGAGCAGGGTAGGATGAAGCTGAATGGGACGATGTTGACCGAAATCGTACGTTTTTGAAGATATAAACTGGGTGACTTTTGCTTGATCTGGGGTGATTGTGTGTAGAGTGCAGCAACCATTCTGGAGGGCTCACTTGGAGGATTGGCACTTCTATATATCATCCCGCGGGTGAGATCTGGGGGGGGCCAGGGGCATTGAATATCCGTGAGCGCTTAATAGGGATGAAGATTGGCCAAAGCTCAACCTTATGTGTACGGGAGAGGATGAAATGCATGGCTCATCGGCGCACATATGTAAGTGCAGACTGCTGCATCTTACTGGCTGCCTCCTACCGCCGCGCACATTTCGATGCAACCCGCCATCCACGAAGCTTGACGTTATTGGAAGGAATTGTGATCATTGAACATAACCCATTCAGTCATCTCAAGACTCAGTATTTCGCAACTGGGCTGTGGCCGTGATCACATTGATGATACATTTCTTCAAAGAGTGACTCAGACGATTGACGTCCACAAAGAATGCCAAGACCTAATCTGTGTCTTGCATACAATAGGCCTAGTGTCGGAACAATGAATCCCCGGTGGCGGTGGAGGTGATTGTATTGTCCGCATTCCCTCTTCCACAGTACTCGAGAGATTGAGGCACGCACCAGATATTCATTCCAGAAAAGCGGCTCTTGCATTGCCGCTCTTATCAATGTCAACTGGAGGGGATGGCCAGTCTTCTCATCAGATGGATCAAAGGGCTGCTTGAGAATTATATTTCCTTGGCTTCATACCAGTTAGCTTCATAACCAGTATAATGTGGCCACAACTGTACCACATATCTACTTTCTCTTAATATCCTATGTTTTCTCCGCAAATTTAGAAACAATCCTGAACTTCATTCAAAGATTTGATATGGGAATCCAAGGTGGACTTTCAAGAAGCAGACCCTACAGATGAACTCTCCGCATTCGTACACCCGGAAAGCTTGTTGTTCAAATCTTTCCAGAGATTCTTTTTCCGAAGTATCAAGTTCGAATTACTTACATCTGCTCCATCATTCGTGAAACTTCGGCCTTGCCACCAACAAATAAGAAACAATTATTATTTCCAAGAAATACCACCTTGCACCCTTTCCAGACCTGCTCTAGAAGAATATCCGCTGCTTAGTTCTTTGGAAGTCCCTGATGAAACTAGCAACGATACCGGCGCATAGGTGGACTTTGTCGCCACATTCCTTCCATGTGTAAATGAGTGGCAATGGATATATTGTGTGGTCATCCGTGGACGGTGAAACAGCCCAGAGGTACTGTACCTCCAAAGGAATACTTTGCTTTGAATGATCAAGTCAGCCTCAGTGCTTCTTATTAGCACTTGACTCCTTGTGATTTTGTACGGTGTTTTGAGATGCTCCGGCTATTAACTTCAAGCGCATCGGCAAGGATCGACTTTACTTTATATAGCACGTAGCATATCTCTCATTGACTCAGGTTCGAAACAGAGCAGTAGTAATTTGTAGCCAAGTGAGAGAAGACGGATGGAGTGTTATAGAAAAGAAGAGGATTAAGAGAAAGTTCAAGATACTTTAGACATAGATACTTCAGACTTTTTCCTCATAAAACCGCCAAATAAATCGATAGGTGCCTTCCGTGATTGAGACACTTAGCCGCCGATATCGCTAGCTTATATTTATAGAGCGCTTAATGCCATGATTCGAAAGTTTGTACAAAGTTGGATGTCTATATAATCACCATAACGCGAGCATCCATGTCGATGCCATGTAAACAGAACCGTGTCTACTGAGCTTGGATGGGAAGACTCCTCATTTTTCCAAGAACTTGAACTATTTCTGTAGGACGTTGGGACTGTTGCTCGGTTGATACTAAGGGAGAGATTTGCTCGAGGGGGGATGATTCGGTTGACTCTAAGAAGTGTGATTTTTAAAAAGCTCAGAGGATAGTCTTGAGGGGAAAGATCAGAATAGAAGGAAGAATCCAAAAAGCATAGTACTACTTTGCTAGTGACGAGTCTCTTTCAACATTGGCTGACATGGCCTCTCCCGCTATCGACTTCAGGTAAATGTACTGTTGCTCTTTATTCTCTCACTGGTCAACAATTTGAGTGTTCCAGATCATCCGGATTGTTATTTTCACAAGAGTGTCTTCGGAAGGAGGAGGGGTGGCCGCTGCAACATCTTGGTGATTCCTACCCTGAAAGAAGCAGTCATCAAGAGTAAGAGCTTCCTCTTGATATGAAAATAGACAGAGCCCTGATTTTTCTAGTCAACAGTTGATATCTAAAGTTGTGAAAAAATAAATATACACGTCTTCGGATATCTGCAGCCTCGTCATGAAGCGCCGCGGCACAGCCACAATCGCTAACAAATAAAACTGGCAAAGGACAGTAGATCTTGGGCACAACTAATAATCTGTGAACCACTACCCAAGTATTTGCATATCTAGATTTAGATGCAACGGCGATCTCTTGATGAGAACCTCACCGCATGCGATCACACCCGGACGACTCTTTTTCTAGAAATCCTCCTAGCACCTTGAAAACCCATACCCGTCCTTACTAGGCCCGGCAATCTGGAACAGCGGCCCAGGAAGCAAAATCCAAGATGGTGAGAAGTGACATAGCCCAGGCTGATATGCCTCTATATGCGAATATCACTGACAGATTCTTACTGCAGGGTATCACCAGTCGGCGGAATAAAGGGGACAAATCTGTGAATAATGCATCGTCCGGGGGAGGTCGTTCTGCCCCAAGCGGCAAACCAAATATCAAGAAAGCTACATTTGATACTACGAAGAAGAAGGAGGTTGGAGTGTCTGACCTTACCCTGATTAGTAAGGTCTCGAACGAAGCTATCAACGACAATCTGAAGAAGAGATTTGAGAATGGAGAGATCTACGTAAGACCCAACCTCCACGAGCACACATCTTCGGAGCAGGCAGCTACAGTAGAGGGGTACTGATGAGATACAATTTAGACTTACATTGGGCATGTCTTGGTTTCTGTCAATCCCTTCCGAGACTGTGAGTATTACTGGATCTGAAAAGGAACAGTCCTAACTTTCCGGTAGTGGGAATATATATAGAGCCAGTCCTAGAAAGCTACAAAGGCAAGAATCGTTTAGAGGTGTGTCGAACCAAACCAAAGGATATAGAGATTCCAACTAACACCCTCAGATGCCACCTCATGTTTTCGCCGTCGCTGAGTCTGCCTACTACAATATGAAGGCTTACAAGGACAACCAGTGTGTCATTATTTCGGGCGAGTCAGGGGCTGGAAAAACCGAGGCTGCTAAACGGATCATGCAATATGTTGCCAGCGTCTCGGGTGGAAGTGATTCCTCGATTCAGCAAACCAAAGACATGGTCCTTGCTACAAACCCCTTGCTAGAGTCTTTTGGAAATGCAAAGACATTGAGGAACAATAACTCCTCCCGATTTGGGAAATACCTCCAATTACAATTTAACGCCCAAGGGGAACCTGTTGGCGCAGATATCACGAACTACCTTCTTGAAAAAACGAGAGTCGTTACGCAAATCACAAATGAACGAAATTTCCACATATTTTACCAGTTCACCAAAGGTGCTTCTAAGTCTTACCGAGACGCCTATGGGGTCCAAACTCCAGATAAATACGCCTATACTAGCAAATCTAAATGTTTCGACGTGGATGGTATTGACGATCTTGCGGAGTATAGGGATACACTAGAAGCAATGAACATTATTGGATTGACCCAACCCGAACAAGATGAAATATTCCGGATGCTAGCGGCAATCTTATGGACGGGCAACATCACTTTCGTTGAGGACAAAGATGGTTACGCAGCAGTTGCTGATCAGTCAGTAATTGACTTCTTGGCATATCTCCTCGAAGTTGACCCTGCCCATGTTATCTCCGCCATTACAATTCGAATTCTGACACCCCGAAACGGAGAGGTTATCGAATCACCAGCAAATCCAGCTCAAGCCATTGCTACCCGAGATGCTCTAGCTAAAGCTATATACGACAAGCTCTTTGACTGGATCGTTGAGCGTGTGAATGTCTCTCTAAAAGCTCGTGGGACCACAGCGAACTCGATTGGTATTTTAGATATTTACGGATTCGAAATATTTGACAAAAACAGCTTCGAGCAGTTGTGCATCAATTACGTGAACGAGAAATTACAGCAGATCTTCATTCAGCTCACTTTGAAGACAGAACAAGAAGAGTATGCTCGTGAGCAAATTCAATGGACACCGATCAAGTATTTTGACAACAAGATTGTCTGCGATTTGATTGAAAGCACAAGACCTCCTGGCATATTCTCAGCAATGAAAGATGCCACAAAGGCTGTGAGCGCAGATCCAGCTGCCTGCGACCGAAATTTCATGCAAACTATCAATGGCATGTCAAATGCCCACTTAATCCCACGACAAGGCAACTTCATCATTAAGCATTATGCCGGTGATGTAGCTTACACTGTTGATGGGATCACGGACAAAAATAAGGATCAGCTTCTCAAAGGCTTGCTCAACCTCTTTGGCCAGAGCGGCAATGAATTTGTGCATAAGTTATTCCCGAACAAAGTCGATCAAGACAACCGAAAAGCACCACCTTCCGCTGGAGACAAAATCAAGGCCTCCGCAAATGACCTTGTAGCGACTTTGATGAAAGCAACCCCATCTTATATTCGAACGATCAAACCAAATGAGAACAAATCGCCCACAGAATACAACGTTGCTAATGTTCTTCACCAGATCAAGTATCTCGGTCTTCAAGAGAACGTCCGCATCCGACGTGCTGGTTTTGCCTACCGCCAAACATTTGACAAGTTCGTTGAAAGATTCTATCTCCTCTCCCCTCAAACTTCTTATGCTGGTGATTATACCTGGACTGGAGATTCAAAGTCTGGTGCAAAACAGATCATGAAAGACACTAGCATCCCTGCAGAAGAATTTCAAATGGGAGTTACGAAAGCATTTATAAAAGCTCCAGAAACTTTGTTTGCTCTTGAGCACATGAGAGATCGGTACTGGCACAACATGGCCATTCGTATTCAGCGTGTCTGGCGAGCGTTCTTGCGAATTCGAATTGAGGCTGCTACTCGCATTCAGAGGTTGTGGAGAAAGAAGAAAGTAGGCGCCGCATTCTTAAAATTACGAGAACAGGGTCATCAGATCCTGCAAGGGCGCAAGGAGAGACGAAGATTCAGTCTTCTCGGCTCTAGACGCTTTATGGGCGATTATATGGGCGTTGCAGCCACCAATGGATCCGGTTCACGAATAAGGACTTCGATTGATCTCCCCTCTAACGAAATGGTTCTTTTCTCTTGCCGTGGTGAGATCCTCGAGACAAAATTTGGCAGGTCAAGCAAGGCCAGTCCACGTATTCTTGTCCTCACAAAGAGCAAACTCTACGTAATCGCTCAACAACTTATTCAGAAGCAGGTAAAGATCGTTGTCGAGAAGGCCGTCCCTCTGGGTGCTATCAAATTTGTTGGGGCATCAACGTGTCGTGATGATTGGTTCTCACTGGGAATAGGCTCTCCTCAAGAAGCAGATCCATTGCTGAACTGCGTCCTCAAGACCGAGCTTTTTACGCACATGAAAAATGCTATGCCTGGTGGATTCAATCTCAAAATATCGGACTCCATTGAATATGCCAAAAAGCCTGGCAAAATGCATTTGATCAAGGTTGTGAAGGACTCGACAATACCAAGCGACTTTTACAAAAGTGGCACCATTCATACCACCCAAGGGGAGCCACCAAATTCCGTGTCACGACCACTGCCCAAAGGTAAACCTGTACCAGCAAAACCTTTTACAAAAGGTCGACTTATTAAACCTGGCGGACCAGGAGGTCGTCCCTCGAAACTATCGAATGGAAACAGGAATACCAAACCTGTTTCCAATTCATTTGCGCCACCCGGTTCTCAAGGAAGCACTCCCCAGGCGGTTGTTGCCGCCTCCGTACCATCTCATACAAGACAACCCTCTGGTAGGGTTGTACCACCGCCTCCTCCTCCTCCACCTCCTGCGGCACCTAGGGAACCACAGTACCGTGTTCTTTATGACTTTGCTGGACAAAGTGCGAATGAGCTCACACTTAACAAAGATGATATTATCACTATTGTCCAGAAATCAGATAATGGTAAGTTCTCTTAGACAAAATTTTAATATAAATGCTAACACATCATAGGCTGGTGGCTCGCCAAAAACGGTGACCAACAAGGCTGGGCACCCTCTGCATACCTCAAAGAGGAAGCCCCTCCTCCACCACCTCCCGCTGCGGTCCACCGACCTACACCTCCTCCTCCCCCCTCCGGTGTCCCTAGATCGAACGGCATGAACGGTGCAGCACGAGCTAAACCTACACCACCCGCCCCCCCGGCCAAACGACCTGTAACAGGAAGGAAACTGGCACCCCTTCCACAAGCAAGAGATTCCGGCTTGAGTATGAATGGGAATGGAAGTGGGAATGAGAGTGGACGTAGTACGCCTACTCCTAGTTTAGCGGGTGGACTGGCGGAGGCGTTGAGGGCGAGACAGAGTGCTATGCAGAGGGGGAGGGATGAAGAAGACGATTGGTAGGAATAGAATTGTAGATTGAATTTTTTAAAACATCATTCTTTCTTGTCAGGGATTGAGGACTTTGTGAGCGATAGATAGCTGGAGGGTATGAATGGGGCTTCGGATATGATTTTATGAATTCGATTCTTTAGAAGGTCGTTGAGTCTTGGGGGGGACTAGTTACATAGCTACGTTTATGACATAAAAGAACGAGAGGGCATTGTTTGCAATTAGAATGAACGAATGAACGAATGAAGAATGAAAGAGAGACATTCATCTTTACTTTTGGAGTTGAGGCTTTGTATACGGATTTATCTTCTTTGGGTGAACATGCTTTGAAGGGTGCTTTAACTAGTGTAGTAATGATCTATAAGTCCTTATAAGCACCAATTTTTTCGAAAAGAACGTTGGATTTAGCTCACAAGTCCCTAGGATAAGTTTTAAGTTGAGCAAAGTTATGAGAGATATAATAAGTAGTTGTTTTAAAAGCTGAGACTCTTGACAAGAAAATCTAGGTACCTATGACATCCCAAAAAAATCGAAATTACAGAAAACGAGGTTTACCAAATAACATAATATCTTACATATCCAGAAAGAGTCACAATCCATCAAAAAATCTCCAAGAAATAGGAGGTAATCTTGAGACACGAGTAGATTTATCTATCGAGGAACCTCTCTATTTTCAGCAAGAGGCCATGTAATGCAACGATTACGCACCCCCACCAATCAAAACTCTCTCACAAAAAAAAACTCTTATACACTGAGGTAGAGGATAAAGAGAAAACCAATAATGCAAGACGCAATGCATGTATACCTTTAAAGACTGCCCACTAGTGCTGATGTAAAACCCTTTCCTCTCTATTCCTCCCTAAAACTCTCTGTGTCTCACTAGAGAGTCTAATTACGATCCAACCTCCGTCTCAAATTCCTCGTTCTCCGCATAAGTTTCTTATACTTATGTTTCTTCATCTTCAACTTCCTCTGTCTCTTCACACTAATAGTCCACATGCCTGATTTCTCTTGTTCTTCTCCTTCGCCCATTTTCCTTAATTCACGATATGAATCATATCGATCTTGACGGAGTTTCATGCGTGAGAGGAATCGCTGCCGACTTGGTGTAGCTATAGATGATGAAGGGGAAATAGAAGATTGTTGAACGAGAGGTGAGGAATGTGCTTGATATGTGACATCTCCGTTTTCATCGGTTGATTCTTGGATCGTGAGGATGGAATGGTAGGTTCGTTGTTGGGGGGTCAGTGATTCAGCGGCTTCGAGACCAGCGGCGAGTGAATCTGCTGTGTTCATGGGAACGGGTGGTGGTGGGGGGTGGAAGGGCTGATATCTTCCTGGTAGAATATGGCGTGGGAATTCAAGCATGGAGTCGGTGCCCGGTGCAGCGACTAGATGTTGCACCTCGGCTTTGTTGTAGGATTCGGCAGTTATGGCTGCGCGCAGCTCGTCGGTTTCTTCATTCCACGGTTCTTGTTGGTGTGGGTTAGAGGTGAAAGGTTGTTGCATCATATCGAGGGTCGTGGATAGCGTAGATATAACTTCTGAGGGTTTGACGCTCGCTTTCATTTGGGGGGTGAAGATGGTTGCGAATGCATCGTCTGTTACAACTTTGGGGAAATTCTTGGTGAGGGATATGGGTCGATGAAGGGAGAAAAAGGCGGAGGCACAAATTTCTAGTAGAAGTCAAAATTCGCCCAGACATAGCTTCACCAATGTGTAAACTTACGATTAGGCGCTATGTGACTTGTACTGGGCACACTGGGCATCTTTGGCAGCGTCTCCTCCTTTCCCTTCTCAGTGCAGTTCCCAGAAACACCATTCGTTTTCCTCTTGCCTATTCCTTTAGATGTTTTCTTTTTGTCTGCTGCCGCATGCGAGGGGGCTTTAGGAACAGTATGGCCGTCTTCAGGTATGCCTTTGGAGCCACGAGATGAACTAGAGGGTTTTGAGGAGGAGAATCGTCGCTGGTGGCGGTAAGGAAGGGATTGCGAGGAAGCGGCGCGAGGCGCTACGCTGGAGAGAGAGGAAATTATAGGTAAAGGGGGTATTTTCAAGGCTACTCGTCGAACAGAGGAGGAGAACATCCTTCCTCAGAGCGTGTAGAGAGGGAATTGGTTTCGCTCAATGACGTTGGAAACAGGAACACAAACCTAACCAAAGTCTAAGAAACGAATGATTCGCCGCGCTTAGCCGCGAACGGCCAATCACGTGCCATGAAATGGCTAAAGCATGAGGATCATTTCTTTCTATAGTCCGTCCTAAGTTGTACATGAGTATCCAGACTATCGTATGAGAGTTGGTGTTTTCAGACCATACAACTCTTTGGCTGCATACTTGTCAGGAGGCAGCTGTCGTGGCGGTTAGTTCTGAAGAAATTCATTTTCAAGTCTTTACTGTATTAGTTAACTAAGCACTATCTAATGCAAGTGATTACTAATTTCACTGAACACTCAGTCGTAAAATCGTACATGCATCTTTACCCAGCTATCTCACCATTAAACCTCTGTCCAGATGCAAAAGCTAGAACATTTAAAACCCCCCCCTAAACATAATAGACAACCAAAGTAGGAATCCCATACGATCTCATCCATCTTTCATATAACAAAGGCAGTCATATAGACGACACAGACGTCGCTTGATCAAGCATATCGTAAAGTCCTGAACCAAACGACGAGAAAGGCAATGAGTCCAAAGACCAAAGCAAAACCCCACGCGATCATCAATATACGGGCCCACTTCTTCTGACGTTTGCTAAAACTCAAGAATTCATAGTTACTCCACCAAGCCATAATACCATCTAGTCGTCCAATGGCGTAAAGTATCAACAACGGGGGGAAGAGGTTGCATATGACAAGAACTGTGATAGAGATTGATGTTTTGCGGCCAGAAAGACTTGTGAATGCCGTCGAATCGCGCAACGCCGCCAACAAACGAGGGCTTTCCCACAGATGCTTTCGAGAACCTCCTTCTCTCACAGGTTTCTTCGTTGTTGTCATGAGAGAGTTATCTGAATCAATGAAACCATCCTTCTTTGCGGCAGACTTGATATTCTTCAGCTGTGCTTTGCTGTACAGGTTCTGCCAACTCGGGCGTTTCGGGGGAGCAAGTGGAGACCGATAGACAAAGTCATTTGAGTACGTATTATCGCCGGGTTGCATATCAACCTTTTCCAATGGTGTTGTCGGCCTAGCAGCTAGGAGGGAGAGAGGTCGGAGGGCATTGGTCGGATAATCCTTGGTACTGGTCTGTCGGGCAGGGACTTTGGCAGCAGGAGGCTCTTGACCAGATGACCAGCTCCTACGTTCTGGAGGGTCTTGTATTGAATTTGACCTCAGACCTTGGTAGAAAGCTCCTGGAGCCATAGGTCTGCGGTCTCGGTGTCTCAACAAGTCTCTACTGCCACTTGGAGTCGGCGTTCCCAGGACAGGATCTGCATTTGCTCTGCCTTGAAATGGAAATGGGGCCGGTGAAGTGACATGCGAATTACTTATTTCTGTAGCACGGCGGTTAACATGAAAACCATCCAGATTATTATAGCCATGAGCATCGGCTCTTTGGGGAACAGCCACATTGCCTTGCCATGAGCTTCGTCGATCTGAAACGAAAATATGCGAACGCTGGAGTGGGGGAGAGTTGATCGCTGGTCCAGGTTCGCCAAAATCATCCATCCAATCAGAAAGCTGCAAGGAAGCATCGAAGGTAGTAAGAGGTCCTCCATTCCGGACTCGCAAGACGTTTCGATCGGTAATGTCTGCGCTGTCTTGGCTCGTGACGAGACTATTGATAGAGGGAGAATCTATAGTCGCACGTCGAGTATGAGATTTTTGAACTCCAGCCTTGCTAGTGTTTTCTATAGACACAGGCGTGACCTTCGGTGGGGGTGACTTGAAAGGATTGGCGTGTGATGCTGGCAGCGGTCGGCTGAAGTTCAAGCGATTTTGGGGTGGTCGAGTGCGATTTGAGTCTGCGAGGTAACCATTGACATTGTGCTCCCTAAATACCGGAAGGAAGACGGGAATGTGGCTTTTTTTCAAATCTCGTTGACGATAGTTACCGAAATATTGGTCAGTACCAGGATGATGGGCTACCCGCTCACTATCACCATAGATACCGATCTCCGGGGTTGTAGGAGAGCTAGAACAAGTAGATATATCTGCATTAGAGACGTCAGCAATACTGCTTCCAGCCTGGCGAATGCCTCCAATCATACGATATTCGACGGCGTAACCTTGATTTCCAAATGCACTCTCGCATACCGTCTCCCAATCATTATTGTCATCCTCGGTATCTTTTGGTGCAGCGAAATCTCCATTGTCCTGGAATATATCAGACGAGCTAAGAGAATCAGGAGGGGAATTCGGGAGAGCCCCGATTTGATTAATTGGCACTCGGATACCGCTTGGCTGTTGTTGATGTTGGTGATATTGATGTGCATGCGCGCCAACCCAGGTTGGAGGAATGGCTCCCTGGTCGTAGAAAACTTGGGTTTGGGCAGCAAGAGCTCTTTGTTCATCATTGAAACTTCCCGAGTCTGAGGGCGGGGTGTCTTGTAAGGTCAACCTCCTCAGCAGTCCAATGTCTCTTGTGCTAGAAGTTTCGCTCTGAGCATCTTCCTGTCCCTCAAATATAGAGGAAGGAATACTTCCAATGCTGTAGGTGCTATAATCACTAACGCGCCTCAGTGCTTGGCTAACTTCTCGCTCAAGAGGCTGGCGGTCCAAAGCGGCCAGAGCCCAATCCGATTCGTTATGATAGACGTGATTGTCACCAGTGTGTTGGGATATAATAAGCTGCGGCGGGTTGAGGATATTGACAGGTCTTTGGGAATTTAGTTGAGGCATAGTTGGTTGAGCAGAGATGTCAAACTCAGGATCATTTTCTTCAGACCTGAGATTGTACCGAGCGGGCGAGCGACTAAGCGAATGAGAAGTCCACTGTCCACGAGGCGCTGTAATGTCTAACAGGTCCTTTGTATCCCCATAGGATGATGAATGGGCTATGCCTTGGGAGGTGCTTAGAGGTATTCGTGGTACGGTAAGGTTAGGTACTTCTGGTAAGGCAAATGTAGGAGGTTGTCTTTGAAGATCCTCCGCCAAACCATCAAATCGACGTTGTTTCTGAACTTTGAGAGCCGTGGGTATGAACTCGGCAGAGAGGGAACTTGAAGAGAGACTATAACCGTTTGCAGAAGCACGGCGAGCGAAATAGCCCTCGGATGTAAGAATACGGCGACAGAGGCTCTTTTCACTCGTTCCATCATCACTATCGAAGCCGTCCGTACTATCAGACTGCACGTAATGCTTGTATATATTGCCGACTGTGCTGCCATCGGGTAATGATGATGCGCCAATGCTGTAGCGGTTTGAACGGAGTCGTTTAGTGCGATTGTTTTCCGACATAGCAGAAGAGATTTGAAATGCCTGCGAGCCACCTTCATAGAAAGCTGCTTTGCGAGTGGCTTCATGAGGATCAACATATGACATATCCTCTGCACTGTCAGACATGAAGCTACTATCTGGAACCGCTCCTAATTTTGAGTGGCATATCGAAGAATTGACATCGTTTTGACTAGTAGACCTGTCTTGACCCTTTTCTGTTGTCTTCCGCTTCGCAATGGATAGGTAGGGTGTTGACTGATTAGCATGGCCTGATGCATCACCTTTGCTCTTTCCTTTCTCCTTCAAGTCAAAGCTATCCCGAGGCCAGTGAGACAATGGTGGTATGTCAGTGTTACTTCCTGGCGCGATCGGAGAGGACGAGGAAGCAAGGGCGCTTTTTACGTTGGTAAGAAAAGAACCGAATTCGCCAACAGTTGGTTGAAGAGCTGCCAATGTTGAGCGTGACTCAGGGATTAACTTGTCATTGCGCTGACCAAAGCCTTCATGTTCGCTCATGTAACGTCCGTGGAAGACTACAACTGGTGGAGGAGGGAGTGGCAAATTATGAAGCACCGATGTTTCATTTGACTTGCGGGATGGTCCAACATCTTGGAGGGAAATTGAGCATCGGTCGTCTGATACCTCTGATAAGGCATTCGAAGGGATGCGGTGCTTGCTTCTTGCAGAGCCTGACGTGATTGAAGAATGAGCAGTATGTAGGTCATTAAAGACGGCTCTGGCGGGAGTTTTCTTGCGCAAATCTGATGCTAGAAGTTCAACTTCATAGGGAGATAATGGGGAGATCTCATCTCCTGAGATCCCGGAGGCCTGAAAAGGTTTGGAGCCTTTCAGGCCATCCTCAGATTCCTTGTTTGCATTTGAAGGCGCTGATTCGGGGTGGGTGATCTTTGGTGTCGAAGCCAAAGAATGGAGGGGTTGTGTGGTCATTGCTGGAGCATATCTTGGAAGATGGTGGCCGACGGAGTGAATTTCGCGGTAAAGGAGGTATGATCAAAGTAGATTGACGTGCAGTACGATCTTCTAAAGGAAGGCCTCGTCAGCAAGAGAAAGGGAAAGTTTGACTGAATGAATGGAAAAAGGGTGTGACAGAGGGAAAGAGGGTTTGCTGATACAAGTCGCGCTAGGAAAAGGTGAGTGTGTTGATATACGACGCGCTCTTGTTATGCTTTTGTTGTTTAGATTAGCACAAAAGTTATTCGACGACAATTTAGTTTCGACAGCAAAAGGGAGGAATCGAAAGTAAGTACTCGGAAGAGGTAGAGTTCAGACCAGACCAACCGCAGAACCGCAGAACCAATAAGTCTGAGTAAAACCTCAGCTTTGAAAATAGGAGAAAGGAGAAAGAAGAAAGGAGGGAATCTGTGCCTGACATTGATGAAACGATGAAACGAAAGCGAATACTGACGGGAGATGGAAGTCCAGTTATCTATGTATCCTCCCCCATGCCTTTGCTTTCACTCCCATAGCAATAAGTTCCAGACATCTACCCCCACACCACCTGCGAGTCTTGCGTCAATATCAAAGTACCGGGACGGACGAAGGTAGCCCAAGGGCAGATATTAGAAAGAAAGAAACAGTATGATGATGAATTCGACAACAATAGGTGACTCTTTGAAGACTTAGAATGTTTAGGTATTTGATGCTGTTTGATGTCCTGGCTTTATTTAGATGGCAGTCACATAGATGGCAGAGCACTTGCTCCTTCCACTTTTATTCGAGCTGTCTACTCAAACCCACCACCATCATAACACAAGGGATGAAAGGAGCCCAGACTCTGTTTGATTAAGGAGACACGAATGCAAGACTTTTCCAGTTATTCCATATGTTTCCAACCCATTCAATGCAACTGAACGCTTGAAACACATCCTATCCCCAACATAAGTCATAAGTTGGCTCTTGGAAGAGGGGTCGATTATCAAGTTGCTAGCACATCTCTACACCTTTGTAGTGTCTGAGACATCTCCGGAGACTATTGTTGCTCGCCTTGTTTCCACACTCAGTCTCACCGACATAGACTTTCCTTGTCTGCGTGATTTCTTGCTTGGTTGGATCATCTTGTATAGCTCGTTGCATATCCTGAGTGCAGGAAGGGGTGGTATTGATGTTGTTTTCTTGTCCCTCTGCACGGGCTTTCCAGTGACCATAGCACCACCATATCTGGCGAGGGACTGAGATCGCCCCTCGAAAACGAAGATATACGATACCTACATTGGTAGAACATCTTGCTACTATGGACTTCCTTCCTTCCGAGATTATATTTCATATCTCCCAATGTAAGGTAAAACCCCAAGCCTTCCTGCCTGATGCTAACTGACCTATATCATAGTTCTAGAACCCCGAGACATTGTCATTTTACAGTCTGTCTGCAAGAGGTTATTGACATTAGGCCGCGATAATGGCCTATGGCGAGAACAGTGCTTCTCCAAATCCTCCTTCCTCGAGAATCTTAGGCACCGCAGGGCTTTGACAGCTAGCGCACCTACACCAAACACAAGCCGCCTAGGAGTGATACGACATCCGGGACATGAAAATAATCCCGCCGATTCCTCTGTTCCCCATGAAGAAGCGCACAAGATCAAGCCTACATCCCACGAAAGAGCTAGAATCTTAGCAAACTGGGATCCCAGTTATCCACACGACAGAGTTAATTGGTATGATGATTACATAGCGCGGTATGCACCTATTTCAACAAGCTGGCTGCAGCAACCCCGAAACCGCGAAAGTGCTGGGAGGGAATACCTTGAGGTTAGAGGAATGGGACTATATACTCCTGCTGGTGAAGCATCGGCAACCCGCATAGTTGCACCACTTGAAGATGGAAGCATTTGTCTATGGGATGTACGTGGACCCCGGAAAGGGGCCATCGTGGCAAGAAGCAGTCCCGGCATCTTGTCTATAGATGATACTGGGGCTCCTAATAAACGTTCGAACATGATAAGTACAGGAGCTACAGAGTGTGTCAGCATCGATAGTGCTTGTAATAGAGTCTGCGTTGCGGTTCAAGGCAGTATGTTTCTGACTACCTATGGCTAAAGTCCTGATATAGCTACCATAAGCTACTGATATCCTTTATTTGTTCATTGCTAACAGCTGTTCAGAGCTTGTTGAGGTTGATTTGGAGACATTATCTACAATCGGCTATGAAAATTATCCCTTCTCAATAACGGCCTTATCGGAAGCCAAGCACCCTCTACCTATAACAATTGGTACGAATTTAGCCCTATATCTTCATGACTACCGCTCTAGGAGGAGTGGTGAATCTTCCGGATCAAACGTAGAACGACTCGATTCTTTCGATGCAATCCTTAGCTCTACAAGACGTTCGAATAGCTTCGAGGGGTTGCTAAATACAGATCCTAATTCATTTTATGCCCACTTGTATCAACCGGGTCCTTTGAGTATTTTGCATCTAGGTGATGTTGATATTTATATCGCAGGGCGCTTCCCAAGTATGTAGCTCTTCATTGTTCCCCTCTAGACGCAATTTTGGGAGCTACGAGTTCTGTATTCCTAAGGCTTCGGAGCCATTCTAGGGGCTTGTCAACTTCGAACGTCTTAAACCAAATAAATTCCTGGTTGACCAACGCTGATCTCTTGGCTGTAGGTATTCTAAATTGCGATAGGAGATTATTCCCTAGGTTGAGAGGCACTATTCATTCTGGCGCTTCTCTCTGCAGCTTAGCCTCTCTACCATACCCATTCGCGTCGATGGAAAAAGATCTTGCTCGGAAAGGAGAACTGTCGATTGAGCAGGTGCGAGAGGCAAAGTCTAGGCCGGGGAAGACATTGATTGCATGCGGCGAATACAAGAGCAAAGGCTCTCTTGAGTTGTTCGGCCTCTCCTCAAATCCGACTCTTGCAGCGGGTGGACTGCAAGATTCAACTATGAAAAATAGACAAACTTCTAGTTATGCTAAACTTCTTTCGGTTGCTAACCATGGAACCCGAATTGTTGTATCTGACGGTGGGGGAAACCTAAAATGGTTCGAACGAGATGGATTTACAGAAGTACGGCGCTGGAATCTAAGTCATCGTACAATGGAGGCCTCGCGAGGAATCTGGGGAGATGCATATATGGACTCTGGGTCAGGCGATATTGCAATAAAGATTCTAACGACCGGTTCCGGCGAAGGGGAATTTCCGGTCAACGAAAATGATCTGGTCTTGTGGACCGGCGAGAAGCTAGGGATCTTGAACTTCTCAAATAAACCTGGTTTCACATCTAACAGCTTTGAAAGTGCACAGGACGCCCATGAAAACAAAGAGGAGCAAACCCATTCAGCCATGATGCGTCGAGCCTTGGAATTACAAGCAAATGAGGTCAGGTATGTAAGAGGTTTAGGGGGGTTGAGGTGAAGGTTCCTACTCTATATCGGCGGGGTCTTTGACTGCATTTTCCTTGGAGTAAGTTGAGTCTGGAATTCTGTATGTCTCGCCCATATACGCTTTCCAATTCCAGGTTCCTACGAAGGCTGTTGTGGTCATCTGACGATATACTCCATACAAATAGAGCTCTTCCGATCCTTCCTACGTGAATGGAGCCAATCTTTCATGGTATACTTGTGGGACCTTGTGAGGCAGTAACCAAAGCTCTTGATGATGCGCCTCCTTCCGGGGGGGTTTCAGGAGCGGTGGACAGCCGATCGGAGATATAGATTAAGGCTGTATCATTTGTGATTCTATGGGCTCCTGGGCTACGAGCCCCGATGTGCGGTGTAGCAGAGAAGTAGAGGATGGGCACGCTGGGTCTAGGGGGGATGTATGCGTGGGGTGAAGCTTCTGACAAGTAACGGGTTGTCAATTTCACCATTGGGGCAAGTTCAATGGAGATCCTATACCTTTTATAAGCCCCCGATGGGTTCATAAATGACAGCCTCGTCGGTAGAATTTCTCTCGTCGACGTGCTCGCATGCAGGGCGCGCCATGTGGACCCCTGGGGCGTTGTGCCATTGTAGCGCGTGGAGGAGAAGATGTATGGACCAATCAATTTTCGAGGCGAAAAGGCAACGAACTTTAAAACGTTAGCGACGGGATCCTCACCGCCGCCTCGTCCGTATAAGTTGGATCAGCCTGGTGTCCTCCGGCCCCAATCCCGATTTCACGGTGGGAGGAGCATTGGCGACAGGATAATGGCTTTGTCGTTTCTAGCACGCAATGCAATGCACCAAGACCTCGTCATCTGATCTTCTAAACGCCACCATCCCAAGCAAGAAGCATGATGGAGACCAAAGACAGCTGCATTCGCATTCCATTAGCAGCCTCATGCACATTGCCTTCCACTATTGGTTGCCACGCCGCAAAGTATCTCTAATCCCCCCTCCACTCCCATGTTGTATTGTTTCTAGGAAAGGTTGGCGGATTATTCTACCTGCAGCTTAGCCTTGCTCGTCAGCCTCATCCTCCTCGATCCGCTCGTTGTTTTCCTTCAGTTGATTTTTAAGTCAGGACATACCTACTCTGTATCTACATCTACTAGCCTTTCGCTCTGATTACTAGGCTTGTGTTCTACATTTCTCTTACACATACATGGCTACTGCTTTAAGTGGGAGCTTAAGCCCAAGAAGCGGAAGACCCATCTCGAAGCTTTACGGGTATGGCAAACAGTCAAACAAGTCAACCCGCAAACATGACCAACACTCAAAATCCCTTAAGAATCAGTATGGTCGCGGCCGTCCTCTCCCGCGATATCATCGAGCAGCGATACCGCAACTACCAACTCCGATGACAACACCGAATAGTTCGACCCTATCTCTTGTTGCTCCCGTTGAATGCGATGGAGGTCCTACAATAGTTCAAATGGAGCGAACTAGCTCGGGAAATTCTATCAATCCAGACAAGAATTTTGTGCCCTGGCACAACTATACGTTTACACACACTGTGTCTGATCAGACGGCGGCCGAGGATGTCCGATCTTACTTTCACTGCCGCAGGCCCCTACTCCTTCGTGAACACGAAAACGAGCTCCGACAGTTAATTCGGAGTAAGGAACCCGTCCGTAATGATGATCTCTGGCGCATCATTGATCTTACAGACGCCATCTTCTTTGAGTACCGCTTGAAAGGCCGGGTTCAGTGGGAATGGAGCGCTCCGTCTCAAGAACGCTACCGAGATGAGCTGATCGGACTGACTGCTTTGCGACCAGCACTCAACGGAGAAGGCTACGAGACATTGATCGTCCTCTCCGAACCAATCCTGAAGAATTCGGGATTTGATCGACGGCTACTTCTCTCGGCTTTCCTCCACGAGCTCGTACACTGCTATCTCTTCATCCAATGCGGCTTCAACGCCAGGGAGAACGATGGACATACTGTTGGCTTTCACGAGATCGTTGGTATCATTGATGGATGGGTTGGTGATGGCTATCTTAATCTGTGTAACATGAAAGCCAACCTGGAACACTTCAGAAGTTCTTCTGCTCCTTCTATCAATGGTTTCAGAACGAGTCCAGTATTGTACGAACCGAGACATTCGCATAGTGGGTGTAATCGTAGCCCGCAGCGGTCATGGGGTAGACCTGATGAGAGAGATCGTCCTGGTTGGAGTAGCTAACAATCGGTGTTTTCAATTGTATCTATGCATTACCTTCTTTTCTTTTCTATGCTAGAGCATTGGTTAGATGGAGTTGGAATTTGGGGGCATTTGGGGAAAGGGCTCTGGTATACTGTGGGTTTTATCCCTCTGCTGGTCATCCTGTTTATTTATCGGATTAAAAATCGTCCAAGGAAAGGGCTTGATCTTGTGTATACTAGGTGTTCTCTTTTGATACCAGAATTTGGAGCTCTATATATCCTTGAATTGTTATTAGCACATTTCCTGCTATCCCTTTACCTCATGAGGTATACAGTAACGTCTTCTCAAGACCTAAT
The DNA here is from genome assembly GCA_003988815.1 of Chlorencoelia australis. Lineage (NCBI taxonomy): Eukaryota > Fungi > Ascomycota > Leotiomycetes > Helotiales > Cenangiaceae > Chlorencoelia > Chlorencoelia australis. The sequence continues at coordinate 119,934 of QYAN01000017.1, forward strand.
GTAATAGAAATGAGATTAGATTTCTGATTATAGAGTGTGTAGAGTAGATAGTATGATATTCTGGAGGAGGCCAAGGAGGAGGGGTTTATTAGGGGTGGATGGAGAAGAGGGAGAAGAAAGCAGTTTATTCAGCAGTTTTTTCCTCCTAAATGTTTTGATTGATAAGGATGTAGAGGGGAATGAGCACAGTTTTGACAAAGAAAATATTTCTGTCCATGGTCTCAATTTCTAATCTGAATTCATACATTATCCTATGCACTCCTTCCTTCCTTCCATCTTTAATCCATATTAATTTGCCGCCTAAAATTTCCCTCTTCAAACGCTCTACTCCAAGTCCAACTTACAAATATACAAACAGTATCATATCTCCAAAAACGCCTTTGGCCATCCTGTATACTAGCCATTCAAAAACTAAGAATCAGGCACATAAACACCCTCCTTACAAAGCACAACTACATTCTTGAAAAAACGTCGCCACTCTAATGGGTCACCCTTAACCTTCACAAATCTCACCTCAAGTAACTCTGCATCTCCAGCTTGATAAGTATCAATGACTATATCTCCATTTAAGGCACAACGTCGTCCATCGATGGTTTTTATTTTGATCCAAGCGGCGTGATCACGGTCGTTGTGGAGCTGGGGAAAAGAAGGAACGGGAATATTGAGGTGATGTAGGGCTTCACAGAGGAGTTGAAGGAGTAAAGTAGGGGAGAGATGAGAGAAGAATCGGGACAAGGAGTAATTGGGTAAGATGTCTTGGAAATGTTGCGCGTGCTGGGTGAGTCGGAGGGGAACGGTGGGGTTGGATGTGAATTGAGACATGGAAGGTTCGTCGGCGAGGGATTCGAAAGGGCTTTCTGTATTTTGCCTATGAGGTAGAGGGAATAGATTTTGGTCTCTGGCATTCGCGGGTTGAGAGGAGGAAAAGGCGGGGCTGACTCTTGGTGGTCGTTCCCAGTCGAAGAGGACATCGTTGATTGGTGTTTCGGGTTGTGTGAATGAGAATTTTTCGTTTTGGTGAGAGTGCGACTCGATTTCCATGGTGTCTGGTTGTGATTGTGAAGCTGTGGGTTGTTGAGTGAAATCAATTCGGAGGTTCTCTAGCATTTTAGTTGCTAGAGCTAGAGGATCGCTCATCTTTCCGTCTGCTGTAAGGAGGGGATTTCGACGTGTAAACCAGGGATGGCATTTGATGTGTTCGAAGTTAAATCGTTTTTTGGGGTCGATGTTCATCATGCCTCGAAGCAACGATAGAACGGAGGGAGGTAATTTTGCCCATAATTCATCAGAGCTTCGACCGTTGGATTTGGTGTATTCGTCGAATTCCCAGCTTTGGGATGTGGGTTCATCCCAAGGCGTATTGCCAACTAGGAGAACGAAGAGAACTACCCCGCAGGACCAAATATCAACCATATTTGCTGCATATCCGGAAACTTTGACTTTCGTCTGAGTATTCTTTGAGCAGGAGATAACTTCTGGTGCAATATATGGAGGGCTTCCACACATAGTACTGCTAAGTTTCCTCTGTCCATTGTATTCGAAAAGAGTAGCTAGTCCAAAATCTGCTAACTTCAACATTCCACTAGCAGAGAGAAGTATGTTTTCCGGCTTGATATCTCGATGACCGACTCCTTTGGAATGCATATAGCTCACACCACTAATCAATTGGTGGAAATAGAGATGTGCAATGTCTTCGCTCACGCCCACATCTGCTTCGATTTTGTCGAATAAATCTCCTCCCTCGGCATACTCCATAGCAATCCATTTCCAAACCGGATCTTCTCCTGTTGCGAACCATTCGATTATATTTTGATGCTGCCCGATGTGAGAGTGTAAGGACACCTCCATAGCGATTTGTTTTGCTGATATTCGGCCATATTTTACTGCGTATGCCTTGTGTATGAACTTAACGGCAAATACTGGGGAGGACTCGGTAGGAGGAATGGCTTTTTTAATTCTACGGGTGTTAGATGAAACCCGGGTTAGGAGTTGTGAATCTTACGATGCATATGCCCCTCTGCCAATTGTTTTGGAGATGATCCGGAAAGGCAAGTCCCCAGGCAATGGGTCTAATTGTGACATCTGAACAGCCATGGTGGTTATTAGCAATTAGGACGAGGTTGGTTTAAGAAGGAAGACGACAGAAAACGAATAAAATACCTCGTCCTTGAGTGGATCCTGACAATCTAGGAAACCAAGAAAAGGATTGGAGTTGAATCAAAGGTTTGTTGATTTGAGAATCACGCTCGAGTCTCAAACAGTCATGCAAGGCTGACTTTCATTGGCAAAGGCACGTCCCTTCTCTCAAAGTTCGCGTTGCCAGGCCGGCCGCAAGCGGAAAATAAACAACTTGCTGCTGTCAAACCTACGAAACCTTACACCGCACAAAACCACTACACATTTAAAGAACATCCTTTGTTCTTGTATCGTCAATAATTTGCTTTTGCACAGTTGCTTTCGACTTAAATTTACTTTCCACGAGTAACGCTCTTTGTTCGCTGATTTCTCGATCAACCCAAATAACCTCCTTCCTGTTGCTTTGACGAGGATGGATTATGCTATGGAGGATACACAAAATTCAGCACCAGGAAGCATTCCACCTGCCCAAGCCACTAAACTGGCTCCCAAAAGAGCTGCCGACAGTCAAAGCACAACCAAGCGGTGAGTTCAACGAGTGCATCGCGGCTGATCATTATACACATGCTAATTCTACAACAGGTTGCAGACTGAGTTGATGCAATTGATGACCTCTGCAGCTCCTGGTATCTCTGCCTTTCCTTCTGCCGACGGCAATCTTCTGTCTTGGACTGCTACAATCGATGGACCAGATGATACACCTTATGCTGGTCTCAAATTCAAGCTCTCTTTCGCTTTCCCATCCAACTATCCTTATGCGCCACCCACGGTCCTCTTCAAGACTCCTATCTACCACCCCAATGTTGATTTCTCGGGAAGAATTTGTTTAGATATCTTGAAGGACAAATGGACTGCTGCATATAACATCCAAACTGTTCTTTTGAGTCTTCAAAGTCTACTTGGAGAGCCAAATAAGTAAGGAGTCTTAGTGTCTTATGGTGATGGACTGTGCTAATTTGTTTTAAGTGCTTCACCCTTGAATGGAGAGGCTGCTGAGTTGTGGGATAAGGGTCCGGAGGAGTTCAAGAAGAAGGTTCTTGGACGACATCGTGATGTTGATGATGAGTAATGGAGATACTTTATGATGATTATTGGCGCCTAGACGATTGTTGAAGATATGAAGACAGTGTTCTTGTATGGTCTTTTGCTTTCTCGGATTGTCATGGCAGCAGGTACGGAGTAACTGGACATGGAACTTTGTATGGTTAGTCCATTGGACAACAGCACCTACTGGATACACGATTGCGCCCTCTTGTACTCCAATATCAATGCTTGATTTAACACAAGATCATGCTTCTAAATTGCACTGTGATTGATTTCAATGATTGCCTCGACTTGTGTATGGAAGAGAGTGGGAAATCATGGTATAGCTGTTAGTTTTATTACAGTTTGTTCCACTATACTAATGAAGAAGTAGGATTGTGGTTGAAGCCCGATCCGACAGGACTTTAGTATATGAAGACCTCAGAGGCTCAGCAAGAAGTCAACGCTCGTATATTGGGCAGCTTGAAGCAGTGTTATTCTTTTCGTCAGAATAGACCTCCCAGTATAGCTTAAACAGAAAGTTTTAATCCTCCCAGTCTTACTTTAGTCGACCATGACATTCTCCTTGTGCAAATGCTGCTCGAGGCCTGGATAATTAGCCACAACAAGTCCACAGCACCTGGTTAGGTTTTTATAGAATGGAATCTAGACTGGAGTTCCATCCTCATAAAATCACATCTTGATCAAAGCCATAAATCTTGTGAGGCAAAGGTAGACCTTTTCATTAGGCTACCATGCTAGAATGTAGCAACTCCAGAAATCCCATGCCTTTGTTCAGATCTCATCACTCATGCGTCCTCAACAACAACTGTTTGAAGTCCCTTTGCATCCTTGACATTGACCGCCTGAACGTAGCTGTACAATTTCTCCTTTGCACTCTCCTCATCATTACGCTTTCGAGAGATTCGGATACGGAGTCTGTACGGAACGCCCTTGATTCCAGCCTCCCAGACCTTCTTGTTCAATTGAGGATCGAGACGAACGTCGGATGTGCCCTGTGATAATACCCTGTATTAGCCTTCCCTTCCCATACAGATCCTATCTATCCTCCATGCACTTGGGCTTCGATGTTTGCGTACCATTGATTTAGTTGCAAATGCCTTGATCTCCTTGATGGCCTTTGGTGCGCGCTTCTTAAACGAGACGCCATGCAGCTAAATTAGAAGTTAGTATCTGTCCTTTCATCTATTCGGTCTCCTTCAATGCTGAACCTACTCTCTTGTGAAGATGAATGGTATATTCTCTGGCCACCACGTCCTGAATTGCGGAACGCCCAGTTTTGGCGGTAGCCTTCTTGTCTGTCTTTGTAGACATTGCTGTTTGAAATCAGAAATTGACTGTGTGAGGGTCTGCAAAGTTTCTACGTACTGAATTTGTCGCTGGTTGATTTAATGTTGGGGTATGCAAAGTTAGGAAAGAACGAATTTGGTTGTGGGCTTCAAGCTCGCTTATCTTTTTGCTCTTTTTACACCTTATTTTTGTGGCAGAAAATACCATTACTGATTGAACGGGCTGCCGTAACGCAGGCTAATGCAAAGCCGAGGAGGCTCTTCTCAATTGAGCTTCCAGATACCCATACAATTTGCGCCGAGCGCTGTGCAAACACTCATTGCTGTTGACTTCAGTTTCCCTTCATTACACTTTTGAATGCTTCCAGCATCTCATACCACTCTTTAATTTCACCTAACATCACAATTCACCCAGCCGACAAGCATCGAAGGCCTCACTTTTCCTTTCCATAATACCAACCTCCCTAGTATAATCTCACCTTTCACGATGGCACACCATACACCGTCCCCAACTCCCGATATGGCTAGGAACAGGCTCCCCACCCTCTTTGAGGTCCTAAGCAGGAGGACTTTGCCGCCAGTAGACTTGTTCTCTTTCTACATCTACATGCGCGACCAACAAAGATCTGTTGACTATCTTGACTTCTGGTGAGAGTTCTCGCCACTTTCGATCTCAACCTAATACTGACCTTCAATTAGGCTTGATGTTGCTCAACATATGTCTCTATGTCGCCATTATGTTCGAGAATTACGCCGCTCTGTTATGGTTGGCACACCAGAAGGAAGCAAGTCACAATCCAAACGATCTTCTGCAATTCTTGAAGGTTTAGGCGATATGAATCATCCGGTTGCTGGACCATCAATGTTCAATACTGAGAAGGAGAAGAATCAGGATGCGCAGATGTCAGCATTCTTGAGAGAAGAGGCATCAAATGGCGAGAACATGGGACACTCTCCTCAAAACAGTCTTGGATCTCAAAATCCAGTTCGACCTACCACCTCAAATAATAGCCAACCAAGACCAAGTTTCATGAGCAGTCCTTTGGAGCATACCTCTGATTCAAATTCCCCAGCACATACTGTCGCTAGAGCAGATATTAGAGCATCAGCCGAGAGAATCTTGTACATCTACCTTCTACCTGGAGCCGAGCGTGAAATTATCCTCCCTCACCAAATCACTCAAGAGATCACTATTTCAATTGAAGAACGAGGCCGTGATGATCCTGAAGTCTTTGATGCCGCTAAGGACTACGTCTTCCAAGCCATGGAGCGCGATGCTTTCCCAGGATTCCTCCGAATGAAGGCTCTTGGCAACTTGGTACCTCCTTCCATGATGCTTCGTTTAATTCTCGGTCTTCTTGCAATGTTTGCTGCTTTCTGGGTTGGATTCATCCTCATCTTCCTAGACTATTCTCGCGAAATCCGAGTCTGGGTAAATTTTCTCCACTTGTCATGTTCGTGTAAATACTGACTTCTCTAGCTCGTCCTTCCGTTCACTGTTGGAGTATATGCCCTATGCTCTCATCAGTACGCTCTTGATCCCTTGCTAGCGCTTGCTGGCTTCAGCGAATACACTTTCATGAGCTTCGCCAGAATCCGAGAACCTTACATTCGCAAACTCCTCAACAAACGTGCTCTCATGGTTCTGACCGTCACAATTCTCATTGACGCAGCTTTGGTTGTACTCTTTGTATTTGTGCCTGGGAAACGTTTGTAATGGAATTGATAGAAAAATTAAAAGGTACATTTATGGGTTAATAATGGAAATGGGAAGTAGGGTGTTAAGGCAATGGAAACTCTTTATTCAGCACATAATTCTTGTAAGGAATAGGAGGATTTTCTCGAGAGATGGCGTTCACTGGCTTTGCAAGCTCATTACTTACATAAGGGTAATGAGGATTAATTAATGATTTCTCTACTTGCTTTTACTTGTTCATATTTGAACGCTTACTTGGAGTAATGCAAACAACTATTTTCACAATGCTTCTGCAGCCTGAAATTATGTTTATGTGATGTGCAGAACTAGGTTTACTGAGGAGGTTTATGACACTTTCTGGTCTTGATTCCATATTATGCTTTTTGTTAGGAACCTATTGTAGGAATTCATGGCAGTTCTTGATATTGCATTATTATTAAGAGTTGAAAAATAATCTGCGTTTACCGCTTGCAATTTTGTTCAGTTCTCCACTTGCTGTGACTATGAATTTACTGTACACACTAACTGTGCAAATATATCAAAATCTCTGAGAAATGAATCTATTTCTGTTCTAGCTACAGATCAATCTATATGGGGGATTAGGGAGCTTGCAAGAGCTAGCATCAACAAGATAATCCTACAGCTATCTTCATTATGTTTACTAGACATACATAAGAGCTTGGGTATATTCATGGTATTTTGTTGATGTTCTTATCATAATGGTTTGCAAATGTTTCCTTTCTGAAAGGCATTGCAATTTTGTTGATTATCTTGCCCTGGTCGCAGAAGACATGGTACATGCTGAGTTCGTTCTCGCGATGTCCAAATGAAGTACAAAACTATGAGATATCTATCCCATCGTACAATTCCCAGTCTAGTTCGCCATACCACCAGACTATCACTTGCATCTCATCTCATCTCATCACCTCTCATGAAAGACAATCTTTTTACTCATTTCCCAAATCCAGGAAGAAAGCCACCCCTCTTCTTTGAAGATCTCAATCCCTCTCTCCTGCCTACCTCACCCCCATCCTCATCCATATCCTCGTCAATATCCATAAATGCATCATCCACATCCCCATTACCCCTCTTACTCCCCCCTCCCAATCCAAACTTCCTCAGATTAAATCCTCCACTTGCAGTCCCATTTCCTCCCTCATCTTTATTCTGACCTCCCTTGTTATTGTTGTTCTCCAAGAGTTTCTCGACGTGAGCTGCCCACTCTACTTCATCTCGGTGGCGGCGGAGAGCTTCGGCTTTGATAGAGGCGATTTGACGTTCGAGGTCCAAAAGAGTGGATGTGCAGCGGGAAGACCATTCGGAGAGGACGAGCAGCATGCTAGGGATGCTGTTGGGTGCGAGATCGCGGAGGGGGGATACGGATGAGATGGAGATTACTTGGTTATAAGGATCCAAGGTTCCTGTCAAGAGACCGGCATAAATAGCTGAAATCACAAGGTCTTCGAGCTCTCGTGGGGTAGACAGACTCAATGCAGAGAGTAGGTTGGTGTATGTAAGGTCTGAAGGGTTTTTGGCCAGTGTGAGGAAGGATAGTTGGCGGAGTTTGAGGGCTTGTGCTGCGTTTAAGGCGGGGAGAGAGGCGTTGCGCGTGTAGTCCATGTAGGTTCCATAGCTGAAGATGTTCAGGACTTCGAGGTAGATAGATTGTTCGGGGGGGGCGGTGGAGAGAGCTTGGATCTGTGGGGCTTGGAGGAGTTCGCTGAATATGAATGTGCCTGGTTGAGAGGTTGCGCGCGTGATGAGGTCGATGGCGGCGAGGGGGGATGAGGCGGATTTAGTGAGTGCTACGAAGGGCTGGAAGGGTAGGTTGTCAGTATGTATATATGGGTGCTAGAGGACGGGATATGAGCTTACGGCTAGAGCATTTAAAGCTTTCGTTTGCTCCATTCTGAGCTACTTTTGAAGATGTTGCCTATTTAGGAGAGCTTCTAACTTTCTAGAAAGTTGGGCCGTAACTATAGCCAATGATAGAAGATTGGTTGATGGATTTGCGGAGTAAACAAGTCTTCTCGAATCAGATGGTGGTAGTCTTGACTAGGCTGTCGAAACAGGCTGATACAAGGAGGGAAATGTTTGAGTTTCGAAAGTTGTTTGATCTTATCGGTTGGGACTGACAAGCGAGGCTCGAGTGGACGAGGCAAAATCAAGCTTGTCTTCAACGAAGGATTGTTGAGTAGCAGTATTGAATATAAGACTTGAAGTCAATATCAAAGATTATTGATTTGGCTTGGGTAGTATATTTACAAGCAATCTAGATACTAAAACCCTAGCCTTTGTTCCGTCTCAATAGAGCAGTGCACCCCCACTATCTCCAATAGCTCTCATCTCTGGGCTCTGGGTAATTTGATTCCTACGCGGCGGCTATATTGTGAGTTACAGGCATCTTCGCATCTTCGATAGAAGAGAGCACATTTCCGTGTTGCATTGACTTTTTGGGCGGAGACGGCAACTTGTGAGACGTAGTCCTTGCAAATGCTTATATACGCATCTGACCATTTTCTCTCTTTACCTACAAAATCGAACTCATAGCCATAAAGAAAGTTCTTCTCCTTTCCTTCCTGCTTTCTACTTGCAGTCACAAAGAAATAATATTATTCATCGGGACATTTCTCCAAGCCAATTTGATTTACATCTTCCCTCACTTCCCGTTCCGCCCCGCCGTTCCTGGATCATCGACCTTATCAGATTAGGTTTTAGGGGTGCCGCTGAGCTGACAAAAACCTCAAAACTTCTCAGCTTTTGCCTTCTGCAGCAGAAGCTGGTCTTCTGTTCGTCTTACCCTCCTGTTTCTTTGTTCTTGCCCTCCCGTTTTGTAAGATAGTTACTTATTGTCAATATTGTTAGTCGCAACCTTTCCCCCACCCGGTTCGCGATTATTCTATCCTTGATCGTCTCTATTAGTGAGCTGATTTGTGCATTGCTGACACCATTACTTGCAGCAATACCTCGGAGTTGCCGGTCTTACTTCAAGCTGAAGCCGCGAAACCCGGCTGGGTTTTAAGGGAAGCTGGTGGCAGAGATGGCTCCTACACATCTGAGAGTCTCTACAAGAGGGACGACATCACTACCTATGGCTACTCCAACCACTCACATGGCGACGACTACACTGAAGGTTGGGGGAATGACATGCGGGGCATGCACATCTGCAGTTGAAGCTGGATTTAAAGGCATTGATGGTGTAGGAAATGTGTCTGTTAGCTTGGTAATGGAAAGGGCAGTGGTAATGCATGACCCTCAAAGGGTATCTGCCCAGAAGATTCAAGAAATTATCGAGGATCGCGGATTTGATGCGGAGGTCCTGGCGACCGATTTGCCTTCGCCTATGTTTGACAATACCTTCGATTATGAGGAAGACGACGACCTCCCCTCGATTACTACGACGATTTTGGCTGTGGAGGGAATGACTTGCGGAGCCTGTACATCTGCTGTGGAAGGGGGGTTCAAAGATGTAGCAGGAGTCAAACATTTTAGCATATCACTACTTTCTGAAAGAGCGGTTGTGGAACATGATGTGTCCTTACTCAGCGCGGAGAAAATTGTTGAGATTATTGAGGATAGGGGATTTGGGGCAACAATTGTCGATTCGACTACGGCAGCTCCTAAACAGATTCCGAGAGAAAGAAGAGGAAATCCCGAAAAGGTTGGAACGATAGCAACCACAACTGTGGCAATTGAGGGTATGACTTGCGGAGCATGCACATCTGCTGTAGAAGGGGGCTTCAAGAATTTGGATGGTCTTGTACAATTCAACGTTAGTCTTTTGGCTGAGCGAGCGGTAGTCATTCATGACCCATTGAAACTCACACCAGAAAAGATCGCCAAAACCGTCGAGGAAAGTGGATTTGATGCTAAGATACTATCAACGCAACTGGGAAGCACTAGCCTATCTTCAACAGCAGCGACAGCAATATTCAAGATCTTTGGGGTGACAAACGCCTCAGAAGCAACTGAGCTGGAGGAGAATTTGAAGTCAATGCCAGGTGTTAACTCAGCAACTGTCAACCTGTCTACATCCCGCTTGACCATTTTTCACCAACCTAATATCACTGGATTACGTGCTTTTGTTGAGTTAATTGAAGCCCAGGGATACAATGCTCTTGTAGCCGACAATGACGATAATAACGCACAGCTCGAATCTCTCGCAAAAACGAGGGAAATAACTGAATGGCGACAAGCTTTCAAAACCTCACTAAGCTTCGCCATCCCTGTTTTCCTAATCAGCATGATTTTCCCAATGCTGATTCCTACACTAGATTTTGGAAGCATGATCGTGTTTTTTCCCGGTCTGTATCTCGGTGATATTATTTGTTTGGCCCTTACGATACCCGTTCAGTTTGGAATTGGAAAGCGTTTCTATATTTCTGCCTGGAAATCGATGAAGCACGGCTCGCCCACAATGGATGTCTTAGTTGTCCTCGGTACTTCTGCAGCGTTCTTCTTCAGCGTTGCAGCTATGCTAGTCTCTGTTACCTTGCCTCCACATACCCGGCCCAGCACGATCTTTGATACCAGCAGTATGCTCATAACATTCATCACGCTAGGACGCTTCTTAGAGAACCGAGCAAAAGGCCAAACCTCGAAAGCACTGTCCCGCCTCATGTCGTTAGCTCCATCAATGGCAACTATCTACGCTGACCCTATCGCAGCTGCAAAGGCTGCCGAAGGTTGGGATCTAGCTATCAAAGAACCGAAAGAGGAACCCACCCAGGAAGGAAACGCCGTAGAGGAAAAGGTCATTCCCACAGAGCTTATCCAAGTTGGCGATATTGTAATTCTACGACCCGGTGATAAGATTCCGGCTGATGGAACTGTTACCAGAGGCGAGACATACGTCGATGAGAGCATGGTCACTGGTGAAGCAATGCCAGTTCAGAAACGAATTGGAAGTGTTCTAATTGGTGGGACTGTGAATGGTGCAGGCAGAGTCGATTTCCGAGTCACTAGAGCTGGCAGAGATACCCAGCTCAGTCAAATCGTCAAGCTCGTTCAAGATGCTCAAACAACAAGGGCCCCCATTCAACGTGTAGCCGATGTTATTGCTGGCTACTTTGTACCATGTATCCTCTTACTCGGATTTCTCACCTTCGCTACTTGGATGGTCTTGAGTCACGTTCTCACGCACCCGCCAAAGATTTTCATAGACGAAAAGAGTGGTGGAAAATTCATGGTCTGCGTTAAATTGTGCATATCAGTCATTGTCTTTGCTTGTCCCTGCGCTTTGGGTCTTGCAACACCGACGGCAGTCATGGTTGGAACCGGTGTAGGAGCAGAGAACGGTATATTGGTCAAAGGTGGTGCTGCTCTCGAAACAGCAACCAAGATTACGCAGGTTGTCCTCGACAAAACTGGTACCATCACGATTGGCAAGATGAGCGTCGCCAAAGTTGATCTTGTTTCGACATGGGAAGACAATGAGTGGAGAAGAAAACTGTGGTGGTCAATCCTTGGTCTTGCTGAAATGGGTAGTGAACACCCTATTGGTAAAGCCATTTTGGCTGCTGCAAAGGAGCAGCTTGGTCTGGGTATCGAAGGAACTATCGATGGCAGCATTGGAGAATTCGAAGCCACTGTTGGGAGGGGGGTCAGCGCCTACGTTGAGCCCGCTACCAGTACTGAGCGTGCTCGATACCGCATTTTAATTGGTAATGTCAGATTTCTCCGAAATAACAATATCACAGTACCTCAAGAGGCCATTGACTCATCTGAGGAGACAAATCTCAAAGCTTCTGGATCTTCAAAATTTTCATCAGCTGGAACGACCAATATCTTCATTGCAATTGATGGTGCTTACAGTGGTCATCTCTGTCTTTCCGACACCATCAAGGATAGTGCACGCGCAGCAATTGCAGCTCTTTCTCGCATGGGGATTAAAAGCACTATTGTCACCGGTGATCAACGCTCTACAGCCCTCGCTGTTGCGCGTCTAGTTGGCATACCACCCGAAAACGTCCACGCTGGTATTTCGCCAGATCAGAAGCAGGAAATCATTCACTCTCTTCAAGCCCAAGGAGAATGTGTTGCAATGGTTGGCGATGGAATCAACGATTCTCCTGCTCTTGCCACTGCAGATGTTGGGATAGCTATGTCGTCGGGTACAGATGTAGCGATGGAAGCTGCAGATGTTGTCCTCATGCGACCCAACAACCTAATGGATATCCCGGCCTCTATCTACCTAGCTCGCTCAATCTTCAACCGCATCAAGCTTAACCTTAGCTGGGCTTGTGGGTACAATGTCATTGGACTTCCCTTCGCAATGGGTGTTTTCCTCCCCTTTGGATACCATCTTCATCCCATGGCTGCTGGGGCCGCAATGGCGGCCAGTAGTGTCAGTGTTGTTGGCAGCAGTCTATTGCTTAAGTTCTGGAAGAGACCGCAATGGATGGAGGATGCGGTGGAAGAAGAAAAGGGCCGGATCAGGAGGAAAGGCAAGGGATGGGGAATGGGTGGCTTGGTAGGTAAGGTCTCGGATCTGGCTAAGAGTGTCACGGGAAGACGGAGGGAGCGGGATGAAGGATATGTTGCTTTAAATACATTAGACGCTGTATAAAGATGGACGATTTCTGGTTTTGTCAAAGCATTTTAGCGTGGCAACACATTTTTCTTTCAGTTGTTGGATAAAAGAGGCTTCTGAGCATAGTTCATCATCAACAAATATACTATCTATGTTTTCCTATAATGCTATGTTGTGTTTTCCTATATATTAATTTCTCATTCCGAAAGCCTCATAGCAGTGACTGTGTCACCGGCATCAATGCTTGTTGGCCTCGAAATTCGTGCTACTTCTGCCATGGAGTAAAATGGGTCCGCGTGCAGGTAACGAACCGTCTGGAAAGCATCCGTCCTGTTGCACGTTCTGTTGCACAGTCGTTTGCATGGTATCTGCATGGTCAGCACACTATTGTGCAACTCCCTTGGCTGAAATCAAACGCATTTTGAGGTCGTACAGTCCTGACACGTCTTTCCCTTTTCCCTTTTTCTCTCTTCCTTACCGGAGTAAGGCTACGCTACTTCTGAAGCCGTTCGGTCAGTCGGATACTATCGATCGTAGATCTTCGGATCCACGGCGGAAAAGTAGTCGGTCGCACCAATGAAAAAGCCTTTGCTGACCCGGCTGAGGTTAAATTGTTCCAACCTGGCCGATGCATGCAAGCATCCAAGCATCCTGTCGGCGCTTCGGTCTTTGACTTTTTGCATATGACCCCAGAAAATGACGAAAAGCGCGAGATGCAAGATGCGAGATGCGAGATGCGATGTTTGCATGTTGTTTGTTCCGTGGCAAGTAAATGAAATACATGCTTTAAAATAGATGGAAGGTGCCACTTTGACTTCTACTCTGCTCTCTACATTCCTTGGTCCATGTATCCTTCGACGGGAACTTTCAGGTCAAGACATACTTCTGAACTCGAAGCTTGAGGCAGAATCAGGATCAGAGTCAGATATCGATTCGTTACTCGCCATTAATTCAGCTTTGGAAGTTAGCCTCGAGCGAACCCGATCATCAATCGCGATCAACTTCAAAACCTCACCATCTACTTCAGCAACCACAGACCCACGATCTACCCGCAAAATGGAGGCCCATCCTTCAGGTCCCCCATATCCGCCCCAGGTCGCAGGTCTGGGTTTAACGCCTACCAAGTCTCTAGATGATCCCATTACCGCGGTTTTCCTGGGCCTTTTCCTCCTGGCTGCTGTGGCGCATATGACGATTCTGCAAATTAACATGCATCGGGGAAAGAAGTACGCATATTCCCCTTTCTAACACTTTCTGTGAAAAAGTATTAATACTAATTGGTATTAGATTTTTAATGTCAGGCATGATATTCGGCTTTTGCATGGCGCGTATAGTAACTTGTACAATGAGAATAGTCTGGGGTGCGTATAATTGGGTTCCTTGTTCTACACTTTTCGACCTGAAACGGGTACTTGCATGAGTTTCAGCACTTCAAAACGGAGATGATAACTATGTCTCTTTCTACAATGGGCAAAAGCTGACTGCTCGATCATGAACAGCCAGCCATCCAACCAATGCCCGAATAGCAATTGCTGCTTCAGTTTTCGTTGCTGCTGGAGTGATCCTCCTCTTCATCGTCAATCTCCTCTTCGCTCAGCGAATGCTTCGTGCCTCCCACCCCAATTTTGCATGGACAAAATGGTTTTCCTGGACTTTCAAGATCTTCTACGTCATCATCATCTTGGGCATCGGAGCTGTTATCACTGTGACCGTCCAAAGCTTCTATACCTTAGATCGGCATATTTTGACTCAAGACAAAGATGTTAGATTGGCTCTGTCGACGTTCTTTGCAGCAATAGCATTCTTACCGATCCCCCTCATCCTGATTCGACTCATACTTCCGAAAAGCGTTACCCACGTGCAGAAATTTGGAGAAGGGAGATTCAGAACTAAGTATTGGATCTTAGTTTTCACTTCTTTAATTCTGACACTTGGCGCTGCGTTTCGAGCTGGTACTGCGTATGTCCCGGCTCCCCTCACTCATCCTGCATGGTACGATTCCAAAGCTTGTTTTTACTGCTTCAATTTTGGCATTGAGATAACTGTTGTGTACCTCTATGCCATTGCCAGAGTGGACAAACGCTTTCATATCCCAAATCATGCTCATAAGCAGGGGGATTATTCGAATACAAGAGACAGCGGGTCGCGAAAATTGGAAGAGACGCAGGCAATTGCAGATGAGGAGAGGGTGGTGAAGAGGAGAAGTTTGGCGGATAGGATCAGCACTGAAGAACAATTCTACGATGAAGAGGATGAGGGAGAAAATCCGGTGGCGGAGAGGGGGAATGTTAGTAAAAATTTGAAGGCTGATGACAGAACGACTCCGAATTTGAATAAGATTGCGCCTCCGGCTGTTGAAAATGAGGAAGAGAAGCAAACGGAAAAAACACATCTAAGAGAGAAACAAGCAGAAGACGCCCAACCCCCAAGGGAGTGATCGGTTGTTGTGCCATCAGGATTCTAGCACATATGCAGGAGCGGACACGACATAGATATATTTGAGGCGTTTGTATAGATATGATTGATCGTTGAGTTTACGAAAAGTTGAAAGGTCGCATGATATTTAGCGACGTGACACAGCGTTTCTTGTTTTTAGTCGCGGGGATGTGCAGTTAATAGAATAATATTGACCACTAGACGTCCTCACTCATGCTTTAGGTAGAGGTAGTCCTTCAATGACTAGGCTGGCGTACGTAGGGATTGAGTTATTATATTTTCTTACTAACTTGCATATCCTCTAAACTCGCTTTAAACTAAAAGCCTTAACCTCTACAACTATTAATATTCCTTCTTTCCTGGTGGTCGGAACTTGAATGATACTTAACTTGACCTTACCTTACCTTATTTTGACGTAGAAGTATACATTTTTAGAATTTATAGAGATCAGAATTTAATTATTACTATTGTCCTTAGCCTTGACCGTATCCTTAGATGTTAATATGAGAACTTCTTAAGAAAAAGGTAAAGAAAAAGATAACGTGGGGTTTTGAGAATTGACTTGGACTTGGATTGATTGTGGTGAGATTCAAAGCGGGGATCTTTGAAATGAAGTGAGTCTTAGGGAGAGTTTTGGCGGATAGGTGTGAAGAAGTGGGGGCTAGGTTGAAAGTTATATATATATATTCAAAGCTGAAGCTACTTAATATCAGCTTGTACTTAAGCACTGCGATCCTTCCGACCACTCTTCTTCTTCTTCTGTTCTGTAGCCTATTAGTAACAAATGAATTCATCATGAAATAGGCCATTCCAGTGCACTCAGGTGAAACTAACAAGTATAGAAACGCAGCTGCAAAGAGTATGTGATTCCCTAGGAAGACCTAAGATCTCTCAAAATCAACCTGAGTAGGTGATGGAAAAGATATTCACTCATGATAACTCATAATAACTCATAATATCCAATCTAATCCAATCTAATCCAATCCGGAACCTCAACCCGGGTATCTCCTCATTTCCAATTCAATAACCCAATTTAACCAAAATTTCTTAGGCACTCCTTCCTCACAGGATATTCTTCGGAGGAGTTTTTATTTTTATTTTTATTCCTCGTAGAAAAAGTTATACAAAGAAAAATAGGATATAGGTATCAATAGCACTCTCGCCCCTCGATGTACATCCTCATCCACCGCTGTCCTCTCTGAACCATACATCCAACTCCTAAACAACATATCTCATATTTCCCTCACTTCCTTATTCACCCTAGGCCCAAAATAAAAAGAACCTCTCCTCCTTCCCATCATCAAAAAAGAGACATTTTACTGGATTTACTGTTGCTGCTGAACATGGACTTCTGTCCTCCCGGATCTATGCCAAGTAGCCAAATTGACACCACAATTCCCACATTTATGTTCGACATCTTTCGTCTCCGTGAGTAGGTACGGAATACATCCTAGACAGAGTACTATGCAGATCACTGCTGCCCATGCACTATTTTATTTTCTATTAGTTTCCTGTCTTTCTTTCTTTCTTCTTTTTGGGGGGAGGGGTTGACTGGAAGGGAGTGAAAGGAAGAGAAGACATACTTAGTAGTATTCCCCACTACAAATTCCGTAGTAGTAACCTGTCTCTTTCCACAAACAGGACAATCCACAACGGCATTATTCTTCTGCAGAGCACGGATCGGCCATGCGGTGGGGTATTGCCCTTGCTGCTGTTGTACGGATTGCTGTTGTTGTGGTACTTGGATTTGCTTGATTTGCGGGGAGGGGATTGCGCCTTTCTCGGTGTATTCAGGAGGAGCGGGCTCTCCAGCTTGAGGGGATATTTCGGCTTGAGCGGACATTTTTTCGGATGGGTATTGGTTGGAGTTGGATTGGGGGTCGACGTCGATGAATTGATGAGAGATTGGACGTGAAGGCGATGAAATTGGGGTGGGGATGAATGGAGAGAGATGAGAAGCCGGGTGTGCTGGCTGGTGATATATGTACCTAGCTTCCGCTGAGATTTAGGGGCTGAAGAGAGGCACGGTTGAGACGAGGTAGGATTACTGTGTTTTCAGCTTGTGGGACCGCTGCTATTGTATTCGCCATGAGACATTAGCACTAGGCAACGAGAAGAAGAAAGGCGTTGCCTCACTTGGGGGACAGTTGGGTTGGCTTTTAAATAACGGGCCTTGATCGAGCTTGTGTGAAATGGAAGTAAGGGGTAGGGCAGATCACTGATGATGGCTTGGAATCCTACAGTAACTCCAGAAGATATTTACCTGAGGCTCAGCTCAGCAGTCAACACTTACTGTTCAAAATAGGACTACGTTATTATATGTATCCCAAAGAGGGAGACTAGTTGACAGGAAAGCCTCCCCATTGAGTTCTTAGAAACGCGAAGGCTGAGGCGGTCGTGGCTTTTGATATGCACAGAAGAGTATTTTTAACGACAAGCCCCTTGATCAATCACACATCACACACGCCGCCTTGTGAAATGACCCGCCACCCCTTTTTTTATTTCTCAATTTTGAAGGTGAACCACGTTGGATTTCTCACTTCTAACCCTCAAAGCTCCAGCCATAGAGTAAGTTGGACTGTGCCTCATGAGCGAGAGAGGGATGACTAGAGCAAAGCACATGCTATCTCGATGGGTCGGTCGTATTAGAGGCAGACAGCTTTCTGAAACTCATTCAAAAGCGACAAGGTCCATGAGGCTTAATAACGATATAAGATATTCAAGATCGAGGCTTCTTGCTTCGAGACGAGCATCTAAGGTGGCTCGCGCCTTATGAGACTCTTCGCAGCTATACTCAAATTGAATAGGAAGGGGTGGGTTGGATTGACCTTTCAAGAGAGGTTGGTTGCCATCAATTATTGTGTTGCTGCACTATGATATGCGAGTTATATGGTGATAACTCTAGAGGAAGACCTCAACCGCAGGTTAGTATTATGCTCTTTTGTGCAACAATTGAAAGTATTTCTCCCACACACTTCTTAAGAAAGGAAGAAGACCTCTGGAGTATATTCCCGTGGTATCGTGTTCCCAAAGCCATATGCCTGTACGAGATAATAACGGCTTGTATAACTGACATTTATCTTTCACAGCTTGATATAATATTGTCGGTTTACTGATAAACCGTTCGAATTCTTCGAATCTACCACGTAGCACACGGGTCACGACTTATTGCGTGGCTCGATGCTTTGTGATGGTTTTGA
>QYAN01000017.1:138305-428576 GCA_003988815.1 Chlorencoelia australis
TTGCATTCTTAGATATATAGGAGGCATTCTCTAACTACTGAATTCTATTGGCCATTACATTCTATTGGATATTGCATTCCAGACATTATTGGTACCAACAAATATAGAAGCAGCTGGACTACACCACTTTAGTAATTGAGAAATCCATTGTAAACTATTGACAATATGCTTCTTTTCATGGAACGCACTCGAGCTCAACTATATGAACCAGGACTAATAATAGCCGCTAATATTCTTTTCGGTGATATGTTTCTGTGACATACGATCATCTCTCGGCTCAAAAGCATATTGTCACCAGGCTTTGTCTATCTCAAAACCACGGCCCTGGGAGAAGACAGCAAGCTACACTGCTTTTTTATGGAAAGGCTGACCAAGAGATCTGAGGTGTGCCGTACGGATCATGGCGACCCATGCTCGTATCTAGATCATTAGGCTTGTGCCGTTGTAAGCCAACTTACGTCAGATCTATAAGCTTTTCTCTTAGAATTATCCCCCACTTCACATCTCTTTGCGATAGACGACGAACTCGAATAGATGAAATGATACGAGACAATCATGGATTCAAGCTTCACTACCATGACTACCCCGCCTGCCAACGGCATTGTGAACCCTGTACCAGCACCACCAGCTTCAACTCCCTTCGGTTTCATCCCACGCGGCGATTCAGAGGAGATTAGGACGACTCCGAATACTGCTGGACCTTCCATTAGTCCTCGCTCTTGCATCACCTGTCGCAGACGGAAAGTGAAATGCGATAAAAAGGAGCCATGTTCGAACTGTACAAAAGCACAAACACAATGTGTCTTCCCAGCTCCAGGCAGAGCGCCACGAAGACCCCGAATCGGCGGTAAAGCGAGCGAGCGAGAAACAGAACTTCTGAAGAGACTGCGGAAGTTAGAAGGTGTTGTAGAGGAACTTAGTGGACAAGTGGAGATAGAGACAACGCGTGCTTCGCCAGGAAGTGATAATTCATCTATACAAAAGGATGGCGATTCGAACGCTGGGTCCAGCGCGAAAGATGGCAAAGTTCGGGTATATGGAATGGACGAGGGTAGCGGGTCAAGAAAATCTTGGATTGCAAGAAGTCTTACCTTTTCAGGTCCGTCAAAGAAAGGATTTGAGCTCGAGCAAGGATTTGGTCGGCTCGTCTTAGATGAAGGGAAGAGTCAATATGTCTCCAACCCCTTTTGGGCAGAGTTACAAGAAGAAGTTGCTTCACTGAGGGAGATAATCGATGATCAAAATCATGATTCGGATTCAGACGACCTTTTGGCCGAATCAACTCTGCAACCTGATCATCAAAGCTTTGTCATGGGCTACAGGTCTAGTGACGTTGACCTTAAGGCTTTACATCCTCTCCCCTCTCAGATCCCTTTCTATTGGGAGACATTCAAGGAAAATATAGATCCCTTAGTCAAGATCTTCCATATACCAACGATGAATAAAGTCATCAAAGAAATTCCTTACAGTTTGCACTCTTTGAGCAAGAGTACTGAAGCTTTGATGTTTGCCATCTACTTTTCCGTCGTAACCTCGATGAGTCCAAACGAGGTTAGTAGATGCTTTTGTCACCTCCTTCCGTTTCCTTCCTGATTACTAAATCTAGAATGTCCCAAGTTTCCTTAGCACAGTCTCCCCTTCACCTATAAGATTCCTGGGCTAACAGAGAAAAGGTTTTAACCAATTTTGGAGTTTCTAAAGAAATTCTGGTTCAGAAATATCGATTCGGGGTTGAGCAAGCCCTTGCAAAAGCTGGATTTCTGCACACAAATGAGATTGTTACTGTCCAGGCATTGGTGCTATTTCTAGTTTGCGTTCGTCGGCATGATGACACCAGATTTGTTTGGACAATGACAGGACTCTTATTGAAGCTTGCTCATGCCCTGTAAAGAGTTTTTTTTTTTAATTCCACAAATATCTTTGGCTTTTGACTTTGATTTCGTCTCCAGTCTCATGTTCTTTCTTGATCAATGAATGCTAACTTCAAGATCTTAGTGGCCTTCATCGCGATGGAAGCAAGTTTGGATTGTCGCCCTTTGATACAGAAATGAGAAGACGACTATGGTGGCAGATTTGTATTCTCGACTCCCGCTCAGCTGAAGACCACGGCTCAGACCCTTCGATTTTTGATCATACTTTCGATACGCAGATGCCTTTGTCTATTAACGATGCGGACTTGCAAATCGACACCAAGGAAGCCCCTCCAGTTCGACCAGGAGTGTCAGAGATGACCTTTTGTCTCATCCGCTATGAAATCTGCTCATTATCCAGGAGACTTAATTATATTCCTCCTGGTGTCGGGCCTTGCAGAATGATGCCTACAACACTCCCTCTGGAAGACAAAGAAAGACTAATTAAAGAATGTGTTGCGCGGCTAGAGACGAACTACCTTCAGCACTGCGAAAATGCGGGGCCGTTGTATTGGGTAGCTGCTACAGTTGCTCGACTCATCTTTGCCAAAATGAGTCTCATTATTTATCACCCTCTTATCCAACCTGGCGCTGCCGAATCTCTTTCCGAAGACGTGAAAGACCGTCTTTTTATGGCATCTATCGAGATCATCGAATACTCTCATATTCTTGAAACAGAAGCAAGTACGAAACATTGGGGTTGGCTCTTCCACACTTACACGCAGTGGCACGCTATAGCTTATATCCTCGGAGAGCTTTCCATTCGCGCAAACTCCGCGATAGTGGAACGGGCCTGGAGGGCTGTTGACGGTCTTTTCCAGGACTGGAGTGTCGCTGTTCGTAGTAGTAAAAACGGCATGCTCTGGCAGCCGATGCGGAAACTCATGGCGAAAGCTCGGAGGAAGCGAGAGGAAAATATGAGGATCATGGGTTCTAATACCAATGAGCTAGGGATGAAAAGAAATCTTATTCGACCTTTACCCCAAGGACCTAGCGGAAGTGGTCCTTCTACAGGAATTATCTCGAGAGAATGTGCTCTGCTCAAAGAGGAACAAGGTGATGAATCTATGGTTACCTCTTCGTTCCATTCGACAACCACAGCACCCGAGACTGACACGACGATGAATATGGGGCCCCAGATCTTAGGCATGGGTATATTCGATCCGGACCAGATCCGACTACAATTACAGCAACAACAACAACAATCTCAGGAGCAGCAGCAGACGCCTTGGTTGATGGATGATAGTGCGTTGTTGGATCTAGATATGAATGGACTGGACAGTGAGAACTTTGGGGGTTGGGATGATGTCGTGAAGGATTTCCAGATGGTGGCTGAGGATAGTAGTCAGTCGGCGGATAGTAGGCCGGGGATGGGGGGCTTCTATGGATATTGGTGGTAGACTGAGGGCTTATAGTACGCGCTGTGGAGGAGAGGTTGTCTGATAAAGTGGTGTTTTTTAGCGGCCATACATATTATGAGATGACGAAAGCGTTAGCATCTGAATCGTATATAGAGTTGAGATTTGGGATCGAAGTTTATATTTCTCTCTCTGCTTGCACAAAACTTATTTGGTGATTGGTATACAAACTATTCGGAAGAAAATACAGAAGGAAATTTATGCAAGTGAAAGAGTTAAGGTAAAATGTTCTATTATGTTTCTCGTCTTTGAATGAAGTTTCATACGGTAGATACCTAAGTTTTTTCCTTGTATTTTAGCATGTATATTATATATATCTTTTAAAAATTATGAAATTATTATAAATGTAACGACGAAGTTAAGTTATCTAATAATCGGTATTATATACAACAATAAATACAAGATCTACAGCTAAAGAGAGAAGAAGTGTTCACCTAAGAGATTAGGGGTCATTCATGATATGAGCCATACCTAGCTCAGGATATGCAGCAGCATATTTCGTGGTCTCAATGCCACTCTCTGCAAATATGCGCTCTTGCACAATTTTGAATTACTCATAATGCGTGAGCCCCCTTTCTTTCTGATTGTTAGACAGAGCTAGTATTGTGCAGAGCGGATAGCAAGTCGGGCATCCCGTCGGAAGTTCGCTCGAGGGCGGCCTTGGGCAACGATATGGCATGCAAGTGCATGCCTCTTTCCCTTCGTACCTATAATGTTAGTACGTTATAATAGCGTTATTAGCATTTTCGATCGTACCATGATGCTTCAATAAGTAAGCTTACCAACTCTCGTGTGACACAGGAGCTCTGAATATCTTCTCCGAAAGCCTGTTACGGCTGGGATACAGCTCCAGTTTTGGACATCTCAAGCATGCCCTGTTCAATTTGCTGACTGAAATATTTTCCTGCAACCGATTGAAATAGATGGGCGGCTTCTTCTTCGGGCAACGCCTTAGATCATGACCATCTATATCAAGGAATACCCGTGTTTGAAGATCTGGATCTGCCTCTCTAGGCCAAAGGTCCAGCGTGAAGTCCAAGGCTTTGGCATCATCCATGACAATAACCATTTAGCAGAAACCTCCGAGTTCGATGCGGTAATAGAAGTGGGGTTTGGATAGCCATTCGTAGAGAATAAATCAGCTAACAGTTAAGTCTTGTTGCTTCTGTGGGATAATGTTAAGCTCTGAAGCGCACTCGGCACATTGTTGTTCTAGATTAACCTTCGTATCTCATGCAATAAAACCGTAATCCTTTTTGTGACGAAGTACATATTCTGTAGCAATTTCGGTTTTGCCCATGCCAGGTTTTCCTGAGAGCAAGAAGACCTTCAACTGAGATCTTCCGTCTAGGATCTGCTCATTCATAGGCTCAGGCTCAGAACTACTCCAAAGAACATGACGTATTTGTTCTAGAACTATTTCTCTGCCGAATAGCTTGACCGCCGGATATCTGGGGAATTGATAGTAGCATAGAACATCTGCTGTGGGGGATCGGGTGGGTGGAGGGGGGACCGCTGTCTTCTCCTCCATCCTAGTTGTGAGGGAACCCCTTTTTAAATATATTAACTACGGAATTTTAAACAAATGTAAAGACCAATTATGAAGAAAAATCAAGCTATGGATGTGTTTACATATCTTCTCCGCTAGCACTACCTTCTGTGGTTCCATGGTTTGACTGGGCTGTATCTGCTCCAGTTTGACCTGTGAAGCGTGAGAATGTATAGTAAAGTATAGCACAGTATACAAGATGTTTAAGGGACGATCATATTTTGTCTTCCGAGTCTCAATAAAACGAAGACTTCTGAAAAGGAATTGTTGTCTACTGAATGTATGCTATATCATGTTGACCGCATATCGGATCTAGTTGAATTTTATCTTGCTTGGGGGCTGATACTGACTTGCCGCAGATTGATGTGGACATCGTTTTATTAAGGACATCCATATCAAGTAGTCTGAGTAGTTTCTTTGATACACTGGCCCAATCTAATTCTAGCGTTCCAAAACTGCAAGAAACCCAAAACCTCCAATGCTTCCAAGTAATTCAAAAGAAGCCCGGCCTCAAAACTCCATCATCCACCTTGAACATTCACATATCCAATGCAAACACCATACGAACAACAAGCACTAGGATCTAAATCCCCTTTTAGGACGAGATCTCTTGTCGCCTGTATATTTAAAACCCGACTCGATCAGTGAAACGATAAGAATAAATTAGGAAGGGAAATACATACATCATTGCAAGGTATCGGTGTAGAAACAACCATTCCAAATAATACCCCCATAACCACAGCAACCCTCATTGATATTCCAATCCCAAATTGCTTTGTGTCGACTTGAAAACCCCTCTCCTGACGAGTCCAAAGCTTTCCGAGATAATCGAGGAGATTTATTTGAGAAAGCCAGGAGAACAGCGACTGCTATCAATCGAAGCAACGTTTATCTCTCCCTAGAGAATATATCCTCTAACTCAAGGGGTCTGGATGCGGTCCGCTGCCGTGGTGTGATAGGACGCAGTAGAGCTTTTTCCGTCCACAATTAAACTTGAAAGAATAAAATAATGGCTGTCTATCCCTTTCTTCAAAGTAGTATTGCTTCGTTCATAAAGTACATGTTGGAAAAAGCAAAAATATGTCGTCTTGAGATCAAACACGAAAAGAGAAAAAGAAAGCCTGGGAGAAATGAATTCCAGAACATATATACACATACCACACCGTATCATAACGTGCTCTCTCGTAACACTTGACTCGTGCATGCCAATAATTATTGGCTTTAAACCAAAACAGACCATGCAGTACTTACTTAAGTACGCAGATGTTCGTTAGCTGGACGGAGGGGCAAAAATCGACCTAACCGCCACACGCCGAATACGATTTTAAGTGGATAATCACGAGCTGTACGAAATCTAAAGGACTAAAATAGATAATTCGTATCGGATAACCTCACCTTGTGGCTATGAAACTAGTATGCGGATAGAGAGATGATGAGTTCATGAAACGAAAGTTTTTATTTTCAAAGACGTGGATGAAACTTCGCTTTC
The DNA here is from genome assembly GCA_003988815.1 of Chlorencoelia australis. Taxonomy (NCBI): domain Eukaryota; kingdom Fungi; phylum Ascomycota; class Leotiomycetes; order Helotiales; family Cenangiaceae; genus Chlorencoelia; species Chlorencoelia australis. Next base: position 144,672 of record QYAN01000017.1, read on the forward strand.
TTCGTAAAATTAATTACTTTTACTGTACTACTTAGATCCGTTAGAACTTTTGAATTCTACAGAATCTATATGGTGACGTTTTCTCGTTCTCGTTCTCGCGTTGCGGCTGCATGGAAAGGGAGGGGAAGAGGTAGCCTTGTATTTTTATTGGTCTTTTATGAGGAAGTTTGACACTGTTTTGCTTCATCCTTGACATGCATTTTTGATGGCATTGAGGTTTTTGCATCTATGGAGATATTGATCGTGCTTTTACCTTCGTTTCCCCCTCCCCCTTTCTCTCGCTTCATTTCTCTTCGTTCTCTATCTCCCCCGCTATCAGACTTGGGAAGGCCTGAATTAAGCTATCCCGCGAATAAATGAGCTGGAGACCTGCAACAGCCCTACTAAAGTGGTAAAGATTCTCCCCTGTAAGTATGAACCTGCAAATTGTTGGCTCTTAAAACGGAGTTGGATTTGGACCTTTTGAGTTTCCCGATCCATGATTCTTAATTCAGCACTGTGTGATGGGAAATGAGTTGATCTCGAAGCAAGTATCAATGACCGAGCCTTTGGTATTTTCAAACATCGACAGTAAGGTTTTCACCTGGATATAATAGATCAGACTAAAGTTCAATGATTCACAATTTCTGAATCTCGCAGCCCGGCAAAAGGTTGAGATATGCAATAAAAGGACACTAATATCACCTTGAACGAATCTTGGAAAATTCGGGTTTATTGGAAATTAGCGAGACTTGGTATGAAGAGTTTATATACCACAAAATCGATATTCGAATTCGTATAAAAATTGAGATATGCAGCAAGAAAGGACAACTGTCCTACCTCCTCCACAGATTTGGGGTAAGCGTTGAGCTGACCTGGGAGTGTTTCTTCAAGTAGCCAAGACGACGTTGTCAGTTTCTTACGAGCGAGTAAGTAAAATCCACTAAGGGTTCGAGTTCGCACGAACTTGTTATATGCAATAATAAGTAGGGCGAAAAGAAAATGGTTCTCTTTCAAAATTATCTTCTTTAGCAAATACCAAAAGAGCTAGGAGAATAGGTACAACGACAACTATGCCGACGAGGAAGAAAAATATCGGTTCCTGTTGGATCATGCGAAAGAAAACCAAGAGCAATATGGATTTTCTCTCCTAAGGTATCCTTTAGCAGATCAATGAAGACTGTTTCTCCCGCAAAGCTTGTCACATGATTCAGATATGCAACAAGAGAATACAGAACAGTCCTCTCAGAATCTCCGATAGCCCAAATCAAAATGGCCAGGTCTGGAAACAATATCGATTCATGCCTTTCGGGGGGGGATTACATCGTATTCGGGTGTAGGAGGAGTCAACTGAAGCTGATGTGATGGAAATGTCCGTCAAGAACGTGTATTGCCGGTTGCAAAGCTCGATATTGACCTCCTTCTTTTTTCTTCCTATACTTTTTTTGCAATTACTGATTGCTATTAGTGGTAACTGAGGAAAAGAAAAAGTGATCGGGAGTACAGGAATTTTTATCACATTGGAATATTATAGATGGTTTTAGGAGAACTTGGAGATCTGGAAGGCGAGGAGACATACTCATGTGTGAGTGAGTCACTTTCGGCCCGGCGTCTTTTACCCAACGCTTGAGACTTCGAAAGCTTTTCTCTAACAATTTCATAGCTTGATTTGTTTACGGATATGGAGCCTATGGAGCGGTTTACCTTATAGATCTTAAAGTCTTGGGACTTGTGGAGCCTCACTTTTAACAAAATTATCCTGAGCTAGAATACGCAGGAGGTCCTAACTCGGAGGGTTTTCCCCATACTTTATCTGCAGGTACTATATACAGGGCATGGAGCAGCATCAAGAAGACACTGCTCTAATGACCACCAATTGGAATAAAGCCGTATAGTGCGCTATCGAAAGAAAACGGAATCATCCTGCTGCTTGGAAACAGGTGTAAGGTTTTAATGTTTGAGAGTATGTATGACATGACATGAGATGATCTCGCTGCAGGAGCTGGCAACATAAGATCCACCTTGGAAAGGCTTTGGATCTTTCATGGAGACCTTTCTGAATTTTGATTGATGTTTCCTTACGATAGGCTGAGTCAACCAGAGATCAGCTCCATCTTCCCCGCATGCACCTTGTGCATGCCGGATAACCAAAAGCGGTCGATCACCTTAACTAGAAGACGGAAACCCTGAACTTCAGAGTACTAGATCAGGCCTTAAAACAACTTCGGGGAAAATGTGGGACATAACCACTGCACTGTGGGTAGTGAAGTGGGATGAAGCTTAAACGTTCCACTCTTAACCGTAAGTATGGGGGGCCCAAAGCAGCGGTCAAGAAAAGTTCATGTCGATGGTTGGAGGAAAAGTTTAATCTGGAATGCAAGAAGCTTGATCAATAATGCTCTATATTGCGCTATGCGTGTCGTGCTTCTTCGGCCAAGGACTGCCCTACGGTGAGGCCTTCTCTGACGTGGTTGAGGTAAGGGAGCGGCGGAGGTCTCTGAAAAAAATTTGGCTTATCGGAAGGTTACTGCTAGATAATAAATCGTGCCGTTGGTGATAGAAAAGCCGATATTTGGCTCTTATCCCTTGTCTGCCAGCCTTTTGGGTGTTGCCGTGTACCTAGGCTTGCTCACCACACATGTGAAGAGTGAGAAGGATGACTCCTTTCTCTTAGGCCACCAATGTGGGGAAGAATGAGACCTATCCACGGATGAGACAGTCATCGAGGAGTAGTGCGGCGCCGGCTTGAGAGGATGATTGGAGAATGATCTGATGGTTATCACCTCATCGGCACAGCCTAAACGTCCTTGACAATTGCCCAACGGTCATTGTACATAGGAGGGAAAGTAGTGCTCAATATAAATTGGCATCGGAGTGGGCCTAAAGGAGTGGATAAGGGAGAAGAGTAAAACGTTGGAGGAAAAAAACTTGCAAGTGGTTCTGGAAGGTGGTTAAGGGAAAGCCTTGCTTGCTCGCTTAACCAACCTATTCGGGATCTGCCTCTCGTTCAGAGTGCCTCGTGTATGGACGGCGGTCATAAAACAGTCAAGCCGAAAGCCTACTCTTTCGAAAAGTCGTTTTTATGATAGGAAATGATTTGACAGGAGTCGATCCCAACAGATCTCACTCCAAGATGCCAAGATACAAATGTACAATGGGAGGGAGTTCATGTGCGTTGTCGTCGTCGGCAAGGGGGGGGAGCCGACGTCGATTCAAACAAGGGCTCCCCCTCATTTCATTAATTTACATCGTCCATCTGTTGAACAGAAAGAGGTTGAAGGTGCAGGCATAGGCACTCACATACGACATATTGTACGGGTTCTATTACTCTCGCCTCCTGGAAGTGAACACCTTCGCACCGACAATAGGCTCGGTCAGACCATACACTTCATGGAGGGGTCATGTTGTGCCTCCCTCCACACTATCTCTCATCCTTCACTTGTACCCCATTTGCGGGCATAAAGTTGCAATCCAGTTTGAACCGCATCTAGGCACTTGGTATCTGCATCAGGTTTAGCTGGCCAGCTACCCTATTTGCACATTTCACCCGTCTTCCCTGCCCAAGCTCAGGGCCTTGTCACCCATCTCTCCACTCGCTGGCCAATGTGATTCCCCCGAAGACCGCCGCGTCTCACATCCCAGGATTTTTTTTATCTACCCGCATTGCTCACCGAGCAACCTCCCCTCCTCTCTCTTCTTCTCTTCACCATGACTACTCACTCCACCTCAGAGACCTCTCTGCAAACCACAGATAATGCCTCGAGAGGACAGTCCAGAACCGGAACTACCCCCTCCACCGCCGAACTCACCAGCATCACCTTAAAGCTTCGAGCGGCCCTCCGACAGTTCCCTGACTTTCCAATCCCCGGCGTCGACTTTGTCGATATCCTTCCTCTCTTCGCCTCCCACTCCCTACACACATCCCTGATCCGAGCTCTCGAATTACAAGTTCTCACGTTTGATAATGGGAAGAAACCGGATGTCGTGGTTGGTCTCGATGCAAGAGGCTTTCTCTTTGGACCAAGCTTGGCTTTGAGATTGGGGGCTGGGTTTGCACCTGTACGGAAGCGTGGGAAATTACCCGGGCCAACTGAGGAAGCTGGCTTTGAAAAGGAGTACGGAACAGACTTCTTTCAAATCCAGAAGGATGCTGTGAAGCCAGGACAGACTGTCTTGGTGGTTGACGATATCATTGCTACAGGTAAGGATGTGCCCTCTCCTGCCATCTTTTTCCTGCATACTGATATTCTTTCACAGGAGGCTCTGCATCAGCCGCTGGGAAACTCGTTGAGCAGCTTGGAGGGACATTATTCGGCTACCTTTTCATCCTTGAGCTTGATTTTCTCAAAGGAAGAGACAAGCTCACGGCTCCTGTGCAGACACTCCTCCGAGACGACATGAAGGTCGCTCAATAAGCCAGCAATACTTCCGTGCGTTTCTATGGGATTTCTTTCGGCGTTGGTTATGGGGACTTCAAATAGACAGCATTGCATTACGGTTCTCTCGAGAAGAGGCATACCTCGACCTTTCTCACAGGCTAATGGGGGGCAGCTTTTATGCGCGTTGACTTTTCTGCGGAGCTTATAGTATCTTGCATACGGGGATCCTAGGATACATTTTAATAATGAGTATTAAATAAATGGCGAGCTTTCCGCAACTTTGAGATGTTCTTGAATCAACGGGAGCCGTGCTTCGGAGGCATGTGAAATTCGCTTCTCATGCTCACTCGATATGGTGAAATATCTGAAAAACGTTGTAAGACTCGACCTCTTGTAAGCAAGAGGGCAGGAGCAAGAATCATACATATCTAATCTTCATAGGTTTGAGACAGCTGTCTATCCCGTCGCTATGTGAGATATCGAGCTCCTCTTAAATTCGTTATCGTAAATAATTTGACGACGATAAGCATTTCAATATCCCGGTTTCGCCGTTCATGCCATCAATGATAATAAACATCGTCAACTCCTCCTCACACAAGTGTACATAAATTCCCTTTCCACTCCTTTCCCATCGCACATATAACACTTTGCACATTTTCATTTCCACCGCACGTAAACACTATCCCTGTACACGTAATAAGGGATGCAAATACACATAAATGCCTTCATTTTTCGCTTTCCAACAAGGTTCCGAATCACGCGCTGGTCTTGCCAACAACACTGATAGCTCCCCTCTGCTTGGCCGGTTTCGTGCTGTGCCCGAGTCCTCGTCAAGGAGACAAAATCGGAATTCGTTATTGGGGATAGGCAATTTCTCGGGGTATGGCAGTGTATTTGGGGGTTCGGGGGGATGGGATAACGGAGAGGATAGCGATGAAGGAGATGGAGAGATAGAGAGTGATGGGAAATGGATTACGAGGCTTAAGAGGTGGGCGAGGAGGTTGAGGGATATTTGGCTAGAGCCTAAGCAGGCTGCTGTGGGGAGGGTGGTTGAGAAGTGGTGGATGAGGTGGATGGTTTTGGCCGTGTTTCCGGCGATTTTGGTATGTTGTTTTCATTTATAAGAGAAGATTGTATGGGACTTTGGGGTTTATTGTGTTTGCAGATGAAACAGAAGGCTTTATGTTGATGCCAAAATGGCTATAGGCAGTTGCATGGTGTGCTATACCATTCCCCCAATACGAATTACCCGATGACGACGACGATATGGATGCTTTTCTTAGAAGGAGTTCTATGGGACACAAGATACCAGGTCACGGAGAAGCTAGAGTGGAGGTCAACTTTTGGTTCTTTTTATTTGTGTATTACGGGTTTTATAATGTAACAGCTTTGATGTGGATTACGAAGGTCTTCAACATTTACAGTCTCAACTGGTCAGTCCCTTCTCCTGCCAACTTCTTGTGCTCGTCCAGCTGATCTGTCAAAGGTGGCCACAAAGTCTCGGGTTTCCCTTCACTGTTTCATGCATCGCTATAATATCTATTGCAGCTCCTATTCCGATATATTACTTCCCTGAGCTACGATATATCACCACTCATAATACAGCTTGGATCTGCTGGACATTCTTCACTATGAGCATTCCTTTAATCATCGCCTTTCTCATTCTCCTGAACCATGAACGCCATTTGGGTCTCCGTGTTCCTCTCTCTGAAACTCAGCGAATTTTCACTTCTTCCTGGTGGACAGGAGAAACAGACACAATCATGGCACGAGATCGAGGCCGAAGAGCTCGAGTTGTTAACCAAGCGCTTTTTGCCCCTGATGCGCCTCTTGAAGTTGCTCTTGCTTCCGAGAACCTACCTAGGACTGATTTGTCCTTGAGAAAACGATGGCTTCCAGCTAGTTTTGTGAGATTTATCTGGTTTTGTACGGCGTTGTTCATAGGGATGGTGGCTTATGTTCTGGGAGAAGCATATGCGGAGATCTATTTGAGGACTTTACCGCATGACACAATGGAGACAATTGTTTATGTTTATAGTTGGGTCATAACTGTCCATTTACTGGATGGTTTGACAGGGTTTATATTGGGTGGCAATGAAGGACAAAGAGTTGGTAGCTATCCTTTGGGATGGGTCTTCAAACTGTAAGTCCTTTCATCTTCGGTCCCCTTACGCTGGGAGCTAATTTACAGCCAGATACTTCTCCCTAACATACCAGACCTATGTCAGAGCCCTTTACGCCCGCCTTCGTTCACCCAAACAATTCATCCTCCTTCAAGTCCTCTCATCCTCTTTCTTGATCATCCTTGGACCCCTAACGATAGCCAAACCATTTCACTCTCTACTCACACTCCTCTCAATAAATGGACAATCCTACCATTCATATCAAAAATTCTGTACCCGGAATATTTTCATCCGATCCATAGCTGAAAACGTCTCTATGCTCACCTTCCTCGGTTCTGTTCTCGTCTTGCACTATGGATCTAATCAAGACGTCTATCCTTATTTTGCATTTGACAATCTTTCGGCCGGAAATGCGACAACGACAGCAATTCCCAGACCAGGAGGAGGATTAGTTGGAGGCGGTGAAGGATATGATTTCAAGTTGACTTTCTACGCCTCTTTCGTAACCTGGACATGCGAAATTATCGCTGGTTGGATTGTGAGAAGGATCTTGTGGTATGGATGGAAAATGGACGTTTCCGGGGAAGCGATGGCCGATTTGAAGAGATGGCCGGAACTATTACCTACAGGAGTGGTAGTTTGTCTCCACGTGGGACAGAACATGTTATTTGAGATTGTGAGATTGAGATTTCATTGAAGGGTGGACGGTATATACGGGAAGGATTGTTTGAGCTCGTGGCGTTGTTGGAGTTCGTGAGAGGATAGAAGGATACCCGGATCTGTGCATTTTCCTGTTGGGTTCCAATTCGATAGATATCCCATTTAATAGCAAGGCAATTATACATCTTCACATATTAGAACCGGCGCTTACATATAAGGATTTGCCGTGGAAGAACTCCCATCGGCAAGCGAGGATCCCCTGAAAACGTTTGATAATGAGAACGAGCTCATATGGATACGAACACTAGTCGAGCCGATGTCATTCGGTAAGCCTGGATAGTTGACAGTATCTTCAAGTTGAGTCACGCAAAGCTTATCAAACATTCAATCTTTTGTCTAATGAACCATAGCGTTTGTTATGCAACCTGGCCCTGTCTGTATAACTCTCAAGACTCGCAAATCATACATCCACATCACCTACACGCTTCCTTGCACGCCCTGATCATTCGATCTCTCCGGTGTGGATCTAAATCACAGTATCGTTCGGTAATCTCAGGCGATATAACGATTCGGCACACACACTGTTCCTCATTCGGACCTCTTCCCGGCCGACATCGCCTCTCTCACATAGGAATGAGGGGCACTCTTGGACGGTATCTTGTTCTTCGGGAAGCTTGCCCCGTATTCTATCCACTTCTCAGTAACGGAGAAGGTACATTTGTTATACCCTTGTTCTGCTATAACCCTTTGTTTCCACCTTGTTCGATGCCGCTTTGAATAACACGCTCTTATACACTTATTTAACGTATCTGAACCTCTGAAGGCGAGGGCCCCCAACCCACTAGGCTAATCTTAATCCTTGCCTGCTAGCGGACTGACTTTCTGCCTCCAAGAGCCATCCCAGTGGGCCTCTTAGTTTCACGGTGGTATTGGGACCGAAAGCGGCTGACTCCGACTCAGCCTCACTTCGTCGAGTATGGTATAGACAACAGCCTTGAGTGGGTACATGAAAGAACAAGGGTACAAAGAGCAATCGTCCGGAGATAAGATTGTGAGCTTATTCGTTTTTGCCAAATAGGAGAAGGATTGGGAGCCATGTGAGAAGCTTATTCAGGAGGGTAGTTCTCCCGTTCATTGTGGTGACGGCGATGCGGAAGCCTTTACTATACCGAATATGGGATTCAAGTGCTGCTGCTGCTGTGAAAGAGCGGTAATGAAGGTGCCGAAATCAATACCCTGAGAGCTTGAAAAGGCCTCTAAGGTGGAAGTCCTCAAAAGGATTCCATTCTTATCTGGACATAGGGGGTGGATTTGAGTGATGTGGAGAATTTGAGCTCTGATGGGACTTGTTCAGAGCGCTTCGAGATTGATAGCAAGTTCATGTTAGTGTGAAGGCATTTGGGGGGACGATTTGATTTGAAGTGATATATTGTGTAATGTTACAGTGCCGATTCTGTACATCCCCCCAAAAATCGTACTTGCTAAAATTAGTAAAATAGTTTTGAAATATTTTTAGTCTTTACTAGAATTAATTCATTTTAATATCGAACTTAGTCATGCTTTTCTAAATATAACCAATTTTCAAAGCCAATGCACCTATCTTGTCCTTGAAAATCCCATCCAACGGGCCTCGACAGCTTTCTTGTCAAGCTTCGTCCATAGAGTAGTAAGACGGCAAACCCGCTCAGAAAAGAGTTCTGACGATTGTTCATATTAAATAAAGGTAGAGTGCAGAGATACGTAGAAGCCGAGTTTTTCAAGTGGATAAAGCATTTCATTTTTAAGTTATATATGAGAGCTATAGCTCTGAAGTCAAATTCTGCAGGTACCCAATATACCTGACTAGTGAGTTATCCTTCTTTCCATCTTTTCGAATCAATAACCAAACCCCCTCCCCAAAAACCTTCGACATTTTTCATCTACATCTTCTCAATCCCCATCGCCTCTCCTCCAAACCCTCCCCCAAAAAATCAAAATGCCAAACTCCCCACAATCACAATACCCACCCTATCCCTCTCCACTTCATTCTGTCTCTCCGCGGGAAAAATAACCATCTCCCCATCACCGATCCCTAAAATCCTGCTCTTCCGTTACCGTCCAATAGGTGTATACCTCCTCCCCAAAGCCCCGGAAGACATCAACGAAACCCTTTCCACCACCGCCATCCGTGAAACTTTCGAAGAGATTGGCTTCAAATTCTCTCTCCTTCCTAAAGTTTAAACTGCTCTATTCTCACAGATGTTTGGTCAAGGAAAAGAAGAGGAGGAAGAGAACGGAATTACGGAACCAATAGCAATCACGCAGAGGATGGCGAAAGGAAAGGAGAAGATGTGCTGAATATTATTTTTGGTACGTAGCCGTTGGAGGTAAGAGGGAGGAGAGGGTGTCAGGAACGCAGCAGGATGGGGAGGACTTTGATGTGTGGGTGGATGTCAGGAGGGTAGGAGAGGTGTTGAGTTTTGGGGATGATTGGAAATTTTGGGGGAGGGGAAAGTGAGGCGGTTGAGGGGACGGGTGGAACGGCTGTGTGTGAGGGAAGAGGGATGAGGGATGAGGGATATGTGTTGGGGGTTGGGAGATGGATGGATGAAAGTTCAGACAGAAAGGAAAGTGGTTTTGGGAGGAGGCAGGATTTGACGTTTTTCCTGCCAAGGGCCAGCATTTCGAACACATTGATTTCATGCTTGAACTGGAGTAATTTCATTCTCCTCCTCTCTTTCTGTGAACTCTTCAGTCCCTGCTAACCAATCTTTTCAAGTTACCGCCTTTCAAAGGTATTTTCAATCTTGACATGGAAACCTAGCCTGCCTTATGATAATTCCACAATCTAAATTCCGAAATAGAATTAGCAACTTTTCAGCAGGGTTATTTCCAAGAGAATGAAATAACTAGAGTGATTCTTAAACTAGAAAGGAAGGAACGAGAAGTATTTTGACTTATTGGTTTGGCACATTCATAGACATATATACTGAATTGTTGCTTAAGAGGAAGGCATAACTAGGAGTTACTTCGACCAAAAGGCAGTAGCTACCTCACATGTAAACCGAAATTCACCACTTGAAAATATTTTATGAACTTTCTGAATTGATGGATGTATACAGGAATAGTTTACAATTACGATATGAAAACCAGCTTCAACTAGACTCCAAAGTCCCTGTCTTTCCGTATTTATGTGTGCTTGGAAAACCAGAACTCCCCGAATGCATGTATGATAGTAACACCAGCCTGGCTTCATCACTCCTTGTCCTCATTATATGTGTGAGGAGAAGCACCGCGAATACAGTTGATGGTAACGCCCGTCTGGCTAATACAACACTAGCTCCTCTCACTCCCTCACCATTCCTCATCGAACTCATCATCTCCTTCGGTATCGTCTTCGAAGTCTTCTTCGCCAGTCATCGCATCCGCTAGGTTCACGTATGACTTCCTCACTCGCTTTCCTAGTCGCACAGGACTCATCGGGGAGGTGAGCGCTTGATATGCCTCGTACTCCGTCGTAAGCTGCATATCCGAATCATCATCATCATTAGCACCATCAAGACCGAGAGAACGGGGAGGTCGTCGCACGCGAGTGCTAGGCTCTCGAGATGGGCCAGCCGTCAATACTGAAACCTTGGCTTTCCGGGCAGGTAAAGTCTTAGGCACAGCTGGTTGACTTGACGATTCGCCTTTAGGAGCTCGAGTCTTTCCTTTCTTGGCAGGTAGAGCTTCCACGGGAGGAGGTGGTAGCACTGCCTCAGCTCCACGCTTCCGCTTACCCCGGGAGGAAGACGCCTCACCAATAGGCTCCTCGTCGATCGTCTGCTCCTCCTTCATAGTGCGGGCCCTGCGCTTCTTTAGTTGAGGGGCTACGGCGGATGGAGCTCCGTCAACAACAGTGTCATCTCCAACACGCTTTCGCTTACCTCTCGAAGAAGGCTCATACACTGGCTCTGCCACCACAACCGACTCTTCTGTGATGCTCTCCACTTCTTTTCTCCTAACTGCAGCCTTGGCCCCTCGAGCCATAGTTTTCTCTCTCGTTAGAGATCGAGCACTACGGCGAGTACCAAATTCCGAGACGGTTGCATGGGAGGAAGAGGTACTTGGGCGAGACACAACATCAGTGTCGTCGTCATGTTCAGTGGACTGCATCACTCCATTTGGCTCGCCATCAAGCTCCAAAGGTAGATCTTCCACAACTAGTTCCTTCTTGATTCGGCGACCACCTTTCTTAGCGGGGGTTGGCAATGGTGGTGGTTGTGCTTCAGAAAGTGTAGAGGGAACTGGGAGTGGATGCTTTCTTGGTCTGCCTCCCTTGTTCTTCTTAACGGGCGCGGCGGTCGATGCAGCTGTTGAACTTTTGGCAACGACGGGAGGCAGGGGGTTCTTTCTTGGTCGACCTCCAGCGTGCTTCTTCTTAACAGGTGGCTCAGAGAGAGGCTGCGCCAGAGTCTGGTTGACTAGGGACTCCGCTGATTTTTGTAGCTGTGCCTCTTCGGCTAGCGGTAATTGTTGTGTAGAGGATTCACCATTGTTCTCGCGTCCAGTAAAAACATCTCTAGAAGCTGCCTCGGGTGCTGAAGCTAGCTGAACATCCTTGAGTTTTGACAAAGCTTTTGGCGGTCTGCCAATCAGCTTACCAGAAGCGAAGGTTCGAGGTGTTGAAGGACGAGTAGTATTTCGAGAGCGACCTGCCGATTCATTGCCATCGTCAAATACACGTGGCTTTCGAGGTCTTTTAGCGGGGAGATGCCCTTCAGATTCATCCTCTGGGGATGATTGGTCGTAGGTTCGTTTAGTCTTGGTTCTTTGAGTACGAGAACCCCTGACTTCGATCGACTCAATCCCATTTGCACCACGCTTCCTGGTAATGATAGGTGTCGGTTGTTGGCCCAAATGCTTAAGATGAGCTGAGTATTCAAAACCATAAACGTCTGCCATCTTCATGTCGTCAAACTTTATAGGGTCCATGATGCGGCCTTTCTTGCGCTTCTCAGCATCAATTTCTTCCTTCGTCAATTTGATTTCAGGGTAAGGCACATTTTCGAGAAGTGGTATTTTAGCACGTTCTAGCTCCCTCTCTCGTTGGGCTTGCTGCTTTGCAAGGTTCGCCAAGAACTGTGGATTTTTCAGATTTTGTAGGTGTCGAAGAGTGTCTGGATCATCCTCCATTTGTGACAAGAAACTGGTCCAAGTATTGCCAGTAAGCTGCAACTCTTGCTTAAACTCCCATGCGATGGCATCCCGGTCTTTCTCATCGGCAATTCTTGCTTCTTCTTCAGCCTTTTTATCGGCCTCCTTCCTTTGCTCCATTTGCATCTTTTCTGCCTCCTTCATGGCAGATTCGTGAGCATGAATTTCTTTGTTAATAGCGTCATACTCATTTTGCCACGCAGCTAGTACTTGACTGACAGCAGCAGTGCGCTTGTACAAATTGTCGTAAGACAACTCTTGTGGGTTCTTTAGGTAATTCTCAAAATCCGCGCTGGACGTAAGTTTGGGGAATTTAAACTTTGACGCAAGATCAGGATCGTCGAGCTGAACATCTGGTTGGGCATGACCTTCTTGATCAAAGTAGTCGAAATTTGACTCAGGGTCGACATAAGGAGCGATGATGCTTTCTGGATCCACCATCTTCTGAGCATCTTCTTCAATAGTAGTCTCTTGAGCAACTTCGTAATCGAAGGGTAGATCGGCCTGTGGCCCTTGAACAATAATCTTAGAATCAGTCTTTGGATTACGGACTTTTTCTAGTGAAATTGGTGGAGGTGACAATAAACTCTCAGAGGAGTTGCTCTCGGCAGTAGATGGACGGGAACAAGTCGCCACGTGAGCTTGAAACTCCTGAACTGAGTCAATAAGAGTTCCGATTAATTAGATAGGAGCAAGACAAACTGTATGAGATACTTCAATAAATGTGGCATGGCAATTGGGACAAGTTGCCACAGAAGAATTGGAGGTAAAAGAACCAGATGGCGTCTCCATCCGGTCAGCTGAAGTCGAACCAACTTCTTTAGGATTTGATGGTTGTTGGGTTGTGATGGGAGGTACTTTAACTCTAGCCATTGCGTGAGATGATTAAGTTATTTGCTGTAAATAAAAGGCCGCCAAGACGATCGAGAAGTTGTGTATCTGTTTTATGATGTAGAAGAGCGAAGTCTTTTCGAAATGGTGTCGAGGTGGGTTGTTAGATGGGGCAAGAAGTAAAAGTCTGAGACGTATGGAGAAGAAGGTGTTCAAGAAAGATCAGGAGCAAGATTAATTTTGACTAGAAAACTCCTGAAGCAATTGAAGAAAGTGATTAACAAGCAATCACAGCTCCGGACGCATTCATTGTCGCAGTGTCGTTCACTTGTACAATAAGTCAGATTCTCTTACAATTGGAAAATGGATTCCAGCTGTGCCTTTGGTGCTTGGCGCCGGCGAGTGGCTAGTGAATAAGTGGCTGATGGCTGGTGTCTATTGAACCAATCACAGACTAGTTCGATGTCTAGCAACATGCCCCCCATTTGACCTAAGGAGACTGACTTCATATTGTTCTCAATAGACAATATTTCACAACAATTTTTCACGGTTGATCAATACATTACATAGGAAATCATGGCTACGAAGAAAACAAAAATTGCTCCAACCGACGATGAATTGAATGAACTGTTAGAAGGTATTGGAGAGGACAATGCCAAACCTCCACCTCCTTCAAAGGGAGCCTCAAAGGCCCCCAAAGCAGCTCCGTCACAGGCAGAGCAAGATCTACTAGCGGAGCTAGATGAGCTCGAGAATCTTGGTGCTCAACAACCACCAAGCAGACCCCATACCCCTCGCATCCAATCCATAAAACGCCCCTCGGTCGGAAGCACCCCTCCTCCAGGCTCATCGCGTGCTAGCGAAGAGAAAGCAGCTCTCCCCAGGAAATCAATAGACAGCACTCGATCATTCCACACTAGTTTTACCCCCTCAGCAACAAGCAGTGATCTTCAGGAAGCAGAGAAGAAGGCTCCAATTGCCCAGCCAGCAGAGACACCTAGCTTGGGAGGAGGCGGCTGGTGGGGAGGCATCTTCGCAACAGCAAGTGCAGCTGTCAAGACTGCCGAAAATGCCGTGAAGGAGATTCAGCAAAACGAGGAAGCTAAACGATGGGCTGAGCAGGTGAAGGGCAATGTTGGGGCTCTTAGAGGTTTTGGTAGGTCATCTATCTACTTTCAGGCACCCGTCCACTAATGAGGTTTCAAGGTGGTGAGTTGAGATCCAGAGCTCTACCAACGTTTACGAATATACTACATACACTGGCTCCTCCTATCTCATCCCATGAGCGATTGCAAATACACATTACGCATGATTTCATTGGATACCCTTCTCTCGACCCCTTGATCTACTCTACCTTCTCCCGCGTCATGGCCCAAGTTGAAGGTGGAGATCTCCTCGTCATCCAACGTGGACACGAGTCGACTGCACGTCGCAACTCAGATGCTGGATATACAGGAGGTAGTGGAGGCTGGAGCGATGGGCCCTGGTGGCGCCAAAGCAACGAGCACCGCGACCTAGGATCTGTGAAAGGTCTCGTTGAAGGAACGAAATTGGTTCGGGTGAGCGCTGAAGCTTATGCTACCGAATACTTTACATCCCACGGTGGACTAGAATTAGCTGCTCAGCGAGCAACTGAAGATTTGAGCGAGTCTAATCCGGTCCGAAGCAGTGATATCTTCTTAGCTGTCCAAGCAATCTCCCACGAAGCACCAGAAGATTTGTTCCAAGGACCAGCTAGAGATAAGGAGGAAGGAACTGTAGTAGAAGATGCTGAGAAACCCGACGAATTGATTTCATTTGCGCTTTATTTACATGATCCAGTTCACAGTATTACCTTCTACACACTGACTCAATCCATCCCCTCAAAATGGATCCGTTGGCTCGATGCACCTTCTCTCTTAACACCCGCTTCATCCACCTCTCCTACCCAACAGAAATCCGGGTTCTTTAGTCGTGAAGGAGAATCCTATTCTTCGAACTCGAATTTCCCAGAGGAGATTGCCGAGATCATAGAGAGTGGCGGTGTGGACCCAAGGGAATGGGTGGCCGATTGGGTAGAGGAGACTTTGGCTTTGGGGGTGGGTATTGTAGCTCAGAGATATGTCGCTAGGAGAATGGGTGTCGGCGAGGGGGGGATTGGTAGGGGAAAGGCGAGAATGGAAGAGTTGATTGGGGACAATGGCGGGGAAGCTGCTAGAGCGGGTCTCATTTGATTACTTGTTTTTTCTTTGCGGTTTTTTGGTTCTGGTCGAAGGGAAGCTTTTTTTGTGTCAAGAGGCGGCGCTTAGGATTACGAAATGTTATATTATTTTTTTTCCCCTTTGAATCCTGCACTCATGAATTGCTCACTTGACGATCTTAACCTCTAGACTGTTCCAATCTCACCCCATACAAGCAGTTATTACATCACTCTCTGAAATGCAACACTATAAGCGTATAGTACGTCCTTAAAAGCCTAATTAGTATTCCCCATTGAGACGATTTTCGTTCTTAGATCATGTCTTATTTTTTAGTCGAGTGTTACATTTTACCTGTCATTCTTCAGAGTGTTGCTTAAGAGAAACCTAGGTAAGATCTCTCATGGGAGAAAGAGATTCTTCCGAGGGATTGACATTTAAATACTGGGAACTCACCTGTAAGTTAGAGAGTTTTATTAATAAGTATTTTTATACAGTATGTGATGTTTCTGGAGGCTTTTTGATTTGCTATTTTTCTATTTTGCTTCGGTGATGGTGGTGTTTGAAGCATTACTGATGAAAGAGAGGGGCTTTGCAGTTATTAATCTACTTGATGACTTGCTTTCCTAGACCCAGTCTTCGTCCTGAGATACGAAATAAGTGATATTTAGAGAGGAAGCACTTTCAGTTACGTCAATAATGCTTTTTAAGATTTATTTTCACTTGCTTTTACGTTTGGAATGTACTAGATAAGTCAAGTAGGAATTTAGGGCTAGAATTCTAAGACTTATTCTTTAAGTATGACTCGAGAGGAATGAATATACTATGCAACAAAACAGCCCCTCGTCCGCGCTTCGGCTACTAAGTACCTGGTATCATACTCAGAGATTAATGAATGAAAGGAGTTTGGTACTGGTACCGAACAGGTTCCGAGGATACGGTAACGGTAAAGATACTTGGGAGATGGACGGACGGATACGGAGGGAGTGGGGAAATAAGAGAGAAAGTACCGATGTGGGAGCTAGGAAGGGGGCTAAGGGTTTCGGGGGTGGCCTTTTTGGAAGGGGAAAGGAATGTTTGGTGTGGTTTATGTGGGTATGGGAGGAGATGCAAGATAAAGAGGAAAAAGGAAGGGAGTGTGTCAAAGACTAAGAAGGTCCGCTTGGGTATGATTGTGAGCTAGAGCTATGACAAATAGGATGGAAGATGATAGAGGGGGGAAGGACATTGGTTACTTACGAGGAGTTTTCAACGTCATTGATTCTATCCAAACCGATTCTGTTTCAGAAGGCACAGAAGAAGTGATAATGCCGTTGGAATTCATTAAAGAGCTGAATGGTTCAGGATCCTTGAGAAGTTATCCTCTAGATCTCGTTGATTATTTGGAGGAGAATTTGAATTGAAAGCTTTAATTTCGAATATGATAGCAATGAAGATGGAGAGCGTTGTTCTCTCCTAAATTAGATTGGTGGTTTGAAGCATCATAGATTGTGTAGACATTTCATAGAATACTCGAGAACTCTAAAGACCTTGAAGCTATCATGTTGAGACCTTGTGGTCGAACCACTCAATTGAAGTTCTAGACAACAGCTCTTCGGAGCCTAGGAAGTCATGAGCGTTATGAAGAGACTTTTCTGAAGCTTTTTATTGTAGTACACTTGAGCCTCATGCTTGCTTCGGGGTCGTATTGGAGTCCGTGATCAAGAAGTCCTTTTCCACAGTACTCTGTTAAAGGAGATTTGGGATTTGCGTTGCAGATCGTTTCTGTATTAGTAATACCTATTCCTCCATGCCGGGAATCTCTAATGACGCAACAACTCTTTCATAACAAAGATGCAAATGGAAGCTTGAACAGGGCTGGTGATAAATATGTACGGCCTGATCAGCAGGGATTCGTATAGTCGTGCATATGAGGATGAATGCATGCTGGAGCTGAATAAAGCGAAAAGTGACATAATGGCGAGGATTATAAATGGAACTAGTGTTGTAGCTACTGGGGTGATGTCAGTTCCTCATGATGACGGTGCCAATCTTATTCCTTGGGGATGTGTGAAACATAGTAGAATGAATAGGTTGCTTGCATACCCTGTTTCTATACTGTAAACGTTCTCCTATCAGCATTTAACATATGTATAGGGTAAACAAGACATTGAACCCACCTAATCGTTCCTACTTAGTCATTGCCTCTGCGAAGCTAAACATGACTGATTTGACTTTATATAGATATATTGATCAGTCTCAGCTTTTTGTGAATTTGTATCGTATTGCTTGTTTTACTTTGGGGAAATATTCGATATCTGCTTGCAAATTACCGCTTTTGCGTAGAGACCGGACGTACGGCGTCATCCTTCAAGGCCCTCGCACAGAACCTTGATTTGACAGAGAACATGTCGAGATGCCAATATTAAGGGGAATATACGAGAAACCACACAGTCTGCTGCTGCAGTGCATATCCAAGCATGTCTAGTCAGCGGTCGGTGGCGAGCTGCCCCTTTGTGTATCTATATAAGCCGTAAGTCTTGATGCTTTCTGTGCAAAGGTGTAGTAACAGTACTCACTGGACTCTTTGCAACCTTCAGGTTTGATGAGTTTCCAATTTAAGTGAGTAGAGAAAAGGGCGCTCTAGCGATGGATTTTCCGAGTGAAAGACAAGGATATACGTGCAGAGCAAGGAACACGCAGCTTTGGGAGCCTCTTACAAGCAATTCGGAAGATGATGCATAACGCTTCTATCGTCACACACCCACCAAGATCTCGAAGCACAGCAGCAATGGCAGCTTTAGGCTTGCTTGTCGTGGCTGGTGTGCCTCTTTTGGAGAAGTGTCGATGAAGTCTAGTTTCAGTTTCGCGAATAGAATCATGACGGGCTGCAACCACAAGATTCAATAGTGACGTAGGGTCCCCGCCGCCGCCAGCCAGCCAGTCCCGTACCCTTGATTTCTGTTAGTCGACGGCGCTTGCAAGGAATTGAATCAACACCTTGTTTATAAAGACGGGGACTCAGCAATAATGGTGATGGTAAATCTGATATTCTTTCAGATCTGATCATTTATTTGCAGATCCGCTGTCTAATCTCTCCATCGATCCGTCTTCATTCCTAACCCCATCTTACGTCATCATCTGTGACGTTCCTTCCTTCGCTTAGGCACTACCTTCCCTCCTCCATCCTCCCTGCCCGCCTTCCTTGTCTGCCAAACCCTGCCTCTCCCTTCATTGACTCTGCACTCTGCGCTTTGCACTGCACCGACTCTGCACAGAGCAGATCTCATTGCTTGCCCGCGACACCTTGGCTTTATCCTATCTCTCTGGTCTCACACATATCCTACGGCCCTGATAATGTCGACTTTCCAGAAATTCACCAACATCCTCCGTCACGGTAAGGGACTTTCCGAGCAGTCTATCGCCCCTACTGAATCCTATGTGTGCCTACGAAGGAAGGAAGTATCGCTGACATGTTACCGCCCATAGGCAAAGCAACACGAGCAAACCAGGCGAACGAAGACCCCACTACAAAAGTTTCACCCGTCAATGTTCAGCAACAAAACCAACAAACCACTCTGCCCCAAAACCACGGTTATACCCCTCCGCACCGACAAGCTGGAGTGACAGATCCGAATGTAATGGCACATCAAGCAATCCAAGCTCCGATGGGCGACGCATACTCGGCCGCCGATGTCGACGCTAGAAATCGTGGGGCACAAGCAGCAAACGTGGCCGCTCATGCCGCAGAACAACACCAAAAGGCCGGTCCTTCAAAGAGCAAGGCAAAGATCGATCCCGAAGAATTAGCACGAATGGTGGCAGAGGAGAGGGAAGCTAGAGGCAAACTTCCAAAATACCCGGGATTGGAGCGATGGAGACTTATCTCCAAGATGGGCGATGGAGCTTTCAGTAATGTCTATCGAGCACAGGATCTTGATAACCAAGTTGGCGAGGTTGCAATCAAGGTCGTGAGAAAGTTCGAGATGAATTCAAGTCAGGTGAGTGTTGCGCAAGAGCTTTACCTTTCCTTGATTGAGTCGTGTCTTTGGACCGTGCCAACGTTTCTCTCGTAGGGCGACAAAGCACTTCATCCGAATTTTAACAATAAGCGGCAGAAAGGCGTGGAGGTGCGCGTTTCCCTTTTCTTTCTAGCCATATATGTGCTATCTCCTTCATAATCTACTTTGTTTCGAGTTGCAAGTCCCATGTCAAGATGCTAACGTCACGTTTTAAAGAGAGCGAACATTCTGAAAGAAGTTCAAATCATGAGAACACTTGACCACCCTAATATAATAAAGCTCGTTGATTTCTCAGAATCACGCCAATATTACTTCATTATTTTGGAATTGGCTCCTGGCGGAGAATTGTTCCACCAAATTGTCAGGCTTACATACTTCAGCGAGGATTTGTCTAGGCATGTTATTAAACAGGTTGCTGACGCCCTGCATTATCTACACGAAGTAAAAGGAGTTGTTCACAGGTGAGCGTTGCGTTGAGGATCTTACCTCGAAAGCCCCACTGACGTCATAAATAGGGATATCAAGCCAGAGAACCTGTTGTTTTACAGCATTCCAGTGATTCCATCAAAGATCCCGAAACCGAAAGTTCCCGAAGATGAAGATAAGACCGACGA
This sequence comes from Chlorencoelia australis, assembly GCA_003988815.1. Classification (NCBI taxonomy): domain Eukaryota; kingdom Fungi; phylum Ascomycota; class Leotiomycetes; order Helotiales; family Cenangiaceae; genus Chlorencoelia; species Chlorencoelia australis. The sequence continues at coordinate 164,611 of QYAN01000017.1, forward strand.
GGGAGAATTTATCCCGAGCGTTGGCTCGGGTGGAATTGGCCAGGTCAAGCTTGCTGACTTCGGCCTGAGCAAAGTTGTATGGGATAGTCAAACCATGACACCGTGTGGAACAGTTGGATATACAGCTCCAGAAATTGTGAAGGATGAAAGATACTCTAAGAGTGTTGATATGTGGGCTGTCGGCTGTGTCCTTTATACACTACTCTGTGGATTTCCTCCTTTCTACGACGAGAGCATCTCAGTGTTGACCGACAAGGTCGCTAAGGGTCAATACACCTTCTTGTCGCCTTGGTGGGATGGTATTTCGAAGCCTGCGCAGGATCTAGTTTCACATCTGCTTACCGTTGATCCCAACAAACGATATACGATTGAGCAGTTTCTAAATCATCCATGGATTACCGGTGTAGATGAACCTACATTTCCAGCTCTGGATGCACCACCGCTCGCTACCCCTGCTGCTGAGCGTCAAAATCAACTTAGAGCCTTTAATCCAGACCGATTTGAATCACCTGGTGCAGGTAAACGAATGGATTTCCGCAGCCCAGGTGTGGTTAACTTGCGCGAGGTGTTCGATGTTGGAATTTCAATCCAAAGAGCGGGTGACGAGGCAAAGCGACGAAATGAAGGAGCACATGGCTACCGAGGACAAAGTCTCAACCCAATTGATGATGAAGAAGATGACGAAGATGTTGTCGAACACGCAGAGAACGTGAACAGCCAGGGCATTCCAGTGAAGGTTCCCCGACAATCAGACATGCCAGATGTTCAATCGATGCAAGAATCTCTGAGAAATACTAACTTAAACAACACCGCAGCGCCTACCAGGTCGAATAACCCCCCCAAGGCGCAGAAAGGATATGGCCAACATAGCGCTGCTGTCACATCCGCTGCGAGGTCATTAAATAAGAAGAATGGTCCATTTGAGTTGAGTTTGGAAGGTGCGACTTTACTAGGCAGGAGACAAAAAGGCCCTTCAAACCTTCGGGAGTCGGCAGTGGTCTAGTAGTAAACTTCGATGACAATTTTTTGAATCTACCATTCTCGTCTTCAAACACTATCTCAACAAACAATACACCACTTTCATTCCTTTTTTGGAAGCTTTAGACCAGGAGCATTAGAATGAGTCTCGAGCAGTATCTCAAACACAAAGGCTTCGTTTCTGGCGTGTCGGAGTATGTCTGCATTTTCTACTTTTTCTTGTTCATTATGCATTGAACACCTGGTGGGAAGGAGCAAGCATACATTGAGAATGGGAGATGAGAGAAGAGGTGGCATCATTTATAAAACTTATACCGTTTCTCTGATACCTTTAGAGGAAAAGTGTATTTTTTTTCTATATTGGTGGGGGAATGAGATGGAGGAAGTAGGTAGACTCATGAACATTAATATGGTCGTTAATATTTGGTGACTTGGTGTAATATGCATCATGAGAAATTGTGATGGATGTATTGTGCTATCACCTACACCGAGGCGCTATGAAAAATCCCCATACCTCCTGAAGTCAGCGTGATAAAATGGTTACGTACTTTCGGTTCATAAAGTAACGTTTGATTTATCCATTGATATCACTGAGTCTATCTAAAATTCATCCCCCTTTCACCATAGTTTCATTTTGAGGCTAACCAGAGAGCGAGTTTACAGGAGAGAGTACTTCCGGGATACGAGGCCTAGCATTTTGGAGTTGTTAGGGTTGAGTGTCGGGGTGGGCTTGGGAGGGTGAAGATGATGTGGTTAACAGCTAACCACCCGAGGTGATAGAGTAGTGATTTTTCAATTCAGTACAGTAGAGTAGAGAGGAATGGTTAGTTTTTCCTGGGTTTCAACAAAAGAGGCCTCAATAGGTGGTGGGGTGGACGAATGTGGTTTGGTCTGGGGATTGGGGTTGAACTGGACTGGGTTCAACCTTGTTTTTGAATTTTGTTTTCTTTTTGCTTTATGAGATGGGAGATGGGGTTATGTTGGATTGTCAGGGTCGTGGTTGCAAGCCGATTGGAGAGAGTATGTGTGGTCCTCTATCACGTTCGAGCGAGGTATCCGGAGAAGAGATGATTATGTCCATTCATTCTCGAGTCTGAAATTTCCACGGGGAAAGCAGGCAGTGAGATGAATGGGTGAGTGGTATTGTCATGGGATTGGTGGCCATGTTAGAGCTTTCAGTTGCATAGAAGAAAGACGGCCGGCCATGACGTTGTGCGTGTTGGGAGGGCCTCGCAATTGTGGACTTTGATAAGAGGAGTCTCTATATGTATTAGGGGTTGCTGTTGTTATTCAGTCTTTGGCTGTATGGCTGCTTTTGTGTTGCGTAGCCTGTTTTTACGATCATTATACGAAGAACGCATGTAGTGACGTGTGTATGTGAGGTGCTCTCTGAGGCAAGGGGAGTAGGCCAAAGGCAGAGAGGTCAATTGATTGGTAGATGTGTCGAGATTTGAATATATCATAGCGGAGTGTACCATGAGCGAAAATTTGATCCAACCATCTGATAGTATTTGTGTGAGAAGGAAAATAACCAAAGTTGGGGGATTAAGGCGGGTATATATAGGAGAGAGTTGATATTTTATAGCTGATATCTTAGGACTTTTGAAGTTTTCCACCGAGGGCTTCTGCTGAAGAAAGGAATGCCTCAAAAAGACAAAATGGAGTGACGAGAGGAAGACAAAATATTCCTCTTACAATTTGAACAGTGCTATAGAAGGAGGCGACCTGAGAACTCCCTTAGGTCATCTTTTCTAATAGAAACCATGCAATACCTTCATCATAGAATAAGGCATAAATGAAGCCCCAAGAGATGTATTCGAGAGCTGTTTTCGAAACATGACATGGGGGAAGGGTGAGGATAGAGTTGGGAGGGAAAGAAGAGGGCGTACTGGTTTACGCGGCAAACTCATAGCAACACTCTTTTCTCAAATGGACGACCTACTTCTGAACAATGAGAAAGACACATCAGCTTGCCTGCCTCACTAAGGATCGCATTCTGGATGAAACAACGCTTTTGATCCACCCGGAACCCAAATCTACTTCCCTTCCCTTCCCCCCTACCCTACTAAACAACAGCAACACACTCAATCTCCACCAAAGCCCCCTTGGGCAACTGATGAACAGCCACACAACTCCTCGCCGGCTTATGGGCAAAATACTTCTCATAAACCCCATTCATCTCTGCGAAATGTGCCATATCTGTGATGAACACATTTACTTTGACGGTCTTTTCTAGTGAAGAGCCGGCTTCTTTGAGGACGGCGCTGAGGTTCGTGATGCAGAGTTCGGTCAGGGCTGCGATGGAAGAGGTGTTGGGGAGGAGTTCACCCGCGGGGGTTAGGGGAATTCTGTGGGGAGGGGGAGGTGGTTAGTTATTGCAAAGGGAGGAAGGGTTGGGAATCTTGGAGGGAAATAGCTTGCGGCATACGTACTGGCCAGAACAATAGATGGTATTGCCATGAGCAATGGCTTGAGAGTAGGGTCCCACAGCTAACTGAGTATTAGCTTCTCCTTTTCTAGTGAACCTAATAGAGGGGCTTTTTTTCATGCATGCTTTGAAGGAAGTACTTACGAGCCGGAGCATCCTTAGTGAAAATTGTCTTGAATTCAGCCATTGTGATATGTTTTTCTTTCCGCACTTTGGTAACTTGCAAATGAATTGAGGGAATTGAGGCGGTTTTTGATAGAATTTCCCCAACCGGTACCCCGCCCTATTTGTAAAAGTTTTTATTGTGGTTTCACTGCATCTTATGTTGTAAGGTTCCGATTTTTATTTTGATTGATACATAAAGGTTATTTTTTTTTTCATATACATCCCAAAAATGTACTACTATTAACTGGATATCTACTCTGTTTCCTTTTGTTTCTCTCCGTCAAGCAATTTTTTATTTTATTTTATTTTTTTGAACAATCTAAACTAAACCGACGTCGGGGCTTATCTTCCCCGTCTTCAATGAGAGACACTACAGGCGGCGGGAAACACCATTGACGCAGAAACGTTGCCGCAACTAAATTGCCGAGCGACGCTTCAACGACATGTTAAGAATGCAATCCTTGATTTCTCAACCAAGAAGACTTCTACCACTTATTTCGGTTGATGAAACCTATTGCAAAGCGAATATGATGACGGAATACCCGATCGGAGATTTAGAATTAAGCCTGTGTTGTTCTCTGCAGCCGCTCAGAGCCCATCACCAGCAGACCTGCGACCTTCAGCGCACCCGGGCACTCACCATCAGACGAAGGCCCCCTCAGAAACGGAACGTCAAATTTGCGACTGGTAGTTCTAGGTGTTTTGCAATTTCTAGGACTTGTTTGGCTCCATTCCCGAGTCCTTCCGACCACTGGACCTCTGTCATTACTACAAACTCCACTATCTGGTGCGAAAAGACTTGAGGTGGCTGTAGACAGCCAGATTTCATCTTATTCGTCTTGGCCTATGAGAGAGCAGCACTGAAATAACGAGTTCATTAGAACTAACTACACGAGAATACTAATAATCCAAAATCAGAACCATCGATTTATTAACCTAAGAGCATAGATCATTACGGACCAGCCAATACAACCCATAACTAAAATATGAAGATATAGTCTTCTCGGTCATACGCTACAATCTACTGTTTTGGGCTGATGCAAGCCAGTTCGCAACCTTGAACTACCAGTTAGTTGGGGTTTTAGGCTGGAGGAGAGACAACTCACCCTGTGCAAGTCGTTGTTATTCTTCGCCAGAGTTTCCTTCGCCTCTCTTTCGGGATATCCTCTGGCAATTAAACTGGCCAAAGCAGCAGACTCTCGAGATTCAGATCTGGAGACTCGTGGCGTTTCTCTCGCTGTTGAGTTGCCTTGGATATGTCTCATGGCAGCTTCAACTACGAAAATTAGTTTGGATTATGGATGATCTGAAATTTTCTTACGCTGAGTATTCATCTTCATATAAATCTTCATTTCTCTATCATCATCGGGAAGATGCCTGTGGGATTCACGGCATTGCTGAGGACAAAAATACATCTGAGCATCGATCTCAGGTAAATCCGGAGTCAGCAACCTTGCAGGACGAGGAGCAGGAGGTGGGCCTTGTCTTTCCGGAGCATCAGGAACACGAGGTGGGACGTCGATAGTTCGAACTCTCTTTAATGCGGTCCTTGTCTGGGAACCCTCGTTTCTGACTGACCTAGTCATTGTTTTTGGTTCGGCTTTAGGATTTGTTTTGGTTTGATCATGTTTCTGTATCGTCGACGAACCAGCTTGGACCGGAGTACGATTTGTGGGTGCTTTGGAATGACGCACAGGTATTCGCTGCTGCTGGAGCAATGATGCCGGAACTCTCTGAGCGGAGCTGTTGGGATGAACATTCTTGGTGCTCCCTGTTGGCTTTCGATGGATTTTCCCTCGTGCCGTCTTTCCTTCGTTCTCTACGACTCCAGACGCCCAATGAACCCTCAAGCCTGTAATGTTAGGGGCTCTAGCATCATCTTGATCATGTGACGGCGATGTTCCTAGTATACGAGGTGCTTGAAGGGCAGGTTTAGTCTCTTTTTTGGAGTCGACAGCAGCGGTGTTGTTGGACCCCATGTCTTCTACAGTGTAGAAGTAGAGAGGGCGGTGACGGTGATAGTGGTGCGAGATAGCTAGATTGGGAAAGCGGTGGTTGACTTGATGGAGAGTTTGATTTTTATATTTATGTTTGTGATGGATGAAATGATGAATCACGATGGTTGGAATTGATGAAGTCCTTATTGATGACAAGTCGTTGACGGAAGTTTGATGAATGGGCTGTGCTGGCGAGCCTGCTTCAGAGCGAAGCAAGCGATGAGCAGCAAATCGAGGGTACCCAATATGGCTCACGTGAGGAAGTCCTTAAATGGTCCTAGGAAGTCCTAGTGAAGTGGAATGAATTTGTGGATGGTTAGTATGAAAATATCGATGAAGTGCACGGAGATGTAAGAGTGTGGAAGAAAGGTGGAGAGTTGGGGGGGAATCAGGGCTTTTATGGTTACGGAGGTGAGAAGGGGGCTTGAAGCTGATTCGCGGGTTGCCCCCTGCGGCACATGCAGTCTTCTTCGCACCCTCGTAAATTGAATGAGCCGAAACTACCACACCTCTTGAGGGGTCCTCTATGTCTTTCGAAAGACCTCTTTTTACTCGAGTAGTTTAATGGTCTATTCAGCGGCCTTCTTAGACCTTTACAAATGGTCCGTGCACCATGAGGATATTTTTTTCCTGTCTTGCCTGCACAGCAAAAGGCAATTGTCTGCTGGCATACGGATGCTGCCTTCCTATATGTTCAGTTCAGGATTACTGGAGATCTACTTTGCAATTTTATTGATTTCATGGTGTTTTCTTTCGCAGTCAGTGTCGGTGTCGGTGGCCGTGGCCGTGCTATACATGCGTGTGTGTAGCCACCAGTATTTGTTCACTCATATATCTCTTATCATCCAAATTCCAGAGCAATCGCAATGTGTCCTGTTCCAAAGTCACTGTAATTGACATTCATACTAGCGGGAGGTATCATCGCTAGAGCGATTCCAGCTTCGCTTATGATGGCTCGAGACAAAGGCATTTACTTCCATACTTCACACCAATTAAAGGCTGTCTGTGATGACTCAGCAGAGGGAAGGACTTGCTTCAACCATTTATTGGTGTGGCTTGGTGATCGACTAGGAATATCAGGACATGCGTTTAGGCTGCTGTTGCCTTTTACCTGTGCTTAGTCAGCTGTTCATTCGCTGATTGGGTCGTTCTCATTCTGCTTACATAATGTCAAGACGACGAATATTATAACAAAACTTGAACATGATTACAGTAGGTTTCTTGTACTCGGAATAGTAGATCTAGCTGTTATTATCTCCATATGACGATTCGTTTGAAGCTATAAAATGTAGGTTGAATAGTTGACCGAAAGAGAGAATCGTCCAAAGGCATAAAATGGACAAGGGAGCCAAACAGATATGTTATACTTTATCTGAAGTCAGGTAAAGATTAGCAACGAATAGAGCACTGAATCTGAGTCTAATGTGTTCAAGACTAGATCTGCATCTGAATAATGGACGAAATCCTAGTCTTCCCCTAATAATTTTTTTAAATTAGTCGTATAAACTGATTAAACACTACGTCTCAAACATCTTTGTGGCTACATAAACCAAATCTTTGAATCACTGAAAGCCAGGGAAAGTTTTCTGCATTGATTACGCTCATAACACAAAATCATATTGGATCATAAACCTTATCAAATCAATGATGGCATCATTCACCACTAAAGTTATAACATTTGTCCCAACTAGTACCTGCTATCTACCCGTAATTTCGCAACCCCACAACCTCTCCCTTCACACCCTCTGTCCTAGCATCTTGATAATTAAATCTCAGCCCATAACCTCCTCACCCATCATAGTACACAGCGCCCACAATCGCCTTGATAGCCGTCGCAGCTGTGCGCGTCATATCTTCCTCTTGCACATCCTCTTTAATCAACTTCCATGCGTCCCTAGCTGCAATATTGACTTGTTTTCGGGCTCGCACAAACCGCTCGATTTGTGGGACGATGGTGAGGTTGTTGAGTCGTGTGCGTGAGAGGAAGCGGGAGATTTGGTGGGTTGCTTCATCTGTGTGAGGGGGGAGAGGGGTTAGTGGTGGTTGGTTGGGAAGGAGAAAGGGGAGCAGAAGGGGAAAAACACTACAACCAATTCTCAACAAATAACATTGATCCTCCAACACTAACTTCATAACCACCTGACCTACATCCGCCAATTCCTTATTCCTCCTCTCCACTTGTCGACCGCTGCGACCGACGTATGACATACCCCCTGTTAGGCCTTTCTCGTACTTCTTCTAGCTTATTAAAGTTGTAGTTGATTGTGATGGAGAGGATCATTTACCAGTGTGTGCTGGAATTTCGGTTGGAAGCGTGGAATCCCTCTGGGGTGTGGGGAGGGATACGCTGTGCTGAGGAGGACGGCAAGGAAGTGAGAGTGCTGCCAGTGTGTTGGCGGGTGAGCAGGAGGGGGTGCGGCGTAGGCTGACTGGTTTGTGGCGGGAAAGAGGGGAGGTTCAGAGAGGAGGGAGTGGAATGTGGCTAGGTTGAGGTTGAGGAGGAGGAGGAGGAGGAGGATACGATGTTGATGGGTGAGGTGAAGGGGTTGGGCTCGGACATGGTGTGCATGCTTGGGGAATAAGGGAATGTGAGATATGGGCAGATGTGTGATTTGCTTGTTATGTGGAGGAGAGAGTTGGGAGGAGTGACGTTTGTTCTGTGATTTCTGGTTGGTTTGTGTAGTTGTAGTTTTCAATAGCATGTTGTTTGGGATGGTAGAGTTGTGATGAAGAGAAGATTGTTGATGTTGATGGATTGGAGGAGAATTGGGGAAGCAGAAGTACTCATGGTCAAGCTTTTAGAGATTTATTACAGTCATAAGTTGATTCAGAGCATACCATTTTCACATATGCCTTGGATAACAGAGAAAGGTAAGATTCGATTGGTTTGAATGGATCTTTGGATAGTCTGAATAGAAATTTCTCGCCTTATTCAAAGACTAGCCCTGCATTTAGTACTGATTAGTGCGTAATTTTCATTGCTAGTCCTCAGCTAACTTCGGATGAGGTACAAACTACTGATAAATGATAAATGTTTTCGTCGTCTCATGTAGATAGGATTTCCTCTGAAGTGTTCTAGAGCTTGAGTAACTGCCACAGCTTGTGAATATGCAGCAAAACTTACTTATCTCATCTGATTCTTAATGTCCTAGAGTTTCCGAAAAACTGTGGAACATATCTTTTTGTTCTTCCCTCTAAATCTATTCCTCCACTTGCCTGCTACGCCTAACGCCATGCTAATGCTCGTGATGCTATAAACGCCACTATACCAAATGCCTCTCCCCATAAATCGTTCTTAGAGTCGCCTGCCATTACTATTCGTAGACCCGACATTACTAGCATGCGCTAACAAAAACTTACAGCACGTAAGTGTAAACTTGCAAGCTCGACTCCACGCATCATCCTGAGCTATCCCAAGCTTAATGCTCACATCGCCTATTTTCTCCCCTTCAATCTTATATGGTAATGGCAAGCCTTTGCCTGTTTCTGAGCTCTTGGCCGATTCTTTTTCCACGAATGCTCCTAGCTGGCGCATGCATTCAAGGAAAGCTTCCATGGCTATGTCGAACTTGCGATGCATGAATGTAAGACCTAAAGGCATATCTCCAGAGGAGTACAATTCGAGTATGGATTTTTTAGGTGGCCGAACGCTGCCCCGTTGTGATCCGGCTCGGCTAGCTGAGGGGGAGGAATACTCGTATCGTATTATTCTAGAGGTTGAGCCCATAGGTTGAAGCTCGTAACCTTCGAACTTGAAACCGAGTTTGTCGGCAACTGTAGCTAGTAATAATACTGTATGGCCCCATGCTGCGTTGATCTCTGGCCAGTCAACTGGTACATTTGAGAGCCTTCCAAGTCGCAGTCCGTTGATGGTCCCAAATTTCCCGTCGTGACTTATACAGAATGTGTCATTATAGACGTTTGTCCGTTGTAATTTCTCCAGTTGTTGAGAATCGTGATCATATTGTAGATTCACACTGTCCCGTATATTTTGGAATTCTCCAAGCTTCATAGCAAAATCATTTCTCGAGCTCCAGAATTTCTCTTCTTCAATGTCGAGAGCTCGAGCTTCCTCTTCTAGCTTCGAAATCTCTTCATCCATCGCTGCTTTTTCTCGTTCAAGCTCCTCGAGCACTTTGATGGCAGCTTCCTGCTCTTCCTGTGCTTTAGCTAGAAGATCCTTAGATTCCTTAACCTCTTCTTCTGTAGGAACATCGGCATTAACCTGCTTCAGAAACCCAGCGTAAGCATCCCTTTCTCGGGTTGCAGCTTCCAGCCTTTTCTGAAGCCCGTCGACGAGGAGTTCCGTGCATTCAACACATATAGGATGATCGATATCGGATCTCGCTGAAAGAATTTCGAAGAGCCTAGACACTCTTCCCATATCTTGAGACATAGCCTTCCCTTCATCCTCTGTTGCATCAGCAATCGGGACATCATCTCGTTGATTCTTTTTGGGATTTGTGTCTTCCGGAGATTTGACAACTGCTGGAGGAACCACTTGCGATTCAGTCAACATGACAAAAGACATCGCTGGATTGCTGCTCAGCCCAGCCTTCGTTGCATCTGATAACCCTGACTCATGTCGATGTGGTGCAGCAATACTCCGCTTGAAGGTTGGCGACCCAGCATTTCGGGAGACGCGGTCATACAGTTGCTTTCTTTCTTGTGGGTATGCTGGTCGAGATGGTGGGATATTCTTCGACTGTTGGTGGGAGGTTGCACCTATGGGTCAAGAAAATGAGCATGAATTTGTTTGGACAAATGACAAATACTGACCGACAAGTAAATCAAAGGCGGCGGGGTTTAGATCCTCCAAGCTGTTGTCCAGCTTCAATGGAGTGCGACATTTCTGGCAATACATCTTGAAATAATTCAGCACTGGAAGATACTTAAGTTGGAAGAGCCACAGGAGCTGAACATCTCAAGTATCATGGCGAAGAGATCATGAGAGAAATTAAAAAGATATCGATGTTGAAGGATGGTACGAAGTAGAAGTAGTTGATGAGTGAGTTGTGCCCGTGCAGCCCAGACCAGAACCTTATTTTTATGCAACCCCACGTACTGTATAATTTTATGCCATCCAATTTATTTGTTACGCGCCTTTTCGTGTTTATTCCAGTTATCACTTTCTACTTATTCGCGATACCCGATGCAATTGATTGCCACAACTTTGATATCCAAATGGAATTCGTTACGGAGCCTCCTGCGAAACGGCAAAGACTCTCCCCTTCGATAGACGAACTTGTCCCGGATTTCGACGATTCATACGAATATGACGAGAACCGAGATACTGAAGTTGACGAGGATCAAGACGAGAATGGCTTCGAAGAAATCGAGGATCTGGAAGAGGGGAGACTTGACCCTGGCCAAGAACTTCAATATCGAAGGGCGCGACTCGATCACAAATTGAAATCTACCTTCGAAGCACTTTTCGAAAAATATGGAAAGGACTTTGATGGCATTGGGGATGAGATTGATTTAGAGACGGGGAAAATAGTTGTTAATAATGGCCATTTAATGGAAATGAAGGACGAGAGAGATGCGGGCGATGATCGAATGGAAAATATTCTGGGCGCTCTCACAGATGAGCCAGAAAGCGATTTCGACATCTTGGGGGATGAGTATGATTCAATGGATGACACCGAGGACGATATTCAAGACAATGTGGATGGTGCAGGCACCGAAAGTCAATTCTTCGTAGTTGAAGAATTAAACAGTAGGACGAACCTCAGCGAGGATGATGATATGATAGAAGACAACATGATCTTGCGTGGGTTCGACCAGCCTGTACAGGAATGTTTCCTAGACGAGCAGATGGAACCGACATCGTCCCAATACACTGCCGAAGAGAGCATAGAGATATCAAAAGACAGCTCTTTCTCTGTTCGGCAGCCAAGCGTACTGCCCTCTCACTCAGACATATCAGCACAATTTGGCCCGGAATTAGGCCCACAGATAGCACAATATATCGCGCAACAGCAGGAGCTTGATGATAGCGTTATTGAGCCAGCTTGGCGGACACCGAAGATTCATTTGACCGGACCTACTCAACGACCTATACTCAAACCTATTATCTTACAACCAGAAATCGAACGCACACCTTCTCCGGATAATGATGTTTCTGTCTGGGCTCTACCGTGGACGCGGAGATCACAAAAGCAAAAGAGAGTTAAATCTAAAAGCGGGAGCTCTTCGATGGGATGTCTTGACTCATTGGGACTAGATGATACTGATAGTCCGTTACAATCGGACATAACACTCAGCTCTGTAAGCATTAGCGTGAAACGATCTCGTACATCATTCACAGCAGAAGACGATGAGATGATGATTGCAGCGGTTACGAAGGCTCAGGAGAAAGGATTGTCCCTTTGGTCTGAGTCGATATGGATTGAGCTCCAAGCAAAGGTAATTTCTTAATTCATATATTTGGAACTTTGTTAACCAGAATATTAGAATCCTCGTCACAGTTTGATATCTTGGCAAGCCAGATATAGGAAGAGGTACCTCCACTTGCAGTCGAATTCTAAGCAGATAGATTCGGAATTGACGACTACCTCAACAAACGAATTAGATGGTGGATCTCAACCATATTCCTCACCTCTAGGCTATAGACGCACCTCCAGGATTCGAAAGCCTGTCCAAAAAGATTCTACTATCATCAGCTGGAATGATGCCTTTGCAAGCATCAAATTTGTGGATCCAAGGCTGCATCGCAGTTTACTCGAAGATTCTAAGAACTTCAAGTTCTGTGACCAAGTACCTCTTGGAAAAGATCAAATATCTGAATCATCAGAGTCTGAAGAAAATCTAACTCTATCAAAACTACTGCCTTCTAGTATACCAAACTTACAGAAATCATATCCAATCGTGCTTCTCAACTCTAATAAGGGGTCGCGGAAGGCCCAACCCGCACCGCCCAGCCTCGAAAATGGCAACCCTACAGGCACTAAATTTAAGAGGACTCCATTCAAGCCATCGAAGACCACTACCCCTGCTTCTAAATTAAAAATCAACGGTGAGCAATCCAAAGCACGGAAATCAATGCTGCAACTAGTCTCTCATTCAGAAGAAATCGACGAACTGAGTCTTGGACCTGATGACTTTGTCTTCCTCTTCTCTCGTCCAAAGTTGGGTGCGCCGATTAGTTTACCTTCGCGTGTGAAGAGCGAACTTCAAGATGCTACCAAACTACCGGCAAATATTCTGCCTCGCCCTAGAAAAAGAAAAATGAGCTCATCAAGTAGCGTTGGTGACGTTGACGAACTCGCCGCCGAAGAACCGGGTGCCAACTTTCTGCAACTTGGACAGCCTCGAGTTAAGGATAATGAGTGCGATGATTTGAGCCTACGCGAAACTGAGCTTCTAGTTCCTCAATGTAAGATAGCGAAGCCAAAGAAGAGGAGACCTAAAGTCGATAACGTTGCATCAACCTCGCAGCAGCCAGAGCCTTTTACAAAGATTTTACAAATTGAGTCTTGGGACAAAGAAGTTATGATCCCCGAACCTCAGAAACTCGTCACTCCGCCAGCTGGTCTTTCCGAGAAGCAAACTCCTCCGAAAGACAAGCAGCCTAAAGGAAAAGAGAGCGAAGGTACAACCAATGTTGACAAACCTCGCACCATGACACCGATGCATACACCTGCTCACAAAGCAAGCATACCTCTCCTCAATCTTATGACTCCATCCAGCAAGCAAAGAGCCAACAAAAATATATCGAAGCCAAAAGGAAAAGCACAAGGACTAGAAGTCAAAACCCCCGGTGGAACTTTACGAACCCTTGGAATAGTCAATACGCCAGGCGGGACAGTGAGGAAGTGTGGAATAGACGGGTTTACGTGTAGAAGGTCGTTCTGCTTTAAGTGCGGCTTTAAGAATTGAGATATCTATAGTTTTCCGCCGAGAGACGAGATGGATACATTGGCAGCGAATAGTCAGGCTAGGTTAGTAAAACTATGACAATTGTAATTTATGAATGTCAGTCGGAACGTTGACATGTAGCTGAATCTATAGCTGAGCATTTCATGAGCAATTGCATACTTCAACCACGTTTTCCAGTTTTCTGAGCGTAAAGTGAGAGGTCAATACCGAATGTAAGACCATGATCTAGCGAATAAGAAAAGGAGCTTACCATTAAACTTAAAGAAAATATAACAATGATCACAAGTATTTATTGAGCAATGACATGGTCGAGGCGGTAAAGTACGAGTACTCCGTGAACGTACTTCGGAGCTCTTGTCATCCCCAAGGCGTCGTAGAGTCAAAGCTCTCTTCGATTCGACCAAATATTTGTGGGCCGATATCGAACAAGGGGCGCGGAAGTAGGGTTAAGATTACGTACAAATAAGCCTATGAAAAGAACAGTCGTCATATGAGAAGTTTCATGAAGAATGGGGTGTTGGTTGTTGTGCACTAAATAATAGTCATCTATTGTTTAGGAAAATAGACGACGCCTTGTATTTGACCTTTCGCTTGGATGTATTAGGGTCCATTTCCGGGAAGTAAGATTATGTGTCGGAAAAGAAAAAAAAAGAAACGGAAAAGCCAAAATCTAAAGCCGATGTAGGTATGGGTATAGTTGATATAATATTCAGCAGCATGTGTGTTGTTGGCCGACATAGGCGAAGGGTAATATTGAGCCAGGCCGGGTCAAGGATGTTCTGATAATTTCGAGGTAGATTCATAATCAAAATGATTACAAAGACAAGAAGAGGAGGAATCAAGAGAGGGCATCAAGGTTGGGGAAGGGTTGTCCTTGGAGACTAAAGAAATCGAGGCACATGGGGATTGGAGAACAGACACGAACATACAGACATACAGTGAACATACCTTAACATACATAAGTCATGGCCAATAATAGAGAAGAATTGTTTGTCCGCTAAACTCGATTCAAACTCGGCGAATAGCCTGTGGGCGTGTGGCTTTCTGCAGGATCCATGACTCCAAGCCAGACGAACTCCGTGCCATGGAACGCCGATCCCTCAAATCCCTTTGCAAATCAGTGCGAATGACTCCTTCAAATGGAAAATGAGCCTGCAAAAGAGCCATACCTTAAGTGAGAAAGTGAGAAAGTGAGTCAGCTAGCCTTACGCCTTTAAAGAAACATGCTCTATTATATCCCATCCTATCCATCCATCCCAACATCCTAGTATTCTTCGCACCTCCTCTTATAAAGAGTAGTACATGTCCCCCCGCTGTGGTGGGGGAAGAGAAAAGAGGTTATACAAGTCAAGTCAAAACATGCCATCACGTTAAGCTCTTGCGTTACATCCCCCGCATGATATCAGCAACCAATTGCTTTGAACTGCCAACAACTCCCTTCTTGTCTATCCCATAGTGGGGGACTTTCTTTTCCAGAAGTTATATCCCCTCTTCCTCCCCTTCAAGTCACTATGTCTTCCGCTGCCAGCTACGCTGCGTCCATCCAGTCAACATCTAGCACACTTGCCGGTTATGCCAAAAAGATGACTAGAACTCGGCCTGATATCCAAATCTTCCTTGACAATCACCATGAAGGAAAAGTCTATTCCACATTCGATGCCCTCTCTGGTCATGTAGAGATTGTCGCTCCTCAAAATGCCCGGTTTGACGAGGTTCAGATCACACTCGAGGGAACTGCCAAAACCCAGCTTGAGACTATGTCTCCATCCGCTGCCACAGGTCGCACGACAGCTGTCCATAGATTTTTAAGACTCGTCATGCCAGTCCGAGACTCACAATACCCACAGCCTCGAGTTGCCGAAGCAGGTAGAAGATACACCTTCACCTTCAACTTTGTTGTTCCAGATCAACTACTTCCAACCGCCTGTGCACACGAATGTGAGAATGATCAAGTTGGTCTTGCACATTTACAGCTCCCTCCTAGCATGGGAGATAGAGAGGTGTCGGGCCAGGATGACCTCTCTCCCGAGATGGCGAAAGTTTCATATGACATTAGAGTGAAAGTCGTCAGGAACAGTGAAACTGATGCGACTATCACTCTTGTGGAGAATTCAAGGAAGCTTCACATCTTGCCTGCTTCATCTGAGGCCCCACCGAACATCGATGAGGATGACTTTGTTCTTGAGAAGGCAAAGTCATTGAAGAAAGGCATGTTTTCTGGCAAATTAGGAAGAATCACTGCTTCGGCATCTCAAACAAGAGCCTTTGTTCTACCAGCATCAGACTCCCAAGCTGCGCCACCCGCAGTGATGGCTGAGATCAACCTACGCTTCGATCCTCATGAGCCAACATCACAACCCCCAAGACTTGGCGGACTAACGACCAAGATGAAGGCATCGACATTTTACGCTGCCAGACCTATCAAGAACTTCCCAAGTCGAAGTAGTATGGCTATCAATTTCGAAACTACACGAGCAGCATATCACACCACTCTTCCACTCTCGTCCAGATGTGTTCAAGCAGTTTCTTGGACGCAGCATACAGCAAAACCCACCAACGCAAGTCGAGACTCGGTCATATCAACTAGCTCATCAGACTACTCAGACACATTCTTAACCCACGAGAATAATAACAATGGTGTTTACTACACGGCGAAGATTTTAGTACCTGTCAACCTTCTTTCGACAAAGACTTGGATCCCGACTTTCCACTCATGCATCGTCTCAAGAGTCTACGCCTTGGACTTCGCCCTCTCTATCCATACTCCTGGAACGGGTGTTCCCGCGTCCTCGGTCTCATTAAGGATTCCCGTTCAAATCGCCGCTTTGGCAAACCCATCTGGACCAGCTGTTTTAACAGCGGCAGAGGCAGCTGCTGAATTAGTAGATGCAGACGAATATTTGAGGCCGCGGGTGATTGAAGCACCAAGGCAAGAACTTGTTCAAAATAGTGTTTTGAGATCTGCCTCTCGGGATCTACCCCCAAGCTACGAGGATTCTCCTGACACGAGAAGGAGTGTTGATCCTTCCAGATGTTAAGTTAGGCTTTTCAGACTTCGGGTTGGGGAAAATTGGGATATTGGGCGTTAAGGCATTTTGGTTCGGACTTGAGGTAATTGGCAAATTGGATTGAGTATTAGCAAAAGATAGATACCCTTGACATATACGTGCGAGATAATTATAATATACGATTTACCTACTCCAGGATGAATCCTCAGACTTTCCAATGCTCGGCAGTTAGTTTTGGCGCTTCTGGTAAGAAGCTGAAGGCGTAAGGATGAACGGGGAGGAGTTGGGACCATGATACCCCCACCATACAAACTCTTCTTGAAGATCGTCAAGAATGTGAGCGGTAAAGCTAAACAAAGAATAATGTGAAATGGTCTTGAGGTTATTATTCTGAGTAATACTTGAGATATCTTTTGAGCACAAATACGACCCAATGCAACGACCCTATACAAGAAGTGGTTAATACAATATCTAGCCCAAGAGGATCTCACCAAGATCAGGCACATGCTCCGCTTAAAGTCGATGACAACTCACTCCTCCAATACCGGGAGCTTTTTGTGATTGTTTGCTGTCCAAAAAAGCAAGCAACAAATCGATGATCTTAATACAACTGCAGCAGAAACGCGACCCTGAATAATGCGCCGTGGACCGAGGTGAAGAGAAGAGAAGAGAAGATCCAAGGGCCGTTTCGTTGACCGCATCATGTCACAAACCGTCGACCCGAAAGCGTTCTATGGCTATTTGTTCGACTCGGACAAAAAGCCAACCAAAGTCTTAGATGCACTCTTGAGAAGTATCGCTGCTTATATTGTATGTAGTCTTCCCCTCCCTCTCTTCTCCTTGGCCAAGATAGACGGGAAGAAAGCTCACACGGTAGCAGGGCGACAATGTTGGAGATAAGGAGGAAAGGTGTCTTACCCCCGCGAAACTCGCTGCCTTCTACAAGGCTGTCGGGGGGAATTATGATTGTTCGTATTATGAGCGAACCATCCGCTTTTCTTCTACGATACATGCAAATATACATGAGGCTAATCAACATGCCGTGCTACAGCCCTCTTCGTGGACATGCCACACCCCTCAATATCATGGATCTACGCATCCATCGGTTGTCAACACACCCTGCAACCAACGACGAACGACTTCGATCCCCCCTCCATCCCCGCCCTCACTGTGCGAGGTTTCGTACGCTGGCAATCCATCGAGATCCTCCTAGGCCCCGAAGAACACGTCCCCTTCATTCAAAACGCCGTCTCGCATTTCCACCTCTCCCACCCCGACACCCACGATCCCTTCCCGCTCGCCCTCCTTAAAGAAGCCTTTCCCCTCTCAGCAGACAAAGAAATCGAAGAATGGCATAACAAATGCGCCGAACAATTACGCAGAAGAGCTACTCCTACAGAAGTGGAAGAAGAAGGTCCTGCTCCGAATCTGCCTCCAAGACCAAAAGTCCAAGCCGGATATGCACATGTTCGCCCTCCTACGCCGAGATCGAGACCGCAAAGCCCTTCGCCTTCGTCAAGCTATTTTGGACCGAAAACTTCGAGTAGAAGACCAGGTGGTGGAAGGCCGATTCCTTATGCGCATGTCTCAGCTGGAGTTGGAGGAGGACGTCCCCAAAGACCAACTCTAAACCGATCTCCTTCCCACCGCGCACGCCAATTCCTCGCTCCCGAAGAACCGTATTCTCCTCGTCTAGCGAGAGCCCGACGACGCAGCTATCCCGAGAATTTGAATTCGCCTACTGGAAGTTCACCCGGTGAAGCCGTACCGACAACGCATGCTAATAGTAGCGGTCATGTAAGAAGTCCTCAAGAAGCACATATAAGACGCCATAGCCACCCCCGACATCCACACCAACCTTCTGACGCAGATGTCTCTTCTGATTCTGAAGCTCCTTCTCTGCATTCTCCTACTTTCCCTGCGCCTACTCCCGACCCTGTCCCGAAAATGCGGAGTAGACCTCAGAGTGCGTATATTCCTAGTATGGCTGGGACGGGAATGGGTATGGGTATGGCGGCTGCAGCTGCGGAAGCGAAAAGTGCGGCTTCGAGTGCGGCGAATTCTCCGAAGAGTAATCTGAGGTTTTGGGAGAGGGAGAAAGGCGGAGGGAATGGGACGAGTAGGAAAAAGGGAGCTGGTGGAGGGGAGGAGGAGCCGATCGATCCAAGACAGAGACAGAGAGATATAGAAGATGAGTTTCGGAGGGGGGCATATCCTATCCCTATCGACCTTAATGGAAAACTCAGCGCACCATTCTTGCTGGGGAGGAGGAGAGTAGGGAGGACTGCAACAGGAGATGGTGGGGGAACAGGAGGGAATGCAAATCAGAGGAGTGATTCCAGGGGAGGAAATGTGCGCTGGAAGGATCTAAGCGATATTGAGAGGGAGAAATGGAAGCGGGTTAGTAGTGGAGAGGAACAGGAGAAGAGTAGGCTTGGGGGCGATGGGAATGGGAGTGGTGGTTCTTCATTTAGTGGGAGAGAGCCTATGGGTGTGGGTGGGGTTCATGGGGGAAGAAGACTTAATCGCGACGAGAGGGCGGAGGCGGATAATGAGAGGGGGGAGGTTAAGAGGAGGGAGAGACCTGGTGGTCAGGGGAAACAGGAGAGTCATGAGAGTGACAGGAGGAGAGACAGGGAGAGGGATAGGGAGAGAGATAGAGATAGAGAATATGATGGGAGAAGGGAGAGGGAAAGAGAGAGAAGGGATGGAAGTCCAGTTAGGGGCGTGGATGGGAGGAAATATCCGCCGTTAGATGGGTGGCGTTAATGGTGTAGGGAGGGAGGGAGGGAGGGAGGGAGGCGTTCAATTTATATACCATTTATACGTTATGAAAAATAGAAAAGCTAGGTAGCGAGTGAAGGGTTGGAATCCTCAGTCTACTGAATATCTAGGTGGCACTGTAATGTACTGATCTGAGTCGATTTCGTTGCATTTCTATAAGTTGTTGGATAGTTACTTAGAAGTTCTTAAGTATTTGAAAATTCTCAGCTACGAAGGTGAGATGAAAAAGAGGGTGAGGTATCTTGTTACAAATTGTCCCTGAATCACTTGGTACATTCTTCTCTCGAAAATTCTCACCTAACATCATGAGTGAGGTTCTGTTAGCATGGCATTCGAGGGAAATCACTTGGAAGAAAAGGTGAGATTTGACAAGAAGGTCTTGTTAAGTAAGATTACATTTTCCTCTAAATGATTCAAGAGTCAGAAGTTTTTGAGATATACATCTGGTAGAGATGGGACGAAGTAAATATAAGCCTTTGTTACACACCTACAAAGGGTGTGCATTTAATAGCAGCAGCGGCCCACGGGCATTGAACATGTTCACTAGTATATATCAAAATAAGAGATGGGTTGCCCTATCAGTTTAGTTTGAAGATTTGTATACCCTCTGAAACATTTGACACTCAGTGGAAAGCCTCCATCAACATCCTATCTCACAATCTCACAATCTCCTATTTTCCTTCTTCACAACAAAATGTCATCCTCCCTCTCCCTAGATTCCAGAAGTCCAGAATCAAGATGCAGCCTGTAACCCACCAGTACCAGTACCAATAAGTCCATTATCCCACCCATCAAACGCCATATCCATCCAAAACCCATCTTGGTCGAATTCGAACCCCTCAAATACATTTTGCATCTGTATCGATGTCTGATCAATCATCATATCATCTCTTCCTATCGCCCCACTAGTATTATCACCTCCTTCCCCTTGTTGAGCTTGACCTTCAGCTTGACCTGCACCCCCGGGAATTTGATTCCCTCCATTCCCACTCGTCCCAACCATCAACCAACTTCCAAAACTTGTCCCTACCGCCGCTGGACATTTCCTCCTCTCATACGCCGACCCTCCGCTCCCATTCTCATTTCTATTTCCCGCATTATTTTCCGCATCATTTTCCGCATCAACAGCCGCCTGCATCTCCTTCGCAATCCTCTCTTTCTCCCCCTCCAGCCCAAGTAGCCCCGCAACCCTATTATCATGCCACACCTTAACCATCCTCATCTTCCTCGCATACTTATCAAAACAATCACTCATTCCTTTCACCTTTCTCCCACCATTCCCATCCTTCCCCTTTCCTCCAAGCACAATATCCTTCGCCTCGGCCTCCAATTTTGCCTCTTCGCATTTTGTCGCGAGCGTTTCTTGGAAATGGGCGAAATCGCAGATGTCCCGCACGAAAGCTATGTTCCAGGTGGGATAGAGTGGGGAAGTATAGAATGTGAGACGGGAATGGATGAGGATTCCGTAGGCGAGTTGGGCCCAGGGTATGAAGGGGAGGGAGAGGTAGGTGGAGGAGGGGAGGGTGAAGTGGGTGGTGAAGAGGCTTTTGACTGAGTGAAGGAGTGTGTAGAGGGAGGAGAGCTGCTGTGGGTCTGGGGAGGGAGTGGCCGAGGAGGATGTAGCTGGGAGGTTTTGCTGGTTGAAGTGGGAGATGGCTTGGTCTCCTGTTAGCGCTACTTCGTGGATGCGGATTGAGGCGAAGTGGTGGTGCATTAGGATGTTGACTATCTTCTAGTTAGTTTTTGAACAAAATATTCACGGTCGTGAAAGAAAGTAGGAGAAGTACCATTATCCTTTAAATCCTCAGGTAAGGAATCCCTTAAATTATTTAATTCAGCTTGATAAGAAGCAATCTGTAACCAAATAAGAGATTTCATAGAAGGGCTTTCCCATTGCTGAGCATAAACTGATTGACCAACTCGCTCCATGATATGTTGGACTTTGACTAGATGGACTAGAGTTACATCTGAGGGATATTCGTCTAATTCGGAAAGAATCCGGAGACTGTCGTCCATATGGGGTGTGTATCGCATACCGTCTAGTTTTTGGAATGATGTTGCTATTCTGTATGAAATTAGATACCATGTCGTTGTTTAGGCGAGGGAGAATAGGAATATTTACATGGAAGTTAAGTAAAAGCAACCTGCGACAGCTCGCCGTTCGTCTGTGGTTTGTGATAACGTGGGTCTGGGTATGCTGGCGTCGTTGGGAGGTATGTTTAGGGCGACGAATCTTTTTCTTTCGTTGGAGTTGGGATATTTGTTAAGGCCTAGATCCGCTACGAGAGCTGCAGCAAGATGAAGAAGATTGCTCATCTGTGGATGACTTAGGCAATGATAATGATACCTGCTAGAGTTAGATATTGTACAAGGAAGGACAGAAGATGAGGGAAGTGTGGTAGTTATATTGCACATCTATTCAATGTCCTATACTCTTGGGAATGAAAATCGTGCCGTAGGAGAGGTGAGATGAGAAACGGAAAAGCAGATTAGATAGGGGAAAAAAGGGCTGAAACTTACCAACCAATAAGCATAAGTATAGACTGAAGTAACTCTAAACTCTTCTCTGCCTTAATCAACATCCTCTCCCTAATCTCCTGCAGAACATATCTTTCATACAGAGTCTGTCTCGGAAGATGATATATAGAAGCCGCCTAAAACATCAGCACTCCACCTAACTTTCATTTAATCATTCAATCTGTGTCTTACCATGATAATACATTTCAACAATGTGGGTTTAGTTCCTAACTCCAACCTCGTCATTCCAGGGGGAATAATTACAAAGGGGAATTTTATCATCAGCTCATCACGATAGAAGCTGATGAGTCGGTCTATTTCCTCGTCGTCAGGTTGGATTTCGTCTTCTTTCCATGCTTCCACTATAGATTTCAATCGTCAGCAATTCCTCAGACAATAATTTGCACTCTCTTTTGGACAATTTTCATATTGAGAGGCATACTGCTCAGTAGATCTCAGACGTTATGTTAGATACCTCAAACTCTTGAAGCGTCTTCCTCCCCTTCCTACGACCTCAATTGAAAAAAAGCAGAGAAAAGGCAACACATACAGCAAGCCCTAGTACTCCCCTCATAAACACTCCATCTTTGCTGCGCCGTCCCCCTAATCAACAAAAGCGGCGCCTGCCCAGGAAATGTCGTCTCAGGAGCTTCAAGCAAATTCAATTGATGAGTTTGAACTGGTACCGAGAGGGTGTCGCCAGCAAGGCCGGGAAGATCAACAGGATCATCTTGGATAGAAGTAGAAGTTGGGGGATAAGGAGAGATTGGATAAGAGGAGTCGGAGAGAGGAGGGGAGCGGGGAAGGGGTTGCTGTTGTGGCGGTTGTGGCGGTTGTGTAAGTGGTGGTCGCGGATGGCATGGTTGGTGGGATTGCGATTTTTGTTCGGTGAGGAGGGAGACGATTCCGTCTAGTTTTTGCTCGAGTTGGGCTACTCGTCTGGAGGGGAGAAGGAAGTGCTGTTAGCATTCATGGGGTTTGGGGGCGATGGGGAGACGAGGATGTTTGAACTGTGAACAAGGATTTCGCTGATCACTCCGACTTAATGATTCACCGGCGGAGAGTGACCCAGACAGATGTCAAGGAGAACTTTTCAGCACGGAATGGATGTTCAGAGGTGGATTGTGTAACTGGAGGGGGGATCATTGGTGAAATCATGTTGACGGGGGGGAAGGAAATGCAATGCTCAACTGAGTATGGGTAGTTTTGCCGAACATCCAAATTTGAATATGCAACAGGAGAAAGAGCGGATGGATTCAAGCGATGAGTAAGAGAAAAGTACTCAAGCATAGACAAGTCATTGAAGAAGGTGTTCTCACGTGGTCTTCTGAGGCTTCCGCACTCTCCGGGTAGGAATCTGAGATTCACAAATTTTATTCAGCCGTCGACATCTACAACATGCACTTAGAGGTGTGTTATGTGTTGTAGAACATCAGGTGATCCAATCATACCGTTCACATTTCCCCTCGCCCTGGAGTACACATTTCGCCTTTGCTGCAGCACAAGTCTTGCATGCTCGAGCCGCACTAGATATTGTCGCACTTGGCATGTTGTTCATAGTGGCTAAAACGAATAGGAGTTACTGCAAAGAAGCAAACAAGAAAATGATGAGCGGAAGAGGAGAGTAATTGAGGTTTCCGTTGCCGCCGGGCCACTTGTGCCCTTTTATTGAAATGGAATCGATGTTCGCCTTCGGGAACGGAAACGGCCTTAGTTTATCGGTCCGGCCTCCGCGCAGAAGTGCATCCTTCACGGCCACAACACCAGGGGGTACTAGCCTCATGGATTTCATGAGATGCATCGATTCAATGCTACTTATATTCCCACGAGGGAAAAAAAATATAAAAAAAAAAATTCAATTTTTCATTGCTCAATAACGGGAAAAGAGCTCAGGGTATGCAAGGTAGAAATCATTAACGCCTCAATCCATCCCACTACGCTTTCCTTTAAAAAAACAAAAAAAACAAAACAAAAATACCCGCATCAATCAGTCGTCCTATCCCTTCATCTTCTCCTCGTGCTGCTCTTCATCCCCTCAATATATGAAAAAAAAAAAGGTCGTCGGCAGGGTTTTAGTGAAGGCTGATTGCGAAGAAGCACGGAGTTGCTCTAATTCCAACATATTCAGAATCGTTCTTTACGGCGTTGAGGTGAGCCTGGTCTTTCTTCATTTCTCGACTTCGGTAACAGCTGCACCGCGAGCCTCGTTTGCTCTGACGGGGGCGAAGAAAGCATGAGCCATAGCCTCTTTTGCAGTCAAGCGTTCCTAACCATTGTCAGCACTGGATCAGGCAAAAAGACTGACTACCTACCTGATGGTCATATCGGAGTAGCTTATCCAAGAAATCGATAGCTTCATTGGTGATGAATCGTTGGTTCTCGGAGTTGACGAAACTATGCCAGTTCTTCTTCGGGAATCTGCCTAGAATGTCATCGTATTGAGCATCCAACTCGATCTCGTACTTGTCAAGGTAGTCGAATAGATCTTCAGTGCCAAGGACCTTGGCGATTTTTACCAATTGATCCGAGTTGCTGTTTCCATGGAAGAAAGGTTCCTTCCGGAAGATCATTGATGCAAACATCGCACCCAAGGACCACATGTCGAGTGAGTAGTCATATTCCTGGAAATCAACCAACAGCTCTGGACCTTTGAAGTATCTTGATGCGACTCTAACGTTGTACTCTGTTCCTTGATGGTAGAATTCGGCCAAACCCCAATCGATAAGTCTCAACTACAGAAGGTTATAAGCCGTGAAATCATGTCTATGAAAGGAAAGCGCACCTTTCTGTTCTCATGATCAATCATCACATTGTGGGGCTTCACATCTCTGTGCATGATGCCCTTGCTGTGACAAAAGTCCAAGGCCTATTTCATATCAGCACCCACACATCCACATCAAACCTAGAACCGCGTACCTTTAACAGCTCATAAATGTAGTATCGGACATCGTAGTCGACGAATTTTGGGTAAAGAGATCTGAAATCGGTATTGTTGACGAATTCGAAAATGAGTGAAGGTGTTTTGCTCTGCATCATATATGAGTCGTTGTGTTCTTCATCTGAAGCGACATAACCATCGGTGCCATTCTTGCGTTCCCCAGCTTTGGGGGCGTTCTTGGCTTGATATTCAGGAGAGGATTGATTTACTTGACTATCCCTGACCACGTCCAGAAGCGCCACGATATTCGGACCTCCTGACAAGTTCTGCAGAATCTTGATTTCTCTCTTGATCTTCTTCTTCTTGACTGGCTTCAACACTTTGATAACGCATTTTTGATAGTTCGCAACATTAATGCCTTCGAAGACTTCAGAGTATTTTCCCCGTCCTGTATCGCAAGATTCAAATGTCAGTACCGCACACGAGAAGAGTTAAGGTGAGGCTATTTGCCAACTCACCAATCTTGCGCACAACTTCATAGTTCTCCAATACGCCCCAAGTGATATTTACACTGTCGTAATCCCAATATGCCCTTGGCATCTGCTGATTGACGTCGGCATAGACGCGCGCCATGTTGCAGCTGGTC
This sequence comes from Chlorencoelia australis, assembly GCA_003988815.1. Taxonomy (NCBI): domain Eukaryota; kingdom Fungi; phylum Ascomycota; class Leotiomycetes; order Helotiales; family Cenangiaceae; genus Chlorencoelia; species Chlorencoelia australis. The sequence continues at coordinate 189,893 of QYAN01000017.1, forward strand.
TACTAAGCAAGACGGAGCGCAAACCCGGTAAGAGCAGCAAATGCTTGCTGATCCTGTGTTCGTGATGGGTTATCACAGAGGGAAGAAATGAGTGCCTAAAGGCCCTGCACTAGAACTTGTGCGATCGCGATGTTGAACTTATAATGTCTTGGTGTTGAGTTGGTTGTGGATTGCCTTGCGAAGGATTCCATGAAGACCCCGCCGCCACGATCACGCTAGCGAGGTTTTGTTTTTTTTTAAAGGGCGAGGCTGAGAAAGAACTCGACGATTTTTTAACCCAAGCTGATGAGGCTGTAAAGTAGTCTCACACTGAAGCACAATGAGATAATCGAAACAAAGACCTTCGACATATCTCGAACATGGTTCTTTACGACCTCAGCGTCCCTTGGAGACCAACCCAGTCTCCTCTCGAACTCCAAAGAACAATCTCTTTCCTCTCTGAACTTGGCTACGACACTCTCGCCTTGAATCATACAATCACCGGTCCCATCCCCTCTCTAATAACCAACCCAATACCTCTTACCCAACCTTTCGCTCTCCCACCTAAAACCACCCTCCTCCGCCGCGTCACAATCCCCATCTCAGACCCAGCACACAATCACCGTCTCCCCTCTTTTTCCTGCGTCTACGACATCCTCGCTCTGCGTCCCACCACCGAAAAAGCCTTCCTCTCAGCCTGCACCTCCCTCACCGAACACTCCCTCATCTCCTTAGACCTTACCCAACGATTCGAATTCTCCTTCAGACCGAAACCATTAATGGCCGCAGTTCACAGAGGGATTAAATTCGAGATATGCTATGCACAAGCCACGATGGAGGATTCAGGGAAAAGAAGGAATTTCATAAGCAATTGTTTAGGGATTTTTCGGGCGACGAGGGGGAGAGGGATAGTAGTTAGTAGTGAGGCGAAGAGTATATTGGGGTGTAGAGCGCCGGCAGATGTGGTTAATCTTTTGATGGTTTGGGGGCTCGGGAAGGAGATGGGGTTGGAAGCTATTGGGGTTAATCCGAGAGGAGTGGTGATTAATGAGGGGTTAAAGAGGACAAGTTTCAGGGGCGTGGTGGATGTTATTGATGGGGGGGAGAGGGTGATTGAGAAGGATAAAGGGGATGAGGAGAGTGTTAAGAATAGGATGAAGGGGAAGGAAAAGGGGAAGAGGAAAGCTGATGAGGTGGCTGAGAATGGTCGGCCGCAGATTAGTAAAAGGCAAGCGAAGAAGATGAGGTTGGAAGCTTTGAAGGCTGCCAAAGAGTCTTCATCTTCGAAGGACCCGGTATCTCCAAAAGATGCTAGTCCTTCGAAAGAGCTTACAAATTCAGATACCCCTAGTACAACAAAAATCAGAGATATGAGTTAACATGTCTCGGTGTTTTGACACGGTGCCTTTTCTATTAAAATTGCTCTCTTTTATCTTCCTTGCAAAATAATTATGTAGTTCTTCCAGAATAGCCTCTTGAGCAGCCGCCTACTCTCTATTCATCAAAAGAATACTTGAAAATTTTAATTCTCAACTATGAAGTGAATGTATCTACAACTAAAGGTATCTTATCTTATCGTTATTCTATTCTCACAACAATCCTAAGGGTGGCATTTTTTAATTAAACATCGACCTATATAAAGGCCCGACAACAATGCTTCTCCCATTAATTGCCTCCTCTCCATCTAGCCCCAACCTTCAACCTCATATTTTTATAGTCGCCGTGGCAAGGTTCCCTAATATCAGACTGCTGGTTAGCGAGAATGTCGCAATGTCAATACTGATAACTGTAGGCTGGGCTGATTGAGCGACGGCCGCCGCTCCGAGATCAGTATTGGACGCTAATGCGGTTGTCGCTTTTGCTATTGATAGTTCGAGGGAAGATCCGGAAGAGACTTCGCTTTGAGCTACTGCCGCTGTGGATGTTGTTGAAGTAGTCGTTGGGGAAGTCGTAGTTTGGGCCGCTGCGGATGCTTCTTCACTTGTTGCTGTTGAGGTTGTTGAAGATACAGTGGGAGAAACAGAAGTGGCCAAAGTCGTTTGAGTAGGAGCTACAGGTCCAACGTTAGCCATGGTGTTGAAAGTTGAAGGATCTAGGTCCACAAAGACACGCGCAATCACATGCTCCGGTTGCTAGGAAGGTTCCATTACCATTAGAGATGGCAGAAGAGGTACTGCCTGCAGCTGATTCAACTAAGTGGTAATTAGTTTGGCAATTCCCGGATTTCAAACATGGCGACTTACCGGCTGAAGAGATACCGCTAACAGCGACGGCTTGTGCTGTGACGGTAACCTATGGAGGAGGAAAGTTAGCAATCTAAAAGCATTTATAGGAACCTGAAGTAGACGAGTTTTGTTTTCTGATGACATGAAGATACAAGAGTATCTCTATGCACCCTCGATTCAATTGTAAAATATGATACCCTTTAATACATACATATTGGGTGATCGTGTCCGGAAGCGCAGTTATTGTGACTGTAGGAGCAACACCAGTCCCAAATACTGTGCTTGTCAGAAACGACAATTGGGTAACAACGGGGACACCAGCAGCTTGTCCTTGTGCAGTAACTGTCACGGTCGTTTCATTCGCCACTCCAACAGCTTGTTGAGTGACCGTCACCGTCGATTGAGCTCCGGCTACTTGTTGAGTAACGGTCACCATCGATTGAGCTCCAGCTACTTGTTGAGTGACCGTCACAGTTGACTGATTTGCTGCTCCAGCCACATTCTTCGTAACTGTTATTGTGACCGTCTTGTCCTTCTTTCCGTTGTCCAAGGCCCCCTCTAAAGCTCCGAGAAGAGCAGCTGTACCAGCCCCAGCTTCTCCTGCTCCCGCCGCTCCATTATTTGCTCCACCTACTTTAGCACCTTTTCCTGCCGCTACAAGTCCCTTCGTTCCTGATCTTCCGTTTGCCTCCACAGCTAAAGCACCCTATATAAGTTTAATTAATGAACATAGTCTATTTTATATACCCAAACCAATGCTCACCTGTGGCAGGATTAGAAAGCCAATGACGGCTAGTAGCGACGTTCGTAAAATACCCTTCATACCTTCAATGTCCTCTTCTTCAAGTATTAGATAGGAGAAATATTCGGAAGTAGGCTTTCAAAGCCAAGGAATTCGATTTGTAGCTAACAGACTAGCCGTGGCTATGTCCAATGAGTGTATAGTGGTCAGAGAGAGCGTGGCCGGCAGCTTAAAAAAAAAAAGGAATAAAACTTGACAGAGTCTTGCCTGAAGATATAAAAAAGAGTGTAGAGAAAAGAAGCTTGCAGTATCTAAGAATAATATGGGGAGTGCGGAAACACTTAAGGGGGAGATCTTACACTGTGCCCAAGAGCATGGTATCTGATCCACAACTACCACCGAGTAGTAGCTTTTTGGGGGCGAGATTGAGATGCAAGTCAGAGGGATATTGATGAGATGAAGGACCCATAACTATGTGAGTATCCAATCTCAAGAGAGATCCTAGCGACGAAAGGGATGTTTATAGCCAGTAAGGAATGAAGGAACAAGCAGGCTTCCCTGGAATTGGAGAGTGATGAAGCATAAAAGCTGCATGGGCTTATGAAAATTCGCATCTCTGTTGTGTGAAGACCCTAGTTCTCAGACTGCCAAACTGTCTCATGGCGAAACTCTGAAGCACAGGGCGTTTTACGCAAACCCCTGAGCACCTCGCCTCGCCCACTGAACAGGCTTAAGCGAGAATAGAAAAAGGAAAATTGCCTGCTGGGGGCTTCTCGATGGCAATCATGCGGATTGGATTTTACAACGGTTCTCAGACTTATCGTTTTTGTTTGACCAATCTATGTCCCCGAATAACCTCATAGTCGAGGACGAATTCTTCGGCAACAGACCTTCCATAATATCATAACGCAATCAAGCAAGCAATGTGAGTGGTTCATTTCTGAGACTTGAGATCCTTCGTATGTATAAGTCCAGTCTTTCTGCTTGCCGCTATAGGTATGTACGTATGAGATTGAGTGATATCTTGAAACTGGGGATTGAAGATTGCTTGGCAACGCAAAGTATTCTTCATAATCTTTTTAGCTATTGAAAAGCATCAGAGTTAAAGAGTCTGCCCATGTCATGCTGTCGACTTTGAACTGTAGATTTGTCGATGAGCTGCCGATATTCAGCTATTCTTTTCTTCCAAATCACACCATGTAGCCATAACTACTTACAATACTCGTCCAACCCCCCTAGTCCAGCCTTGTCGATATTAAGTTGACCGGGAATTTAAAGTTCCGGCGCTATCTCTTTTAAGTCTATCAATGACGCTCATGACTTTCTCTCGTAGAACAAAACTTTTGCGTATTCATAATCATATATTCTTCTCCTCAAGTCAAAAGAGAATGTTGAAAACCTTCGAGCAACTACTACTGCATTGAAAACATATCAAGTCTGTCTATTTCTGGACCTCAAAACTTGCCAGTTCTTTGAAATATAATTCTGAAACGATACTCTCCTCAACCTCTACCTCTAGACAATTAAATCTCTATTTCAAAGATGACTACAGTATACGTCTTAGATAACTATTATCTCGCAATAACTCTACTGATAACCATCGCCTATCAACTATTCTTCTTTTCGATAGCTTTCTCTTTGAAATTCGACAAAGTAACTGGTATTTATCCCTTCCTTCACTACCGACATTTCACTAACCATATCTTCTAGATTTTGCTGGTGGAACGAACTTCGTTGTCCTTGCCATAATAACTCTTGCATTTAGCGGTCACCATAATGCACGTCAAATCGTTGTCTCTCTATTCATAATGCTATGGGGCCTCCGCCTCTCCGCCTTCCTCCTTTTCCGAATTCTCAAAACGGGCAAAGACGACCGCTTTGATGACATGCGGGACAAATTCTTCCCATTCCTTGGCTTTTGGATCTTCCAAATCCTATGGGTTTGGATTGTTTCGTTTCCTGTTACTTTGTTGAACTCTCCAAATGTTACACAATATCCTCAACCCGCATTTGGGACGGGTAGAGATATCGCGGGTGTTATTTTGTATGCTATAGGATTAATTATGGAGAGCATCAGTGATGTTCAGAAGTATCTGTTCAGGGCTAACCAGAACGACAAATCCGCGATTTGTGACAAGGGTTTCTTTTTTTGGACTCGGCACCCAAACTATTTCGGGGAGATTATTATCCAATTTGGTAGATCTCCCCTCATCAATGTCAAAGTTGAAAGCTAATGAGACGATAATAGCTATATTCATGATCGCAGTATCGCCAGCAGCTAACGGCTATGTTCATGGCCAAGCCTACAAAGCCCTCTACGCCACAATCCTCGGACCCTTCTTCATCACTATCCTCCTAATGTTCATCTCTGGACTCACCCTTCAAGAACGTCCTGGAGCCAAAAAGCGCTACGAAAAAAATAACCACTGGGAAGAATATTCCTCCTATCTGAACCGAACATCCATCTTAATTCCATTCCCACCACAGCTATACGAGAAGATGCCTACGATTCTGAAACGGACAATTTTTTTGGAGTTTCCGATTTATGTGTTTGATCCGAAGAAACATACGGATTATAGTGCGCCGGGACAGAAGATTGCGGAGGAGGGGATACAGGGCAGATCAGGGGAGGCAGGTGGTAGACTGCAGAGCTCTAATAGGCAGAGTAGGGAACAGCTTGTTAAGCCGTGAGAGGAAGACTGAACGCCATAAACTACCTTGATTAATGTACTTTCATGATTTACGACTACTAAAACCTAGACCCAATTAGATAACCACAATCCCTGCTATCATGTGACTATTTTATGACTCAACAGGCAACAAGATTAGCACAGTTGACAGCCGTATAAAAACTCATTGATATCTTCTGTCAAAGTCTATTTTCTATCATCTGTATACTTTTTCATCTTTGTCGTCTCCTCTTTCAAGAAGCACAATATCAAGCGGCTTCAACCCACCCAGCCACCCCTTCCGGCTCTTCACCCCCACCTCCCCAACGCCAAGCCAATACAATATTCCAGTACCGTCAACCATGAACGTAGCTTGTCGTGCGTCTCGCCCCAGTCCACCTCCATTTCCTCAACCCCCTTGCATCTATATCTTTACTCCACCATCTTCCCCAACACTTCAATCTAACATCCACCCCCAGAATGCAAAGCAATAACCTTCATCACGCCCCTCCCTGAACCCCTAGCAATATATATCTGTCACTGCGACGAATGCAAACGGCAGACTTCTTCTGCCTTTAGCTGTTCGGCAATTTTCCCACTTTTTTCTTTGCCGTGTAAGGATGGGTTGAGTGTTTATTCGTGAGTTTCTTTCCCAGCTGCTCTTGATGGTTCACCTCCACACCCCTATCCCCCCTTTTTTTGGTTTTGAAAGTTTGGGAAGGGACAGGTATTGGGGAGATATAGGGGGGAAAGGGGAAGGAAGGAGATGGTTTTGGAAGAAGTACTGAAGTGGTTTTTGAGATTGGTGGTGGTCATGTTATAAGAGGGTGAGAGGTCGCAGCTGTTTGGATTAAGTAAATCCAGAGATGATATGGGCCCTTTAGATGGATGAGGAAGTTAGTCTATCAGTTAGAGACTTAATCAAGTGATTAAAATGCCAACCAGAATCTGTCCTGAAAGCCTTTTTAAATGAGACAGTACTAAGTTCCTATATCTTCCTCTCAATTCAGCAGTTTACAATCATATTATGCACAGTATCACCCATTCAATTTCCTCTCTTTCCCTCTAACAATTCTCTAAATCTCATACTCTCACCATCATTTAACATCTCAACAGAAGACCAACAGCAAGCGGCCACACTCTCAACTGCTATTTCTGCAAAGTCTGCGGCACGCGACTCATCCACTCTACACCGGGAAAAAACATCATGTCGGTAAAAGGCGGTTGTATAGAAGGTTTGAATTGGGGTCAGGCTAAACATATTTGGTGTAAGAGAGCGATGGTCCCCATCCCGGAGGGAGTGGAGACTAGTGAGGAGGACCCGATGGGTGGGGATTATAGTATTGGGATAATGGGGAGTGGGGGGATTGATGAGAAGGTTGGGGTGGATCCTCTTGGGGCTTGTGGAAAAGAGAAGTGAAGGAAGTTACAGGTGTGAAGGTCGGAGTAGGACTTGGGAGTAGAAAATTGTATAGATCTACAAGCTCATAACCTAAGCCATTCCACCATTTACTCTAATAGTCTGACCCGTGATCCACGTATTTGCTGGACTGCTAACGAAAGCCACAACCTCTGCAATCTCTTCTGGCTTGCCTATCCTATTCTGAGGGTTGAAACCAGCTATCGTCTTCAAAAGCTGCTCACTCTTACCAGTCAAAAACATGTCTGTAGACGTTGGACCGGGAGCTACAGAATTGACCATAATGCCTTTTCGAGCAAGGTCTTTAGAAAGAGCACGCGTCATTTGCTCCACAGCGCCTTTAGAAGCGACGTACGTGAGATAGTTAGCGGTCAATGTACTGGCGGCCACTTGAGTGGTAGAAAACAGAACGATTCGAGAACCACTTGACATATGAGGAACGGCTTTCTATCAGGACATTAGCAATACACTGAGTAATGAGGGGGGGATATGACTCGCCTGACAAAGAAACATCGGTCCCTTAACATTTAAATTAAAAGTGACATCGAATTCCTCCTCGGTAATCTTATCCAAGTCATTCAATTTCATCAGGCCAGCACAAGCAATGAGGATATCGATCTTCCCATATTTTTCCACCGTGGAATCGATGAGCTGAGAGATGGAGGCGACATTGCTCACATCGGCCTTGATGGCGGTGCTGTTTTCGGGACCGATGATCTTCACGACTTCTTCGGCGGCTTGTGAGCCTGAGGAGTAATTGACGACGACTTTTGCGCCGTCTTGGGCGAGTCGGAGAGAGATGGCTCGGCCTATGCCCTTACTGCCGCCTGTGACGATAGCAACTTTTCCGGAGAGGATTTTTGATGCCATTTTGATGAGGTTTGAAGATGGATTTATGGTAGATTTGGATGGACTGGACTTTGGATTGAGAGTAAATGAGAATGAGTGTTTGAAAAGCTTGATATCTAGAGAATAACCCCTCCATACTTATACTTTTGAGCGGACATAAAGTTAAAATCCGGTCATAATTATTATGGAGACACTCAAATATGATGAATAATCTGCAGCTGTAGACGTCATACGATGTATTTTCTTTTGCTTTTAATAAGAATGAAAATATATAATATTAAAAAAGTTTTTTTCTTTATGTGGTGTTTCGATCGTTCAATTCAAGGGGTTTAGTTACTTCGCACGTGTTAAATACTTAGACAAGAAAGGCAACAGAATTAAATACAAATATTACGCTTCCAATACAGTAGTAGTTAAGCAAGCAAGCTGTTACTTAAACCTTCACTTCTATAGCATCAGGATCACATTCTGGACTTATCGGGCTTAGTAGGCGAGCCGAAACATGCCACCCTTTCGTACTATTCCCCCGCGGTTCAATTATTATTTTGCTACTTCTATGGCCACGATATTACTACGCATTTCCTGCATGATGCTGATTAAGGCTCTTATAACCGGTAGCACAATTAAAACTATAGTGTCGCTGTCGATACTAAGAGCACCAGTATAGACACCTAATGCTTTGGATTCAGATGGGCTTTTAGCCCATATATAACCCTTAGAAAATCGATTGGGATGAGTTTATTGACTTTGGATTAGGCCCAGATTTAGATGCCCTTTTATCTCTTCTATTATTTCATTTATCTATTCCTTATACGAAAGCTGGTGGGAGCGCTGTTAGGCTGTAATTAATGCTTATGATGGGCCTATTAAGTATTAAATGTAGATTACTTGATTTCTAGACGTTATTCAATTTCTAAATAGCTTTAATTGCTTGGTGGTAAGACCAGTGGAGTGAGCCCAGGCCTCTCCCAAGCCTCCCTGCTCCCTTGAACATTAAAGATCAAGTCTCAAGCAGGCTCTTCCTCCTGCTATATAATTAAGGTATTGCCTTTGTTTTCCAAAACACGCTCCTCCTTATTTCCCTTTGCTTCCCATTCTATATATACTTGACCCGCAACTCCTTGCTATAATAGCCTTTCTCTATTCATTTAACAAGCAGTCTCCTAACTATAAGCAGCACAAGCAGCGATTCTCGAAGATGACGAACCAAATACTCTCGATCCCGAAGCCACTATTGTTTCCCACCTCCACCAGCAAGAGCTGATCCTCCCTTCGACCTGAGCCAGCCATTCCATCTCTCTAGTGATGAAAGGGATGAAGCATGGTGGGATGTTGAAGATGGCTGTTTGCTGACACAAACCTGCGCCCATTTGATCTGTCCAAGCAGGATGGCTTGGCCTGTGAGCCTTCGCACGACGAGCCTTACTCTCGCCAGCACTCTCCTCAGATATCACGTCATCAGACCAACCTACACAATGAAGGAGCTAGGCAAAGCGTATCGGAGGAGCCAACACCTTACTCTTTGCTTACAACATTGAGCGGAGACAGTAGAGAGTGGACGGGCGAGACCATCTCTCAACTTAGAAAGGACTTGCTTGTTGGGTGAAGCTCAAGCGAGGAAAAAGATCATGTATTCTCTAGATGCTTGAATGAGAGACTATGTACAGAGTACTAGTGATGATGGCTCTTTCCCCTTACATTGCTCCTAGTTTCTAAGGAGCAAGATGGCTTCTGCTCTTGATGTACAGCTTCATTTTAATCCGGAACATAGAACTAATCGTGACAAGTTTGAGGAGATTGGGTATGACTCTCTACTTCATCATCAGGATAAACTACATCAGCGACAAGAAAAGATAGCAGTAGAAGGGATAAGGGAGGTTGACAGCTATGATGAGAGCAAACCCGGACAGGGCGAATTGGCAAATAAGCGGCGACACCAAGACGAGACTGAGGAGGTCAACAACAGCATCCACCATTCCGAGGACGACGCCCTGAATAGAAGCGATGAAGACGATGAGGGCCCACGACCTGCAAAGAAGCGGAGGAAGCCTGTCTACAAGGGAATAACGCCACCCCATTCAGCCTCGCAAATTGACGATATGGAGTCCCAGGCCAATTGCGAGACTCTGCCAAGTCTCGTTGGACAATACTAGAAGCCATCCTCTAGAAACTTCTCAAAGTCCCTTTGTTCAGATAAAATCCCTGCTCGCGGCTGAGTATCAAGAGTGGCCCCTGCAAGGCTTACTCAAGCCCACGAAAATTAGGTATGAGACAACATACAATCTTGAATGCAATCTCACACATCTCCCAGAGCTTTTCAAACTATCAATTACTTCGGAGGCTTCAGACACGGACTTTAGAAGAGAAATGTCAGCTCGATCTTCAATAGATCGTGATACTGCTATGCATTCCAAGGTGCGCTCGAGATCGACAGCAACGTGGTAATTGAAGCGCGCGGCATGGAAGTCAAAAGAAGACGAAATATTGATTGAGAGGAGGAAGAATTGTTGTTCATGTGAAACAATTCCGGCGGCTCTACCTGGCCGGAGTAAGTCGGCGATCCAGGTGCGCTATTCTACGAAGTTAAATAATGACGCCTTCATGTTATTAAAGAAGCAGCAGCTATAAGGGTTGTATAACAAAGGCGGAGTGCGACCGTCACAGCGACGACGAGCTCACCAATCCCGAATCGGATGATGATAAGGAAACACGTCTAACCAAGCAGAAACGAAAATAGCCATCCACATCTTGCTACGGCCAAATACTTAAGAAGCGCAAGCACTGTCTTCAGCAAGGGTCTCTTCGCCAATATAGACCATGCTCCTCTCCATTTAACCAGGGTTCAACGGTCGTCAGTATCGAGGGTGGTCGATTCCCTTCGCCGGCCCCTTCTGCACCACACGCCTTACCGACGTTAACTAAGGTTACGTTCTGTCCGCACTCCCCACACTGTTGCTCATTCACTATGGTCTGGGATGGCTGTGCCGAGCGAGGAGTCTCTTCCAGCCAGGTCGTTCGACTCATTGCAGACATCGGCCTCGTGGGCAAGATTGAGACTTCACAATCAAGCCGGCAGAGCTACACTCGTTCATTTTAACTGACTTTAGACATCCCTCATCCCAGTCTTTGTTTGATGGTGCAACTTTATCAAATGCTGCGGAGGCAGATCTTAACTACCTAGATACAGCACACACGTGACCCCGAGATGGCACAGCTTGTCGTTTCTGATGCCTCGAGTGACAGCGGTTCCGACCCCAGCAGCAGCGATGAAGTCCTTCCAGCTGCTCGAAGATATATGATATAGGGAGTAGTATGGATTCCTCGGTTTGCTTCTGCCTTATTATTCGACCACACTCGTAGTGAGAATGAGAGTGGACGAGGGAGAGGCGGATGAGGCGGAAGTCGGCGTGTCATCCGCTGATACAACATCTCCCGCATCAACGCCTGAGACTCTGAGCACAAATAACCCCCAGCATCTTCCTACAGTATAGTCAATATAAATATTGGAGTCTTCCCGAGAAATGATGACGTCCATAATCTCGAATGCTTTGAAATTTGGATGCTTGTCGATTATCTGGAATTTAGAACCAAGAGCCAATGCCGAGTGCGGCTGCAGACATGTACAAGGACGAAATTTGATAGTTGACAAATCTTGTTCTGATTTCTTGACCAATAGATTGTTTGCTATGTGGAATGCTTGTTAGCATCTATCTAGTCTAGTAAAACAATACGATTGAAGAAGTACTCATTATCATCCCTCGCCATATTTGTCACATTCGGTCTTCCAGCCACGGATCTGTGCGATTGTACCACAACACTGCTATACTCTGCAAAGTTCTGTTCTTGTCCTCTTTTGGCATCAACAACGTGAAAGGCAAGTCGATAAAGGTCTCACGAATCCGAGAACTGGTTGCTACAGAGAAAGCTGCCGTAGATAATTACAAGTTTTGGTGTTGGCAAAATGTCTCAGCTCGCCAATGTGGTTAGTAGGTCACATGATATTCATCACAACGACTTTCGGATTCGAAATTCAACTTCAACTTCAACTTCGGCTTCGAGTTTGAGTTGTAGTTTTCCCTTGATGTGATTCGTGATTAAGCACAAAAGGCGGATAATTGGCTGCAGTGCAAGATGGGTATAAATGTTGTGCAGCTATTTTGAAGAGATGATTTAACCTTACAGTCATCTCAAATCAACTTAGTCTAACCTGGACATGGCCTCCATTCAAAGATAATGCCAGGTGCGTTCGCGACAATGATGCCGGACGCGTTCATAATACCGAATGGCATATTCCAGAGAGTTTTGCCGCCTCTCGCCGACCTACAGCCAAAGATTATAAGGCACATGGGTATGTGATATTAACGTCTTGCGAGTCGACTTTTACTTTTGATTAGAACTCTACCAGATATCTTGCTGTTTACGCGCATGCAAACCTGAAGATTAGGACAGCGATAACAACGATTGTCAAAGTACTATGTCTACTTTGCAGCCCACAAAAGGCTCCAAAGAGTTCCTTCACGAGGTCCTATAGAGCCTCGAGGTGTGAGGATCATCGCGAATGCTCCCAGCTCTGATGCTTCTACTATCATCTAACTACCTCTCAGCTTGAGCTAGAGACCGCACTTCAGGGGGTTTTCGTTGATATCAATATCATAAATCTTATAGAGGAATACCAAGTTCAATAGACATACGATATCTATCATGTCCAGGCGCAACAATATCTTGCCTTTATTGCAAGCTGCCTTTTGCAAGAACGCCTTTTTTTCCCGACATCTTACCAATAAGGCACAGAAAAACTTGGAGATTTTATAATAAATCATTATGCGTTTTCGCCATGACGAACTACGGTCCCACTACAACCATCTATAAGATGGGTATACGAAATATGGCCCAAAAGTTTACAAATCGAAAGTCTAAATCAATACGATTTGATTTTATCAGGCTTTATAGCTTGGATCTAACTAGTCAGGCTAATGCCGAGGAGTTAAAGGTCTAAGTTAATTCTATCCACTACTAGGGTTTAACTGTGCGTAATAGTAGAAGGCTCTGAGACCACTCGAGGCGAGTACGGCGCTAAAGGCCTCTGGGGGGATATTCTTAACCGTCAAGCTTTCTTTTATACCGACACGGGGATCAGCTTTAAGGCATTAGATCGAAATCATCATGCCTTGCCTTTTTTTTCTGATATTAGTCTAAAAAGTTAGTGAAAGGAGAGAGTAGCAAGGATAGGGACGAGTATAAGGACAGTAAAGACAGTAATGAGGACGGGGATGGGGATGAGAAGGGAGGGGAGGAAGAAAATGCGGTTTGTTTTTGCTTCTTCCTATCTTTTATTCAAACCTCAGTTTACTGACTTGTAAGCAGCATATTAACCCTGCCCCCCAACCCCAAAAAGCGAAAGCTTCGCAATCGGAAAAATATTACATATATGGAGTAACAACGGAAAAGAATATTAATAAAATCAACTCTCTCTTGCTTTTCTTTACTTGCGTAGAATGGAGTGGTCAAGACCTCGGCTGTCGGGCTCACCTGCGAACCAGCTCTAGTTAGGGCGGAGCTCGAAAGCGCTCTAGTAGAGATTTTGAAAATCCCCAGCACATCACATTAAGTAAATAAAGGAGTGGCAATCACTCTGTGGTCAAGCAAGTGTAGAATCAAACATATAATCGTTTCTAAGCTAGGGCATGAGAGGACTTGAATGGGACAGAATCAAGTTCGGTTACTGGCTGGTCCTGATAGAAGCGTGGATTTACGAGATGTGAAATCATCAAGGTGATGAATTCAAAGAATATATTTAATAGAATACCCTATGGGAATCGTTATCAATGACGAACTCAGACATCCAATTCAACCAAACTGCTCTCCAACTCCAATCCACATCCAACAGCTACTCTCCCCAAATTACCCCAAACTGTGGGGGGCTATCAGAATTGCAACACTTCCCAAGCGAACCACTACTCAAAGCAGCAACTCAAGCACACCTAGTTGGGTTTAATATATTGGCTTCTTTCGCCTCTTCCTCGGTGGCCTTCAGTTCGTCCCTTAGCCAACCCCTCAGATACTACAAGTTCTTGGATTTCCTTTCAATACTGATAAGAGGCCTTTCTAGCTGGCGACAGATCCCTTAGCTTACTCCTAATAGTAGCATAAAAGTTGAAGTCTATCAGAATAAAGACATTGTCACTATCAAATATAATGTTACCATGGCGAATATCGTTGTGTTTAATATTATGTATGCTAGCCTTGCGCTCTTGGGTCGGTTGGCCCTGAGCGGTGGGATCAAAGCTGCTGAATTCGGCAGCTCAAACCGCACCGCAGTACTCAGACATATTATATTATGAGTATATATTAAAATATAAGTAAATGAAATATATAAAGTGAAATGAAATAAACTAGAATGATTTAAAGAGAGTTCTTTAAATAGTCGTCAAAGCGGGTTAAATCTAGGTCCCTACTGTGCTTGTAGAGGTTATTAAACAGTACAAGTAACAGAGGTTATCCCAAATTCAAATGTGAAAGAAAGCCAGACTATGTAAAGCCCTTTCTTTGCGCTTGTAGAAAGTGTTAAAGCATACTTGAGTTACTAGTCCTATTGTTACACTTCGATCGAGGTTACATAAAGTGTGGATGGTGAGAGTGAAAGCAACCCCACAATCGAACCGCGCTAAAAAAAGCTCCAGCTATACAAACAGCTTCAACATCGAAATCGAAACCGAAATCACAATCCATCTACTCACTTTCTTTCTCTTTCTTTCTGCACAGAACCAAGTCTGTATCTTTTACCTTAGGCAATACTTCCAAGCTCTATTATTTCCGCGCATCGCGACCAGGCTTTTCGCTCGTCCCTATTCTCGACACCCCTCAATACATATCCAGCAAAGATGGAGCACAAACACATCGAATCAGAAGTTAAGGCTCTCCACAAGGCTGTCACCACCAAAGAACCTTCCGCGAACATTATTGCAATTCTAGAGGCCCTCCAGAAAGACGTTAAACCTACAGAAGAACTTCTCAGGGTATGTTCTATGACTGCTGCGCACATTCCTTAGAACTTATCCGGATCTTCTTTATCTCTCGTGTGCTCCCTATCTGACTTCTTTCAAGGCTACCAAAGCAGGAATAATAGTTGCAAAGCAAAAAGCCAATCCAAATAAAGAGATCGCAACTTTGGCAACTGAAATAGTGGGAAAGTGGAAGAAGACAATTGAAGCAGAGAAACTGCAGAGAAACAAGATGTCCGCCGCGAAGAATGGAATCTCTTCGCCAGCACCAGCAACCCCAGCAAGCATGGAGCCAAAAGGTTTTGTTGGTGACGCCTCGAAGCGCAAATGGGAGACAGACAAGGTCGATACCAAGCGTACTGGAATTCCAACTCGCGATTCTTGTATTGGTCTCATTTACAATGGCTTGGCTTTCCGATCGGAGGAGTCCCCTACTCATGTTATTATCAAAGCTATCGAAGTTGAGAAGGCCGCATACGATCACTTCAAGGGAGACAATCCGGAGTACCGCGCCAAAATCCGTTCACTCTTCCAGAACCTCAAAGGCCCCTCCAATCAACAACTTGGTATTAGAGTCATGTCTGGTGACATTACTTCGGAAGTCTTCGTCACTATGCCACAAGAGGCACTCAAGTCTGATACACGCCGAAAGGAGGATGAGAAGCTCGCAGTTGACAACATGAAGAAGGCGCAAGTCCCGATGGCAGAGAAGAGTATTAGTGATGTATTCAAGTGTGGCAAGTGTGGCCAAAAGAAGGTGTCTTACAGCCAGGCTCAAACCCGAAGTGCTGATGAACCGATGACTACGTTCTGCACATGCACGGTTTGTGGAAATCGCTGGAAGGTATGTGCATTCTGTCTATACTACATTCTCATCCACTAACCTGTTTCTAGTTCTCTTAGACTTCATTGTACAAAACCAGATTTCACTTCTCATGGACTTTTATGGATGGTTTGGTGTTGAGGTGTTGACGTGGCATTGGCGTAATAGTTTCCGCGCCAATCCCTCTCAAAAGTTGGGATTCTTCTCTGATATTCTCGGCATTAGCAGGTAGAGGTGGAGAATACCCGGCGTTTGGTATTTCCTGTCAAGCCATGGTTCTTGATTTCCGCGAGCCCCGTGATTTAGCAATAGAATCTTGAGAATCTATAAATATCTCTCGCGTGTCTTAAGGCGTGTTTGGCCCGGGATTTTATTTCAGGCGTATTTATGAATGCCCTCATAAAAAAACAAATTACTCTTATAGAATATGCGTATTTATTAAATCTACTTATTTACCATAAAATTAATGCTACTTTTGATAATAGGTGGCCTAGGTAGTCAGGTGATCTAGATCTACTATAACTCATCTCTGTTAGCTTATTTGCTAGCGCCACTTATAGATATTTATTTTTTCTTTAGCACTGGATTCTCTTAATCAAGTAACATCATTTCTCCAGCAATAGAAAACTGATTAGCGCAATAGACTTGCAGAAAGACAGAAAATTGAGGAATCTTGGGTGCTTAGAAGGAGCTCTAGACGCAACTAGTAGTGATATATACTAGCATATGAACTTCCATAAAATTCGTTAGCATACATCCAGATTACGGGGTCAAGGATGGATAGAGGAGCTTCTTCATGGGAGTTTAGATAGGAGTAGGAGTTTCAGTGCTGATTAGGTAGTGTGGCGAGTAGTTAATAAATGGTAATTAGGTTTTTTTTGGGATGTGGTAGTTTGGTTGTAGATTAAAGAGATTTTATGCCGCGACGGATGGAAAAAGGCGCTAGATGTTAGTAAAGGTGTGCTACTCACGAATTTAACAAGTCTAGCTTTACCAGTCTGTGTAAATTATTTCCAAATTTTTATAAAATGCCATTTTTCGTAGCCAAACGGGCCCTTAATTTCCGTCCTTTATTCCTAAGAGCTTGAGCAAACACTTTTGGTCATGCTCCTCCTCTAAACCACTCTCTCCAACCTTTTTCCAGAACTTGCTCAGATGCCTTGTCCCACTATCACATAAAATTGTGACGACCCGACTTCCTTCTGGCAACTGAAGAGCTGTAACAACCGCTGCAACACAATTAACAGCACTGCTACTCCCCACAAAGATCCCATCCTTCTCCACAAGCCATCTAGCCATTTTCAAAGCCTGCAAATCAGTGACCTTCACCGCATCGTCTATCAGCTCTCTTCCAGCCTCAAAGTTCTCCGTGATCCGGTTGATACCAATGCCTTCTACAATCGTATCGACTTGTTGCCTTCTTCTGGTTCCTTCTTTCTCAGTAGGAGAGAACATGACTCCATGCTTGACTTTGTTGTATAAACCGCTGCCTTCGGGGTCGGCGAGTACTATTCGAACATCTCTTGCCATACCCATCTTTTGTTTGAGGTAAAGAGAAACTCCTGAAAGTGTTCCACCTGTGCCGGCTCCAGCAACGAATGCATCAATCTGTAACTAGTCAAAGGCTACTCTCAATTAGCCAGATTACATTCAGCACTCACCTGACCACCAGTCTGACTGTAAATCTCCGGCCCCGTAGTCATAAAATGTGCCCGATAATTGGCCTTGGACTCAAACTGATCCGCAAAAAAACCTTTACTAGCATCCTCCTTGCTCGCTATATGCTCTTTCGCCCTGGTCCTCGCCAAGTTCACATAATGCTGAGTACTGGTAATAAGAGCAGGCGTAACTCTCTCAACCTCCGCTCCCAAATGATGAAGTAAATCTGACTTCTCTGTACTCTGATCATTAGGCATACATATATGTGCTTTGTAACCTAATGCTCTTGCTAACGTAGCAAGAGAAATTCCTGTTGATCCAACAGTCCCTTCATAAATCGTATCTCCTTGTCCAGGAGTCAATAAGCCATCTTCCTCAGCCGTCTGAATCATGCTCAATGCCACTCTATCTTTTAGACTACCCCCGGCTCCATTGAGAAACTCAGCTTTGGCAAGAATAACACGGCCTGTGGCTTCAGAAAGACTTTTGATTTTGAATAATGGTGTGTTTCCTATACATCCTTCGATGCCTTCAGAGATGGGAGGTGCAGGTAGACCAACGACCGATTGCCTTGCACTTCGAGTATGATCTTCTAGTTTGACGGGAGGGAGATAGGTACTAGCTGGACGGGAATCTGAAGATGTTCCTGGGCCTCCTCGTCGTCGTTGATATCGACGTTCCAAATCAGGATATAAATCTTTGAATCCTAATGTGAGGAGAATGCCGGCCATGAAGGCTACTGCGATTGCAGCGGTGCCATAGGCTTTTGGATGGTTGCTCAAAGACATCTTGTCATTGAAAAATTATGTACATATTTACAATTTCATCATGTGAAACTTGGTTTTTTTTTTCCGGAGGCTTCGATAGATCTGGATTTGAGGGTTGAGCTTGAAGCTTTGAGCTTTGGCACGGACCACTTTCCAAAAATTGTTTAAGAGCAAGAGCTCACGCAACCTCGTAGACAGAAGAAAATCTTATCATATGCATGGACTCTCCAATTGTGACGCAACTGTTTCGACAGCTATTCAGACATCCAGTTTGTCATTCTTTTCGTTCACATTCTTCGCTGCCGTTTCGAAGACAACACCATGGACGCGGCACACATCTTAGATATTACTCGCAGCAGAGGGGGGGGAACAGCGGGGTTTACAGCAAGAATGAAAGTCACTGGCAGCAAAGAAGTGATATATTTCCAGAGGATATGTCGGAGGAATATAAGACGTATCCTATGGTTACAGCAGAGCACTTGAAGACGAGAAGGGAGAGGCCTAGACGTGTTAAAATGCTCACTCGAGATTTTATTGATGGTCAGTCCAGACCTCCCCCTTTTCTCTATGCTTTTCTAACATAGCCCGCAGATAGTTTATACAATTCCTCGTATGGATACTTTGCAAAACAAGTTATAATCTTCACGCCTGGAGAGCCATTCGATTTCAACAACCTAGAAGACGAGCCCGAGTTCCACCGTCTACTAGGACAGAGATATACCGAATTCGAAGATCAGCTTGACAAGAAAGAACCCAACGATACCCGTCAGTTATGGCATACACCTACCGAGCTATTTCAACCCTACTATGGAGAAGCCATCGCTCGATACCTAGTAAATAATTACAAGATATCACAATACCCCTACCACGATCTCATAATCTACGAGATGGGCGCTGGAAACGGGACTCTGATGTTGAACATCCTCGACTACATCCGGGATACTGAACCCTCAGTCTACGACCGCACTAAATTCAAAATCATCGAAATCTCCTCCAACCTCGCCTCTTTGCAACAACGCCAGCTCCTCCGAAATGCTAATTCGAGAGGGCACTCCTCTAAGGTGGAAATCATCAACAAATCTATCTTTGAATGGAATCAAATAGTCCCTTCACCATGTTTCTTTCTAGCTATGGAAGTATTCGACAACTTCGCCCACGACGCTATCCGCTACGACCCCGTGACCGAAGAACCCCTCCAGGGGCACGTATTAATCTCCTCTTCTGGAGATTTCTACGAATTCTACTCTCTCACCCTCGACCCCGTTGCCGCTCGCTTCTTACGAGTCCGACACGCTGCTTGCGGAGGAAAATATCCTCATCCATTACAACAAAACCGTCTTGTGAGACAAATGAAACAGCTTCTTCCTTTTGCACCGAATCTGAGCACCCCGGAATATATCCCTACACGCTTAATGCAATTTTTCGATATCCTAGCCAAGTATTTCCCGCAGCATCGGCTGGTCACGAGTGATTTTGATAGGTTACCTGATACGATTAAGGGGGTTAATGCACCGGTTGTACAGACTAGATATCAGAGACGAACGGTGCCGGTATCTACTCCTTTGGTAAGGTCCCTTACACTATTTCCTCTCCTGTTGGCCTTCCCAAGCTTTGAAATGACTAACAAGAATTTCAGGTACATCAAGGCTATTTCGACATTCTCTTCCCTACGGATTTTAATGTCATGGAGAATATGTATAGGGCTATTACGGGCAAACTCACAAAGGTTTTAAGTCATGAGGATTTTTTGAGGAGATGGGCGTACGTAGAAGAAACGGAGACGAAAAGTGGAGAAAATCCGCTGCTGTCGTGGTATAAGAATGCTAGTGTTCTTACCACTGTATAATATGTGATCTTAGATATTACGAAGGAAATTCAAAGGCATTACTTGGCTACTTGAAGACTTTGGAGCCGTTGGTCGTGTTGTGTAAATATTTCAAGATTGGTAGAGGCGAAAGGTGTGTGGTTAAAGGATGAGCTACCATTCCAAATACATAGCCCTATTGAATCCCCGATCCTCTAAAGTCTTGTTATAATAATGGGAATGTCTCGTGGAGGGGCCTGAAGAGAGGAAATCAGACGAGAGTGGAAAGTGGTTTGAGAAAGAATAAAGTGTCTCGGTGTACTATGGGACCCAAAAAATAAGGGGTGTCTCTCTTGAAAATTTCATTTTAAAATATTATTTGCGATTTAATATATATTAATATAAAACTTTTTAGATTAAGAACTAGTTTAACCTAGTAAGTTAAGTAATTGAGAATGTCAGTATTTGATTGCACGTGATCGAACATCCTACCGAGTAAGAGTGACATCATTTTTAGAGGGACTTTCAATAAGCTTGCCTTCGAAGCTTCAAATCTTCTACAACTTCAATTGCATCGAATCGTTCTTTCAATTTTGCACGATAGGCATACACTCATCATGTTTGCAAGACAGGCTTTCAGAGTGGCACAGCCATTGAAGAGTGTAAGTTGAAAATTATATCTGGCACGGCAATCACGCAATAGCTGTACAGCTCCAAAAGTTGCCATACTCCAATCAAAAATACTTGCTGATGTCTTCTACAGCAATACCGACGATATGCCACCGAATCTGGCGGATCCTCGAATGTATTACTCTATAGCACACTCGCTGCTCTCGCCCTCGGCGGTGGAGCATTTTATTACCAAAAATCTGGCGACGTCAACAAAGTAGTGAAGGGTGCCGAAGTCAAGGCAAAGGAAGCTGTGACTACCGGAAAGGCCAAAGTTGAAGGTGCCACTAGAAAAGCTGCCTTTACTGGTGGTGATCAAGGTTTCATCAGCTTGAAGTTGGATTCCGTTGAGAATGTCAATCATAATACGAAGAAATTCCGATTCTCCTTGCCAGAGCAGGACCAAGTCAGCGGTTTGCAGATTGCTTCTGCTATTCTTACAAAGTATAAGGGTCCAGATATGGAGAAGCCCGCTATTCGTCCTTATACCCCCGTGAGTGATGAAGGTATGTTGAGCAATCTAATAAGAAGAGAGTTCATGCTAAGTCTGTGAAGGCGAGAAGGGATATCTGGATCTCTTAGTGAAAGTGTACCCCAACGGCCCAATGTCAGAGCACATGCACAACATGGAACCGGGTCAACGACTTGACTTCAAAGGCCCAATTCCAAAATACCCATGGGCAGCAAACAAACACGACCACATTGCCCTGATTGCAGGAGGAACTGGAATCACACCCATGTACCAGCTCGCCCGAGCTATCTTCAATAACCTAGATGACAAGACTAAAGTCACCCTTGTGTTTGCTAATGTCACCGAACAAGACATCCTCTTGAAGCGCGAATTTGATGATTTAGAAAACACCTATCCGCAACGATTCAGAGCTTTCTATGTTCTCGGTGAGCCACCGAAGGGATGGGCTGGTGGAAAAGGTTTCATCAACAAAGAACTCTTGAAGACTGTCCTCCCAGAACCCAAATCTGAGAACATCAAGATCTTTGTGTGCGGTCCTCCAGGTATGTATAAAGCGATTAGTGGTGTGAAGAAGTCTCCCCAAGATCAGGGAGAGCTCGATGGCATCTTAAAGGAATTGGGATATACGAAGGAACAGGTTTTCAAGTTCTAGGCTTTTGCTTCGAGGGGGGTTTTCAAAGAATATACCTGGCTAGCTATACTTGTATGATAGATACAATAGACTTTTAGAAAGTCTTAGAGGACCCAGAGGTTAAATAGACACCACTTCAATAAAGTTCCAGTCTCATTCAATCGTTATAATAAGTCTATAGATAGCGAGGGAAACTTGGACTAATAACCAGATAACCAAAATCTCCTTTTCTAAAAATATAATCTATCTATAGGGATGCGACGACTCAACACCTATACGCAGTGCATCCTACGAAATACACATCCGACTCGCTTAATCTACTAGCGTGTCGACTATCCTGCCTAAGGCATCAATCGCGTGATACGTTGCCTTAGGCAACCTCAGCGCAAACTGTCACAATAAGTATATTTCCTAGCTAAGGGTTATAAATCTAATTTTACGAAGAATACTTATTTTTGCTGAAATTAATAACCTAGTCATATTGTTATGTGACATAATATAAAGATTAGTATAATTGTCGTTTCGTCACAACCTCCTACTACGCCTACTCAACCTCCTGGCCGTGTGGACAGCCGTCAAACCCAGGAAGCTCGTTCTACACGCGGACGGGCTCAAAGTCTTCTCGTCAGGGAAGGCAGAGGCGACCATTCTGTACAACACAATGCTTACGAGGACTTGTGGAAGGGAGGCACTTGGACTTTTCATATCCTAACGTGGCAGATCATTGCGAGAAAAGCCAGAAGAGCAACCAACACCAACTCAACCGTCAAAACTTTCTTGTTCTTTTACACCAGCAGCTTGAACGGAATCTTGATGACGATTGCTTTCCCTTGGGGAAGCAGGGTGCTCGTGGTGCGTTGTTTAAGGTAACGCTGACATCGCACGATAGAGATAGAGCAGACCATACCCTAGTGATTAGGGCAATTATATGCTCCGCAAGCTTCCTTAACCCTACTAGAGCCCATTGTGCCTTCCTTGACAGTATGGCCTGGTTTGTCTTTGTCGGAACAAGGCTCGAACTTCACAAACTGTTTTTCGGTTTTGCTCGGAGAGTGATCGAAGGTTGCTGGATAGAAGAACTTCTTTCGCAAAAATTTATGTTCTTATATCCCAGTTTGCGAGCTATGCAGCCATTATGATGTCCAATATCTAGGGCCTTCAACGAGCGGGTAAACATCAGAGACCGGAGGTGATTTGTTGGCCGGATTGGGAATGGTGGTATCCACTTTTAAGCGAGGTAGTATTTAGCCTGAATTCGCAAGCTGAGCTTGGAAGAAATAAACAACACTTTTTCACATTCATTATTGTTTCTGCATCCTATTTGCCAGTTTCGTGCCACATAGTGTCAAGCCGGCTAAATAAACAAGAATAGTATTTAGGCTCTGGAAGTCCCTCTAGCTCTCAGTCACCCACCTTCTATACATTACATAATGCAATCTCTGTCGTACCGCGGTTCCACCTCGGACTTCTATCGCCCTGCTGAAGGCGTGATCCTCAAGGTCTCAGAAGAGAACCCCAACCGCGAAGTCTTGGAGACAGCAAACATAAAAGCTATCAATATTGAGCGATAGATTCTGGAATTGCTAGGCAGCCATCCCAGAATTGTTCCGTTTGTGCATCCCCATGACTATATATGGCTAGAGAGCTAAGCGTTGCTGGCAGATATCTAAGGTCTTCTACCGATGGCATTTATCTGTTAGAAGCAAGCCTTGGGAATCTACAGGAGTACATCGACTTCCACAACGCAAAATTGCACCTTTCCCAGCGTTTCAAAATGTGTGAGCAAGCGGCCGAAGCCATTGTATATGCGCACAAGAAGGGCGTGATACACTCGGATCTGCGACCGGAAAACTTTCTAGTCGATCGAGTCAATGGGTCATGCGTGAGCATCTGGCTCTGCGATTTCGGCGGATCGACGTGTCAAGAGCTAGGATTGGATGGCGGGCACTTGCCTGACTCACCTTTTTTTGACCCCCGAATGAAGTGGGAGTCGACACCAGCCACCGATATCTTCAGTCTTGGGTCCATCTTTTACACCATTCAGACTGGATACTGGCCATATAGAGATACCCCGCCAGAATGGAGCTCTGTGCAGGAGAAACAGAACTATGAGGCCCAAGTGGACGGCTGGATTAAACAGGGGCAATTCCCAGCCGTATCCCACGTGAACGGTGGGAACGTCATCAAGAGATGTTGGGATCACCAATACAAGACGGCTGAGGAGGTGCTGAAAGCCGTCCAATCGGAAATGGTAACACTGAGCATCTAGCACGCATAGGATTTAATTATGACCCGCGGATCTCGTTGTGTTATTTTATTTCAGACGTTTGTAGTGCCATGACAGGGTGAGAGACACCCCCTAATGAAAACAGAAATTTGTTATTCCTACGGATCTATATTAATTTGTGATAAAAAATTTATAACAAGAAACGAGCAAAAAGGAGAGATAATAAAAGGCAGTTTTTAGTAAAATAAGTCGATTATAAATACTTAACTTAGAAGCTAGAAATCTCATATCGAATTTCCTTCATACTTCAATATTGTTCGAAGCCAGCATTTCTGGATTACCTTGCCGTACCGTATGTTTCTAGTTTCTGGCAGCTCGTGAAGTTCAGGCCACGAAGGTTCGTCATTATAATCATCGTTGCAACCCCGCGGGATGGCGAAAAGATCATAACAACGCGGTTTCCATTTCTCTATAGAGTAGATTATGATCTTTGATCTTCTGATGTACATAGCCCGATCCAAATAATGCTTCAGATCTCAATCTCAACCCGTAATAATAATCTCTATCGCTCCTTGGGAAGAGAGGGCAGTTGTTTCATGTAGTAGCTGTTCGAACTTAATATAAAACGGTGGCATTAATGCCTAAGCGTTGTAATTCCGATTAGGCTCTGCTTATCGTACCTTACATGACGCTATTAGGTGTTACCCGTACTAGCGTCGCACCTAGGTTTTGTAAAAGCGCTAGATAATTTTAGCATTTTCGCTTAGGAGAAGGAACTCGATTAATATTGCGATGAGGTTCGAGGCTGAGAAGCCATGGGTACGACGTCTGATAAGGTGTATCTGGACTTGAGCGACGAGGAACGAAAAGCTGTTTCTAACTACGGGCCATGGTTTTTGATGGCGGAGTATATACTTACTGTAGGACGATTATGAGGTGTGCGATAATGTTACCGGTTTGAAAAATGCTTCTTAATTATTTATTGTAATGTTTGCTCTATGGAAAAAGGTAAGCTATCATACGGCCGTTGTGAATCTACGCTCATTTATCCTTGGTTAACGGCCTTACGATTTACCAAATGAATAATGCTTCCTTGTCTGGGGAGGGATGAATATACTGATATTCGTCATTATATTCGATGCGATATTAGCGGTCGATGGGAAAATACTCTAGGTTGGATTATATGTATATTTGATGAAGGATGTTGCTGTGGATCCGGGACTTTATTGCCTTCTTCTAAAGCCTTAATAATTGTCATTAAGATGGGTTATGTTAGGAGTTGGCTAGGACGGGATGCCAAAGGTGCCGGCTGAAGACTCTTCGGGAATGAAGACTGGTGATATCCATGGTCCCATGCTGTTCCATTGCTGGTAGAGTTAGGAATGAAAATGGGCGATGTTCAAGGGTTGTTGAATGTGTTGCCCGGGGTTTTTGAGGTATGGATAAGGGATTGATCCCAGGTATCCTCAAGATTTCTTAGGAGTATAGTAGATACTGCAATTGTTATTCGCCATTTGCATCAAGTTTTTTCCTGGAGCTTTTTACTAGAATTTAACATTGTACCCATTAAATTGCATGGCTTCTCACCAAAAGTATTGGTAGCACTGCTTGATATGGAGGTAGATGTCGTTGGTAGGTGTGATAGAGAAGTCGCTTCCCTGTGCGGCTAGCATACATCATCATAATATCTTATATATCAGGTTAGTAAACATGAATTTTAAATCTTTATTTTGAAACCTACCAGATATCGGATTTTCAGGATAATTTTGCATTTCGAAAGTTGGGTTCCGTAGATTTAAGAGTCTATATAATGATACACGCTCGAAATTCGCATGAATTAACATATCGGAGGATTGCATAGTAAGGGTATTCACTAATAACTATATTCCATCTATAGATCCCACGGTCAGCATTCTTACATTCCTGGGTTTCTTGGATCCTACCGGGCACAGTATTCTCCTTTTGTAGAGCCCTGGCTTTCATGGAATCGTGTGTCGAATTAATCCAACCGCTCAAGAGGAAGTCCAGCTTAGCCCAAATTTGGTCATGAGCCTCCGTCTTCTCGGCTTCATTGCATATGCCTCGAGTCTTGAGCTTGTCAATCATCAGATCATGATCTGGGCCCATCATTAGCATCTTATGCTCCCATCTGTCCGTTAGTTAGTAAGAGAACACAAACGCTGACTCGTCCTATGAACTTATACATTTCGATGTATATCTTCGGGGAGCAGAATTAAAGTGCCCATGCCGCCTAACTCTTTGGCAATCAGGCCGTATCTCAATCCCGCCTTGGCCCGGTTGAAACAATTTTCCTTAACTTTATCTAATATCTCATCAACCCCCAAATCCGAATTAACAATTCTGTTAACAAACATGTCCTCGGAGCTTAAAGTGACTGTATGTAACTGAAACTCATTTTGTGAAAAGCAACTAATTCAATTTACAGTACGGGTTGAATGTTTTGTCGGAAAGTTCGCCTGGGATCTTCAGGGTATCAGGAGACAACCAGGCTACTGAGGTTGCTTTGGAATGCTTGGGAACTACTCTGGCCGGAACTGTACTCCTTGTGAAATACGATGGTCATTACGAGAGGTTATTGACCTGGTTGTGGCAATATCGCAGAAGATACCAGTGCGACTTCTGTGGCATTTCGATGGACTTGGAGGGTGTATGTAAGAGGTTTGAAAGTGAGAATGGAAAACAGCAAGAGCAATTTGTATTTTATGTTGTGCTCCCATGTCTAGCAGAGGAAGGTGCAAGGTCTGTCGTAAGGGGATGATTGAGGAGTTGGCTATATAAATGGCTGTAGAATGGTTTTACTTGTACGAAATTAGAGTAATATACAACCGCTTAAAAGAGGTAATATATTTGCTCATTATACTTAGAAGACAAATTATAACCATGCTCATTTGCATAATATATAAATAATCTACAAGCTCAATATAGAAAGCTAATTTCTACAAGGGAATATATTCCCATATAGTACTTTCAATCCAAGGATTAATCTGCATAGGGAGAGAGAGAAGGGCATGGGGGCCATACCTTCTTAACTGGTTCGTTTCTATCGGTTGGTATGTCTCCTTCTAAATACTTGCTTTCTTTTTCCTAGATTTTATTTTTAGATATTTGATCATAGCTACCAACCCTGCTACCCACCGTCCAAAAAGAGTCAAATTATTTTTTTATTGGTTTTACTAAAAATTAGTATTTTTTACGAAATTAGATTTTTTATCTTTTAGCTAAAAGATAAGTCTATTCTTAGCTATTTTTAGCTATTTTAAATCTTTCTTAAAGGCCTAAATATATAATAGTAAAATATATAATATTTAAAAATAGAATCATTTAGAATTAATCTATAGAATAAAAAGCTCATCTATTATTATCTTATACCGAATCCAAATACAAAAGCAAAGTCATAAAAACTATATCTGCATCTGCATCAAGTAGCACTAGCACCGGTGGTATAAGTGAACTCCTGCGCTTCCAAAATCCTCAAATATTCTGCTGCATTCCTCCATCTAGTGCTCAATCTTCGAAAACTATGCCGAATCGAATCCAACGCTATCTGAGATTTCTCATCGCCACTTTCTCGCGCCATCCACGCACTATTTGCTGCAGCAGAATATAAAGCGTCCATAATGAGCGGACTTACCCTATCCATATCTTGTGGAAGGAAAGTAGCATGATCGATGTGCTCGGCGAAATCGACTGTGCTGCTTGACACGCTTTTGAGCCCCTCGACAGCTTTAGCTATCATACTTGATGCGTCGGGATTACTGGCTGGATTTCTAGTTGTTGGACAGGAATATGGATCGCAGAGGGCAAAGAGTGCGCTGAGAGAGAGAGCTAGAGGGGAGGAAAAACCTAAGTAATCATCAGATGTGAGGGCCTCTTCGGCGAGGTTTCTTGCGAGGGAACAGACATCTCCGTATAATCTGTCTGCTTCGAGGTAATCCTTCGCTTCGTATTTATTTTTATGCGCATGGTGAGCTTGAACTTTACCCATCATGATAGATACTTGGCAAAGACGTGGATATGGTGTAAGAGGGTCGCTGAAAGGGCTTAAGACGTGTCTCTCAACTCCGGCAAGGCTCATTTCGCCCACATCCTAGGGAAAAGGGGGTTAGAAGAGATTGGGAAAAGGGGACAGAAATAAGTACCCATGCAGTATCGTCTACTGGTAATGGATCATCATTTTTGGGTTCTTGTGTCGCTAAGATCTTGGCTTGACTGCCGATTGATACTATTCTATCGGATGATGAGCAGTGGTTTGAATGAGAGAAATGAGTTTCAACTCACCGATCAATTAATAAGACAGCCCACCAACTTCTTCGTCGCTCTTCTTGCTCAGTCCATGTAGTCTAACAAAGTAAGTCTCAAGCAAATCCCATTATGTGAAAAGACACTTACTATGCGTCCAAGAAGGTGTGCTTGGTCTGAAAAATCATTCAATCCTAGCATCGTGCCATATCTAATGCACCAGCCAGTCGACATCCAGGCAGCGGGGTATATGGCTTGTCCATACTCAAAAAGAGCAATGAGAATGCCGGCCTGGAGAAGACCCAGAGCAATCATGCCAGTCGCTTCCATTAGAGCAAGAAATCGTTTAGCAGAGATATATGCAGGGGTCTGAGAACTTTCCATGCCATCTTGAGGACGTGATGTGATAAGCTTCATACAAAGGAACAGGAGAGCGACATCAGGACCAGCTTCCCACTGCAAGAGTCAGTATTAATTCACGTGAAGGCGGTAGAACAGAAGATATCCTAAATTTCCTTCTGGGATAGCGAGCTTAGATAACCCTGGGCTGCCGAAAAAAAGTAACTTACCATTGGATTAGCCATATTCCGAGTCATTCGCTTTTTGGACACGATTGGCATCCATTGGTGAACAGTAGCATAGTACTGGGTGATGATAGCTTGCACTGAAGCACCATCTCCTAAGAGCTCCAGTACATCCTTTCTGAGAGTCAGCTGGGGCTCACTTAACTGATGCAGGCGGTATATTCAAGGAACGATCTTCCACGGGGTAAACAACACGAAAGGCATATATTGCAGAGAATCTCCTCTCCAGGTCAACATGTCTCCCTGCAGTGCATCAAGAGAAAGAAGTTCGAGACCTACCATGGGCACAGCAACCATCGGTTTAGGAATTTCAGTTCTTTGCTCGTTAGCTCTGCTAAAACGGCTACCGGATGATAACTTCCGAACCTACCTGGCATATCTGAAAGTAACACGATCAAGGAAAGCTACAGCAGGAAACCTATTTTGGATGGTCTGCCAAGGACTTTCTTGGGGGTGGAGGTATGCGGGCACGGGGGGGCCAAGATTTTCCGAGCCAACTAGGGTTGAAGGCGAGGAGGTAGTAAAAGGGGTGGGCGGGTGAAAGATTTCGGGGCCTTCATTCAATCTACTCTCGAGTTCGGAGACTTTCATGCGCAAGGCAATAAAGTCTTCGGGTGTAGGGGGTGGCTTTGCGTCGGAGTAATCGCAGGTCCTCTTCATCCTCTCGCACAGCGAGCAGGTTGGCAAAGCTTTGTCGCATTTTCTCTTTTGTTTTTTGCACGCCAAACAAGCCTGCGAAGCCTTTTGAGGCTCTAAGATGTCGTAAAGGGACATGGCGGGATGTGGGATTGTGGATGTGGATTGTTAATGATGGGGGGGTGGAGGAGGATTGCGGGTGGGGAGCGGCCGAGTTCCTAGAGCTGCATGCAGACAGATCTAGAACTATGTATCAGCTTTCAGCTCGCACCGGAGACTTTGGATGAGATGTGAGTAGTTCTTATGGCACAATAAAACCAAATACTTTACCTCGAGTTCTCCAGTTGCGATGCTTGATTGATATTGCACTTTCTCAATACTTAATAAATATTAACGAATTGCAGTGGGAAGAAGCGCTCTCAGGAGCTAACCTTGAACGTCCTAGCTCCCGCCCCGCTTCCGAGGTCCATGTACCCGCGTCACGTGACGTGCCACCCTTAAAATCATATGACCTCCCCTCCTCCCTTTCTCACTTCACCACAAATCTCAAGAATAATAATTCTCTCACCTTGAATGTCTCACCTCGTTCATTATTTACGCAGTTTTTCATTGCTGGTGTGTGGATTCTGTGTTAATGTCTTCACTACTTTTTTTTCTGTGGTGTTTTCAGTCTTCCACTCACTGTCTACTTACAAAACTCTCTCCTGTTGACAAATATCATCTCCAACCTCTTAAAACACAAAGCCAGCCCAAGGAGCTATATGAATTAGAGGAGCACATATACACCCACATTCCATTATCCTAACCCTCAATACTTTCCAACCCCTTTTTTCTTTTAATCCACACCGCGAACATTCAGTAACCCCTTCCTTTTAAATTCAACACCTTCCCCCCCTCCTTTTCCTTAACCACCCCACCAAAAACTCCTTTAAACCACCTACTCACCCACCCACCACTATACCACTCCCAATCATTTCCCATCCATCCATCATCCATCATTCATCATGCCTTCTCAAATCCAAGCAAACTGAATAACCACTGCATTCACCATATCACACCGCTCAATAAATTAACCCCCCCCACCGCCCCCGGTAAATCACTTCACTATCAGACCCTTTCCCATATAGAGTCAAAAAACTCTCCAATAATACAATACAGTAAGCACACGTACCCTACTCTCTCCCCTGCAACTTAAATATCCCTGGGTCGACATACTCGGTCAAGTCAGACTTACACATCCAAATCTGACTCCCGAGAATCTCACTCCACCCATTCATCCCGATCATAAAAAATCCAACAATTCAAATAATCTCACCCGCATATATCCAATAATCAACTTGCATACCCTCTCTCATGCTTCTAGAATATTCTTCTTTCCTTCTTCCAGCCTTCTAAAATCGAACATGCCTTGTGTGACGCTGATTTAGGATACTTCCACTTCCACTCCCAATAGCTCATATGTATCACAACTCCTTAACATAAATTTTATTCAAGCGATCAAGCGAGCAAGACCACAATAAAAAGGGACACAAAAAATCGTTTCCAAGGTAGTTTCATTATCTTTTTTATTTTCCCGAGAGAGAGAGCGAAAAGGAGGAGAGTGAGAGAAAATGTATAATTACAAAGCTTCTCGCTCCCATCATCAATACCAAGAGAAAACCTTAAGACTGACTCCATCCATTATTCAATAAAGGATTATAGAAGAATCAATCTTCTCTCAAAAACCCAATGCTCAGTATAATTCATCCATTCCATCATTTTCATGCGATTCATCAAGAAAATACTTTTCCTGAAGCATCAGATGAGAAAACCCAACGCATCGATGCAAGTATTTAGCATTCATCAAGAGAGAAAAACCCATCCACTTCTCTTGAATGCACAACAAAGAAAAATCCCACCCAGGTAGACAATCAAAATCCAGAAAACGCCAACCTTTCCCTTCCTTTTGGTATCGCTTTTAAAGTGTCTGGACCTCCGCCTGTAATTTTTAATGTGAGAATCGAAAGTAAGGAACGAGGAAACGAGAAGTCATCGGGAGAATTCATGGCGTATGTATTGTGTCGTGTGATGTATTGGTTCGCTTCGCTCGTTAAAAGGGGTATTTTGCGGGTATCGAAGTTGCCTCCGCACTGTCTGTCCATTGATAAGGAAGTAAAAACAAAAGTAGTTCATAGATTTGTGGGCCTCTGCCTGCGATGCGATGCGACGAGAAAATAAAGAGGACTCCGTGGTGTACAGGTGAGAAAGTTAGGTAGTACCAATGATTGAACCTCATTATCCATCCGTAAAGACTAGCGACGAGGGGACTTAATTATCATCCTCACCAATACCCGCCATAATTTCTCTTTTCATATCACTCAGTCTCTCTCTCATATCCATCAAATCCTTCTCCTTGGCATGGTTTCGTTTAGGAAGCAGTCTTTCTAATTCTCGGTGCAATTCCTCGTATTTGGGATAGAAAACTTTCCAGCGGGTAGCCAATCGAAGTACATGTGGCTTGAGAGTTCGGCTTTGGGTGCTGGATGAAGACGAGACAGAAGATGCAACACTGGATGACTTTTGATGACGTTTATGAATTGGCGAGCGACTATTCTTGGTGGAAGAAGTGTGGTGTGCTGGGGAGGCCGAGGAGGAAGAGCGTCCGTCAAGGAACGAGTTGCCAGATTCAGAGGCGTTGGTCGGTGGAGAGGATGCGAGTGGCGAGGACTTTTGAGGAGAATTTCCTTTAGCTTTAAAGGACGTTGAGGAGAACTGTGATGATGTTGTACTGGGTCTGGAAGAGTGGCTAGAGTCTGAAATGCGGTGGGAGAGGTGATTATCGGTTGTTGTGCTAGGACGGCTGGTTTGGCTCAAGTCAGGAATGCGATGAGTGATATTAACATCCTTCTTAACTTTCTTGCTCAGGGGAACACTGGAATCGCTGGCCTCGCTGTCATCTCGCGAACGCTTACTTCCGGGTTTGGTAAGAGCATGGCTTAAAGCGTCATCGTCTTCTTCATCGGAGCTATTGACAAATTGGGAGGACAGCTGTTTAGTTGGCTTGGCGGCTGGCTTTGGCTTCTTTGGAGCGGGCTTGGGTGCAGGCTTGGATGCAGACTTCGCAGCGGTTTTGGGTGGGTTTTTCGAGAACAATCGCTTGGCCTGAGCCTCCTTTTCGCTCACTTTCTTCTGCTTTGCTATTGGACCTTGAGAGGCAGATCTGGCCATCCCTTCGCCGCCCTTGAGCTTGGAAATATTCTTGTCACCGAAAATATCCTCATCCTCGATAGGAGTACTCTCTCCAGATTTTTGGGTGCTGGTCTTGGATGATCGAGCAACTGTTCCCTGCGCGATCTGGGCTTGGAGCTTACTCAAGCATTTTCCTGTTCCTCTCTCGGCTTTTGGTAGGAGCTTATCCCAGAGGGGGTCCGAAATATTCAGTCTTGACTTATCGTAAACCTTGACGGCATTATCAATGGCACGTTGTCTGTCCTCGCTCTTCTCGTAATGGTAGGTCCAGACATCCAATTCTTTGTAATACAGCTTTCGAAGCTCCCATTTACCGGTCGACTCGTTGAGGTCGGCGATTTTCAGGAGTGTTTGCTTCATGATATCCTTGGGAGCGCCCACCTTCTCTCTCAACGCATTCTCAGCCAATGCTTCTAGAGCTAACTCATGAATGAGGGGCTTTCGGATCAGCTTGGCTTCCTCAGCCTGTTGCTGGGAAAGAGGAACGGAGGTGGGACCAAGAGCGGGTGATCCAACACCAGAGAGCGCCGGTGAGACGGGCATTGAGCGTGTTGTGTCACTTCCCAAGGCTCGATTGGACGAGAGGAACTTTGATTTGTTCGACGCCCCTCGGCGACCTGGTGCAGGTAGACCTACGCCATCTTTGATATATTTGGTACTAGAGCAAGTCAGTTCCAGGCTTCACAACTTCTGCAGACCACATCTTACGTGTTTTCTGCCTTCTTGGCGTTTTCGGAAGCAAGAGAACTTTTGAGGGCGGCCAAGGCAGTATCGGTACCAGCTGTTGAAGCACTGGCAGCAGGTTTGGGGGTTGAAGAGGCTGTGGTTGCTTTTGGCGTAAGGGGAGCTGCTCTGAAGCCAGTTTGAGAAAGCCCGAGCATACGAAGGACGCTATTTGATTTGACATTTTGCATGCCTGATGTAGACATTTTGTTTGAATGGTTCGAGGAAGAGGATTCGAGGGCAGACGAGCTTTGAAAGAGTTCGGTGTGGAAGGGGTCGTCGAAGGTCGCCAGATGTTGTATTTTGGTTCCGAATAGCAAGCTCTGCGAGGTTGCGGGATTTGATTAGCGTTTGACTCTCTCCAGAGCCTGTTCACGAAGGGTGAAAATGAAATTCCACCACCACGCCTCCACTTACAGGGTGCTCCCCCAGCGACAATTGAATTTGTTTCCCATTCTGCACACATTTAATCATATCCTCAATAACTGCATCGTTCAGGGTCAGCCCGAAGCCCGTCGGGCAGGAATTCCCGACTTTTGACGCCGACGACTCTCTCTCGCCTCGCAGCAGCAAGCCGGACTCAGGGATTGTCAGAGAAGGCATTGCAGATGTTGTATCCGCCAGGAATTGTCGAGGTCGTGCAAATCGTAGGCAATGGGTGAGGAGAGGAAAAGGGGGAGTTCGGCTTTTTCTTCTGGCTCGCTGCCAGGATGAACTCGGTGATGTTCAACACATCAATAAAATCGGTGGGTATTTCTCTTGTGGCAAGATGAATTGTTGATAAAGATGAGGTGGTGCGTGGAGAGTGCAAGTGCCGTAAGTGCAGTGGAGGAGGTTTGCAAGCACAGTGCACACCAGGAAGGACCAAGAGTGTTGTAGTGGGAGTGGTGGTCAGCAGCAGAGAGAAGAGAGAAGTTGAGAGATGGAATTCCTAGCTCGCTCGGAGGGGAGGTCTGAAGCGAGTCCTCCAACACGACTGGCTGGTCACTATTGAATTCCACAATTCCAGCTCACCGGGGGTCCCAGTCCCTTGCTGGACAAGGGGGTTGTGGATGTTAAGCACTTCGGTCGAGGGAGCAGGGATTTGGCGTTCCGTCTGGGCGTTGGAGGTTGGAGGCGTAGTACTTTTACGACGGCTTGGTTGGCACTAAGGCGGTTTGTTGGTGCTGGATCTGGAAAAACTGGAGATCTGGATGAACTGGATGGACTGGAACAACTGGCCCAAGACCAACGGCACCTACTCTGGTGGCCCGTTCTTTGCTTGGGAGAGAGATTCACGCTTGATGGTGGAAATGGTGGTGGTTAAACAAAGCCGTTGATTGATTCAATAGAGTGTTTGTTCGTGACCCGATCCCATTTAGGTCTAGTTTTCCTCCGTGTCCATCGCCCTACACAGAACACTGCACTTATTCTTATTCCTTCCTTCGTTTTCCTTTCCCACCGAGCAATTATATCAAAATGCAGCTGTCTCGACTAGCAGCTCCTGTACAAGCACAAGTAGCCTCCTCGCTCGCATATCAACTCCATTCCATCCAATCCCGTCAACTCCACTCCGTATTTTCAAAGCGTAGGAGGGAATCTTTAAACGAACAGACCCCGCTCTTATTACCATCAACTTGGGAGCAGGCCGACATTTGTTATCTTCCATGGTTCCGAAAAAACATGCTTCCATTGAAATGATTACCAATGGCAGCAAGCAGGATATACATGATTAATTGACACCTCGCCTACTGCAGAGGGTCGGTGTGCTGGCTCTTATACTGGCTCTTGATTCTCAAACACATGATCTACCTTCATCTCTACACCTTCTCTTTTCTTTTCCGGGCTTTCTTCCTGTCAATCAGTCGTCAAGTGATCCCTGAAACTGTTAAAGTCGGGAACACCATCCCCAGGTTTTTCATTTGGAGGCCGGTGCATACATAGACGCATCTACGATGACGACCAGGCTTCAAGGAAAGTATGGTAGGTAGTGTAACGCAACATGACCAAAACATCTTCACCCAGCGAACTAGTTGGCCTAGCTGTCGATCATATGTCCTCTAGCCGCGACCCGGTGATATCCATCCTAGTGGCGTTTTGCTCATGTATTATCCCTTTTACACTGAACCATGGCACCATGGCACCATTGAGCCATTGTACCATTGAGCCATTGTACCATTGAACATCAAACCATGGAATTGTTGAATTGTTGTCCACGCTCGCTCGTCAATCGCTACCCCTGGCGGACAAGCCTAAGAAGCCCAACCCTGAAATAGGTGTTCCTCCAGGATCAAACAGGTTCACCTAACTGGTCTAGATCCCGTAAGGATGATTGTTTCTATTGTTCCCTCCATTCGAGCAGCAGTGAACTACGCAAGCAAGGCATCCGATCCTCCTCCAACATCCAAGTTGTCGTGTAGTGAGTGTCGTGTAGTGGAGCCTTCCAGGATTCACTCTCCTAATCCGTACACAAATGTCCACGACTCCGAACGACTTTCCCGTGCCGCATACCCCCTCCCCCAAGCAAGCGTAGTTCGATCGTCATCATCTTTATCGGGCTATCAATCGCCGACTATAATAAAGTCAAATCCTCATCGTTTCGCACGCAGCAAATCATTTGGGATCAGTCATTATTGTCTGCTTAATTGTTTCTTCAGATGTGCTCAGACCGAGAGATTGCTCATCACACAGCACGGAGAATTAAAGAAAAAGGGATCTGGAACAGACACTCATTTCCCCACCAATGCTTCAGATGATTCTGGTCTCACAAATACCCACCCAGCAAATGCAAACCGGACTCAGGTACGCACTCGTACAAGTTACGTGAGACCAAGCCTCCAAGCCTCCGCACCACCCTCCCTCACGAAAGGGCCGAAGAATCAGCTGCGAGCAGAAAGAAGAGGGGGAAGGGAAATTCATTGACCGCCGGGATCGAGGGGAGGATTTGGCCGGATGAAAAATCGAAGACCGCAGAAAATCAATTCAATAGAAAGTCACCGTCGTATTCTGCACACCATCGTCCGACCCGCAATATACTTCCCTTATCCGGTACCTACCTAAAGTATATATCCCAGGGAAGCTAAGACGAATTTTCTCCGACTTTTCAGACCACATGAACCTCCAGTCTCCTTAACCACCTGCTTCCTGTGGATATACAACTTCCCCTCACTCTTTTATCCTTTATTAAAAACTGCCGGCACATTTTCAAACTACTGGTGTTCCTTTGGCCATGAGTTTCCGATATCGACGATCATCCATGATCCAGGTTGCCGCGGCTTCCCTGTCTGCTTCGCACTGATTCCGAGCATACCTCTCAACGGCGATCCATGCATGAATTCTTTTCGTCCTGGCTGGACCGTTTGCAGAAGCGGGCAGACAGAGGCCTTAAAGTTCACATCTTATTGTGAAGTCTCCCTGCCAAACCAAGTCAAACCTTTCAGTTCGGGAAACCCATATTCGTTGACAGCTTGAACCGTATGATTACATGATTACCTTATCTCTCAAACATCATTATTCCACAAAAGATTGAAAGTCTCAATCTAACTTCCCGAAAAAGCATAACATCCACAAAACTTAAGGCTGGTCCCCCGTCTGACATTAGTACTTCATACCTTGCACGGGCATCTTCCCATAAACCCGATCTAGTCGAAGGGTTTACTAAGCTGAGAACGCACTTAACGGGACCAATTTTTTTCTACTTGTATTATTTTATTTATTCATTAAACATAAAAATCTCAATATATCTTTGCATGTATTATCTCAGTACCCCGGTTTGCCCCCTCCCTCGAGTTTAGCGGCCCCCGGATCGGGCAAGGCGCGTGCACGGGCCCGCCGCTGCTTTCGCGGGGTATAAGGACCGCCCTCCCCCGCTCCTCGCCCGTCACCTCTTCAATCTCTTTTCAAGACGCCTTCAGTCAGCCCTTTGGTCTCAGCATGCGCTACTCATGCGTGCAGCCTGCGCCCACGTCGAAACCCTCCCCTTGCCGGCCTCGCCACAGCTGAAAACTCGGCGGCACGCCCGGTTTAAAGTCAGAAACCTCGATCTGCCACTCAACCAGGGCCTTCATGACACACTTGCTAGCCCTTTTGCTTGACCGATTGAAGCCGGATACCTCGATCAACTACTCGATCTCCGATGGTCGTGGATTGTTGCAACAGCGCCTACTCTGCAGAGTTGCTCGTGTTTAGCCGAGATACGAGCTCATGTTCCAGATGCTCTCAGCGTCGTACCATCACAGCTCACGCCGCATATTGTCAAGCCAACAATTTTTTTATCAGGGAGGAACGCCTAGCTACATACCACTGGAGTATATATCTATTAGTAAATTAGGTCCCCCTGCCGACGTTTGGGCTTTAGGCTTTACTATGCTGTTTGTTCTTAGCTTGATCCCACTACCAAATGGCAATTGGAAGACTGCAGATACTGTTCAAGTGGGGACCGACGCGCAGACCAAAATGGGCAATTGGATTAAACTGATGGAGCGAGTTGCGTAGAGTATACCGGATACTCTTTTCCCCCTCCACCATATGCTTGTCGTTACCTCTTCTCAACTAATCGATGATCTGCGTACAATGCTGCAGATTGAAGCTGCCCTCTAACGAACTCCTACCCTAGCTCGACTTAGGTTTCAGGCCCTTAACCCTAACAAGCCGACCAAAAAGACATGGAAGCTCCGCGTTGATTGTTTGCAATACCGACCGAGCAGAAATAGTTTTTGGGTGGAGAAGGAATACATCTGTGAAGGATTTATGGCTGACTGGGCGATTTGTAATTGGAGCGGTGGGTGCTCGATGCAATCCCCGGAGTGTAAGTGTTGGGAGAGGGAGAAGATGTTAAGAGGTTGTAGATTTGCACAGGAGAGAACTAGCTATCAGGATTTAGAGTTTAAAGGATGTATGGAGGTATTGTTGAGCGATTGGTAAAAGAGCCTGCGGTCAAGGTAACCGGAGTGGTCTAGCTGAATTCAAGCGTAGGCATTTATGCCTGATAGATTGGCGCTTTCGGTCTGCGTGACATGTATTCCTGATTCGAATGCCCTGGAACGGAGTTAGGATGAGTTTCCATGTGCGAACAGGCAAACGTAAGAAATTACAGAAGGCTTGATCTTAGAGTAGGGAGAACGTTGCAGAGTTGGGTTTCGGCCAAAAGATGAAGAGCGTTATTAGGTGCGCAAGGTACTCTTGGAAGAGGACTTTCCATCCCACGGTATCATCGAATGAAATTTCCAGGGTCTTCCAAACGTTTCGTATGCTGGAGGTAGAATGTATAGTGGATTTCCATTTCCATCGTCTGCGGAAATAGAAATCGTCCAGTCAAATTCGCGATGCAATGACCGAGATCTATCGAAACACGTGAGCTGGACTAAACATGTCACGCATCGTCATATGCTCTTGTAACTTATTTCATCCTAGACACGAAAGATCTTCTAGAATAGCCCGAATATCTAGTTTAATTTATGGAGGTAAATACTCGCTCTTTCCTAATCTGCAAGCCTCGACACTCTAAACTGACCCACCAATACCAGGTCCCTCAGAATGCAGATTGGACACCCGTCCGCCTCCCCCATGGCTTCTATGGTAGTGTTGGAAGAGGCCCTGTTCCGCACCATTTGTTCTATAATCACGCGGGCAATCCATCTATCTCTGGGCCGTTTAGTTCAGAGAGCGAGTTGAATGCGGGACTCACAGGGAAGCTGCATTCAATTTGGGCGGCGAATAAGAGACACAGCTTCAAGGCAGATTTCTATGAAAGAAATCTACACTCCGTATTAATTGGTCATGAGCCTGTATTTTCACATTCGGATCTCCAACGAAAAAATATTCTAGTGCGCCGCGTACCGGCCCAGCTGGGCGTGCCTAACAAGGACTTCGAAATTGCTATAATAGACTGGGAAGAAGCAGGCTGGTATCCAAGCTACTGGGAATATCCCGTCCTTTTCGTTGTACTCATGTGGGATGACGACTGGCCAATGTATGTAGAGCAGATCGTAGATCCTTGGCCGAGTGAGGCCATGGCTCTGAGGCATTTATATCAAGATGTATTTTTTGGCATGAGATGGGAGCGACGTCTTTCATTCGAAAAATGTTTCAAGTGGCTTTGCATTAGGCTCTTAGCTATACCTCTTGATATGTAGGCCGTAACGACACCCTCTCACTCAAATCTGGAAGTTGAAAAGGAAACAAAAAGCAAGAACATCTACTTGTGAGAAACCCATCCCCGTGTTCGGATTGCAAGTCAATTAATTGACCCAACTTCGTAAGCCTCGGGCCGCCGCTCCAGTGCCGGGCTCTTTCCTGGGCGCTTATTTAGATGGGGAGAGCCTTTCAACCCATAAATAAACCATTAAACCAGTAAACCAGTAAACCAGTAAACCATTTTCCCGCCATTTTATTTCACGGCGTGTTACCGGTCAACAGATATTTATCCCAAGTAATTATTCGAGGGGAAAGAGGCCGAAAGAGGAATTTCCGAATTGGGGGGATGGCTATACATGCATGTGTATGACAGTAGCGTGACGTGAGAGTAGCCCAATTGCTAGTTGTGGTACCGATGGCAGCCTTGTGTGAGAAACAGGCTCTTCAGAAGATAATACAAATGAAGTAATGCCAAGGGGATTTCTCGACCTGCTGACGGCTGCCTTGAAGTTAGAGAGAGCCTCACATTTTATCCTACTCTTCCTCTTCTCCCCCTCCCCCCCTTTTTTTTGACGTGGTCAGCCCAGCAGAAGCGCCTTTTCTAAGGCTGGTGAAATGTTTCAGGGGAATTCAAGATATTCGTGACTTAAATCCTTCGGGGCTGTTGAAACATCTACTCGGTCTCCACTGTAGTTTGGACATCTTTCCTGTTTGTATATGCTGTGTTACAAAAGCTATTATTGGTTCTTAATCTCGTTGAATTGCCATAACCTGAAATATTTGTCTCGTATTTTTCCAAGGCGTACCATAGTGATTCGGTTACAAGGTAGTACTGTTGTCATGTGAGTGAGTCGGTCTTTTG
The DNA here is from genome assembly GCA_003988815.1 of Chlorencoelia australis. Classification (NCBI taxonomy): domain Eukaryota; kingdom Fungi; phylum Ascomycota; class Leotiomycetes; order Helotiales; family Cenangiaceae; genus Chlorencoelia; species Chlorencoelia australis. The sequence goes on from QYAN01000017.1 coordinate 230,237, forward strand.
TACTATCATAGGTTGAACTACTACATTAGATTCCATCTGAACTTGCATATAGATAAGAGATTTGCTGTTATTTATTTATTAATTCTTCGACACTATAGAGGTTCTGGATATTCAGTATTTCCACCTAATTACTACAGTCAAAAGCTTCTATTCCTCTGTGAGGCCAAAAGGATCAACGATTGATATATTACTTGCTGTTCGCAACGAAAGTCATGCTCTTCAACTTAGATACATATTCTTACTCCCACTAGGAAATATTTGATTACAAAATTTATGTGTCCGTGTTTTTTAAGTCTGCAATGGTGAACTACATTGCTTGTAGTTTGTATATGGGTACAATCTGAAGATGTCATGATTGCTTTGCTTCTCTCTTCCTCTGTCTATCCTCTATCTCTGTTATATCCCTCACACTTCTCACAAGTGTGATAATCAACAAGGTTGGCTTTCTGTAACCTGAGGATGAATGCCATCAGTACTCCAGTCTCGCCATCTAATCTCTCTAGCTTAGGACGCTCCTTCGATTGTAGCCAGCTTCTATCACTTCATGGACAGATTATATGGACGTTTTCGTTGAAATAAAGCAATAAAAATTAAAAAATCAAATCACAGATCTATTGAATATTTCACGTAAATAGCATGTTATGTTTTTATTGAAGTAAAAATCATTTGGACCTACCTTTCCTAGAGCCGAGATATTCTCCCCAAACTTACCCGTATCTCATTCTCGCGCTCCACCATCCCTCCTCTTCAAATACTTACTCTTCGAAACCTTCTCTCTCTACCAATCTAACCCACGATCCCCAGGATCAGGAACTCCCCCGACGGTTACTTTCTCATAAACCCCTCTTCCCGCCTCCAAAGTCAGTTTTTCGAATGCCCTAATCAGCGCTCTCGTAGCCTCTCCTCCTCCGCGATATCAATGATATCTTTCCCCTTTCTTTCCTTCTTCTTACTCTCTCTTACCTTTGCTACTTCATCTAGGTCATCTTCTTCTACGATTTGAGGTAGAGTACTGACGTATCTAGGTTCAGTATCTCGAGGCATGAAAGGTCTGAAAGGACCATATAGCCATCTAGTCACTATCTTCCGTCTATTCATCCCTCTCCTCTTCAAGATATACTGAACAATCTTCCCTGCTCCCAATCTCTGTTTCTTTTTATTTTGCAGAATCACCTTTCTCCATTTCGTGATTCTTCGCGGCGACATCCTCACTCCCCTCCTCTTCTTCAATCTCTGGAAAAGGAATTTCAATCTGTCAGTTATCCATTTGGACCTTACCTTTCTCACCCTCTTGACATGTTTCTCCTTCACACTCAGCACCTTCCTCCCCACCCTCCCATTTTTCTTCCTCTCCCCTCTCCCCACCACCTCTCCCCCACCGTCCTCTTCTCCTCCTCTTCTATCTGCAACTTCCTATAATGACTAACTTGTTTCACGACCTCCTCCTCTTCCACATTCAACTCTATCAAATCCATGAACCAAACCTCTTTTTTCTGCGCCACCAATTCCACCGCCAACGCAGTCTCTACACCCAACTTAACATTCCAGCCCCAACTCAACCTCTTCACAAATTTCTCAATACCACTCGCCGCCCTTAAAAACGGTATTCCATGACCCGTATATCCATCTTCCTCCATCTCCACACATTTCTTCCCGCACTTATCGTCACAACGACATACATAAATGCAGAAAAATGAATGAACCATTTCATGCAACATGCTTCCTAGATACCCTTCTAGCAGCTGTACCGCTTCAAGACTGGTTGTTGGCGGGGAAGAATCGCGTCTGTAGACTCGAACGTGGCTGTGGATATTATAGCGATTAACGGAATCTTCACCTCGCTCATCTGTCGAATCAGCTATTACATTCTCGTATTTTTGCGCCTGTGTACGCCTTTCTATGAACCAGAATGTGCAGCGTGAGGCGTGGAGACCGGAGGAGAAGAATAATGAATTGAACATTTCAAAATAGAGCCGGAGGAGAGATCCTTCGCTGCTTGAGGTTACTTCGGGATGCACAACGATGGAGGGAAGGTTGCAGAGGGATTGAATGTCCCAGGATTGTTTCTGCTGTATTAGGGATACCTCAAGTTGGGTGAACGGGAAGAGCGTCCCGGTGGGGAGTTGGGATAGGTAGGCGAGGTTTAAGAGGAGGAAGTCGGTTGCTTGGGTGTAGGTCATTGAGAGGGGTCGCAAATGTGGCGCGAGGTGAGTGAGCAGCTGATTGCTTCCCTGGGGAATTAGAGGCACGGCGCAGGGATTGAGTGCGCAGTGTTTCATTGTAAATTTCGGTTTAGTGAGTTCCTGCTCACTGTTAAAAATTGGAATGGAGTAGGATACTGCAGGACGCTTACTTGTGATGGATATCTTGCCTTGACGGCCTCGAATAGAGATGCAGTAAAAATAATAGAAGAAGGAAAAGACAGTTGGATTGTTCGGAGATAAATACCATTGTCTCGAGAGATAATGATGGGTTTATGAAAGGACTTAATGAAAGAGAAAGTGGAGATCAAGGAAAGGAGAGAAGCCGCCGATTTTTAGAATTGGAGGTGGCTCTTTGTCTCTTGACGAATATAGATATACGCACAAAGGGGAGGGGGTGTACGATTGGCAAGAGAGAGACTATGAGCAACATAGTAACAATAGTAGCAAAGGTACTGTATTTTCAGACTGCTGAGACTCGTAAATTTGCGAGGGCTTTCTATTCATCCTGGAGAGAACTTGACGAGTGAAGGCAGTCCGAGGGTCATTATTAAAGTTTGTCCTGGTGGCCATGTTCTCATTGTATGAGATAAATGTCACAGAAACTCAAGCAAGAGGATCTGCTCCCGGATCTCCTTGCTGGAAAGATCTTGTCGATCTGACTAATGGGTTTGGATTCAAACAATGAATATGCTCTCGAGAGTAGATCTGAAAGCGTCAACGTTGTGCCTTTTCCTAATAGCAGGTTGTTTAGAATGCATCTTGCCTTTAACGTCTGATTTCTAATGAAAGCCTAAGCCTTTACTAATTGCAACGACTCGAGTTCCCCTTGCCCTTGTATCAAAGCCATAGAAGGAGAATGTACAATGAAGCTAAAACTTCTTGGTGATAGGACATTCTTGTTAAGAGGACATTTCGGTAAATCACTTCTCTACTTTCAAAGAAGTTGAAAGTTAAAACCTCAACAAAAACAATAACAATCTAATACTATAGACAGTCACTGAATAGAACAACAGTAGTACCTAAACCTTCTCCCTAAAAACCCCAAATTTATAACTCTAATTCCCAAAAATAATCGTAATTTTCATAAAATATATTTTCTAAATCTAGCCTCCCTCCTCCTGCACTAAGGCCAAAGACACACACATGAAGAACTCGCTACCACCATCATGACTGTAATGACGATGAGGTCCATTTAGTCTATCTGGATAATTATAGCTCCATTCCGTATCTAAATAGCCGATAGTAAAAGGGAAAAAGTTGAAGAACAGCACTAGCTTGATTTAAGAAGATTGAATTATCTTTATTCACAGAGGTGAATCTTTGAGGTCGAAGTATTTGAAGCTGAATTGTACAGTACTGGGAATAGAAAGAGATGAAGGAGATATTGGAGAAGATAAGGCTGGGATAGACAAAGAAGTGGGGCTAGGAGAGAAGGGCTAGAAAGTTTGAAGATTTATTCATATAATTTACCTTTCTTAAGCTACTCTAGTTGATGATCTTGTTCTTAAAATATAAGCTTCTATGACAAGATATATTCACTTGAAAAGTTTGAGTTGGAGGTAGCAGCTAGTTTAGAATTGCTGGATGTTTTTAGGCAAAGTTTTGAGCTGATACGAAGCACCTAGGTCCGTGCACCAATCTTTGTCTTGTTCTGAAGTCTGGTCTTGGAATGACTCTTCTTGTCTCTTGCGGAATTCTATACGGAGTAATATCAAAAAGAAGCAATTTTTGTATTCCTGAGGCGCAGTTAATTCACATTTTGACTCCAAAAAAAATACTTATACTCCCTACTCCAACTCGGTTTCTAATTGTCTAGCGAACCGATCTTCATAACAACCGGCAACTTCAAAATCTGGTTCAGCAGACCTCCCATAATAAATCAACAGTCAAAGAGGCAACAACGTTAACGGCTCGAACTACTATCTATAATTAGCAATATGGCAGCACCAGAGGAAAAAGCAGCGTCCGTCACGGCAACAGTAGTGCCAGTTGTCCTTCAACGTAAGTAAGAAGATTGAGATCAGGCAGATTCCATCACGCGTTGCGAAGAGGAGCACTTAGCTGATGATTTACTTCCTATAGATCAGGTCAAGTCGGTAGATATGGTGAGCGTATCCCCACGACGAGTTGATCGAATACCCTACAAAGGCTATAACTAATACTTTGATCAGACAGATGAGATGCAGACAGACGCGATACAAACTGGTAGGTTGCCCTCCTGGACTACGAGATATGGTTAAGCTCAAGGAACTGACAATAACTTCGATTAGCACGAGATGCAATGAATCAGTTTACCATCGAGAAGGTTAGATCCCCCCTTCTTCCTCCTCCAGCCTTGTTCCCCGCAACTGCAAATGGCTAACGCCCATTAGGATATTGCACAGTATATCAAGAAGACGGTACATGCATCTACCCTTTAATCCCTTAGTCTATGCCTCTGCCAGTTCGCAGACTAACAGGACTCCAGTTTGATGAGAAGAAGGGGCCGACTTGGCACTGTATCGTTGGTCGAAATTTTGGATCGTTTGTTACGCATGGTACGTACCTCTTCTTATGCTTTAATTTACCCCCCCAATATTTCACTTGATCCTATGCTAATAATTCTCCTGTAGAAACCAAACACTTCATCTATTTCTACCTCGGGCACTGCGCCATCCTCCTTTTCAAGACCCAATAACCAACTCTCCCTACATCCGAATCGAATCCACAACGAGACTGTATGACAGGAGAGGTTGGGAAGCTGGTATGAAGGAATGAATATTTGGGTCTTGGTGTTCAGGAAAGGCCACCAACGGCGTTCATTTTGATAATACCAAGAGCGATTGAAATGAAAATTCTCAACCTCCAACAACGGCCAAAAGTTATGATTGTGAAAGACGTGTGAATGTGTATTAGCTGGACATTTTTATGTTACATTTCTATCAAATACTCTTTTTTTACTGCTTCGAGATCCAAGCTCAAATGGATGGAGGGATAGTTGTCCAGCCTTTGCCAAATCTTTTATCCCCAACGCAAGCAACCACTTTAAACCCTTCTTTTGTGTAGACCAGGTCAATACACGAGATATGTTCGAGCCCGAGCAATCATTCGTTTCTCCTCATATCCCAAACCCTGCCATATCTTAAAACTTCATAGCTCCTTTCAAATTTCAAATTTATGAAAATAGTTACAGATCAAAAGTACATAGTCATTATGAAAGCAGATATCTTAACCGCTATTTGTCGCGTTGGTCATCTCTACATGATCGTGCAGTGTAAATGTCGGATTGAGCTTGCTCTTGCTTGATTAGATAGCTATAATCATATAAATTACAATTTAACCGTACAACACTCGAGACCGCCTCGATTGAAGAGGCCAACTTCTCGATGCCGCTAGCAACTTCTAGTTGCTCAGGAAGAGGTTCTTATTGACCAAATTAATAAGGAATCTTTGGGAGGCCTCCAAGTTATATTGTGGAAAATCTTGCAGAAGAGATTACACAAGATCGTTGGGAAGAATTGAGCTAGAGATAAAAATGAATTTAATTTTAGATAATTCGTGGCTATTTTATTATAATTATTATCGTTGAGGGCCAGAGTTGATCAAAATCGGAGATCGGGTAGCGGCTATATTTTTTTTTATCTCCACAAATTTTTTTTAGCTTTTTCGACATTCAATTTTTCCCATTCTGAATACAATGAGTCGTTGATACCTCCTAAAGATACATTCGATCCAGATTTAACCATGGCTTCTTCACGCATATTCATCAAAGGTCTCTCTCCTACCATATCCGAAGAGGAATTCAAGAATCATTTCAGCGCAAAACATGAAATCACAGATGCAAAATTAATATCCCATCGTCGAATTGGCTATATCGGCTACAAAACACCAGAGGATGCTGCGAAAGCTGTCAAATACTTTAATCGAACTTTCATACGGATGTCGAAGATTAGTGTCGAGATTGCCAAACCAGTAAGAGCTCTAGAGAGAAATGATTTTTCATTCAATTCCTAACTATACCAAGATTTCCGACTCGACTTTACCAGTTTCAAGAAAAGCTCAACGTGAGATAGAACGAGAGAACACAAAGTTGAGGGAGCAGAAGAAGCTGGCCAATGCAAAAACAGCAGAGATACTGAACGCCGGAACGAAAAGAAAACGCAGCGATGTTGATGAGGCAGACCCTAAGTTGCAGGAGTTCTTAGAGGTTATGCAACCAGTTTCGAAGTCAAAGCTATGGACCAAGCAAATAGAGGACGATTCAATGAATGAACCCCCTACCAAGATGCAAGCTCTTGAGCTACCAGAAGGAGAGAGTGATAACGAGTACGAAGTGGTCCCAAAGAAATCCAGGAATGCCCCGCCACCAGTCCCCGCTTCACAACCTATTATTGTTCCCGAGATACCCAATCCGGTTGTTGTCGACCAATCTACGCATACCAATGAGGCCGAAGCTTCAAATACTGTTGTTGCAACTGACGACGATTGGCTTCGAAGTCGGACCAACCGCTTATTAGATCTGATGGATCCTGCCGATATCACGACTATTGGCAATGGGTCTGTTCCTATGGAAATTGACACTGTACCCAAGCCGAACGAAGAAGTTGTTGAACCCGTCGAAACGCCCAAAGTAGTTGTAGTTGAAGAGGAGAAGTCCGAATTCGAAGGTTTCGAAGACAAGCCTGATCCTGTATTGGTAGCCATCAAGGCAAACGGACGACTCTTTGTGCGAAATCTGCCTTACAGCGCAACAGAAGACGATCTCCGAGAACACTTCAATCCGTATGGATCTCTGGAGGAGGTGAGCCGCCTTTTTCTTCGATGTTCTTTCTTCGGTTTCATGATGAATTTCCAGATAGGGACAGCTTATGTTTTAAGCATGTGATGAAAACTGGACGATTATTTTAGTAGATGCTTCGTATTTTCTGAAACCCTTCGATTTCAATTTGAATGTCTGCCATCTATAACGTCAGCTCATGTATTTAACTGATGTAATATAGGTACATCTTCCAGTCGACTCTGCTGGTAAAAGTAAGGGATTTGTTCTGGTACAGTATTCTAGCCCCGACGCTGCTGCTGAAGCATATCATAATTTAGATGGTGAACCCTTTCAAGGGAGGCTTCTACACATCTTACCTGCAGCTGATAAACGAGGGGGCAAATTGGATGAATTCGCCATTGCCAAATTACCACTTAAAAAGCAGCAGCTCATTAAAAAGAAATCCGAAGCCGCGTCAACGACCTTCAACTGGAATGCTCTCTACATGAACCAAGATGCCGTTAATTCATCAGTAGCTGATCGACTTGGTATCTCAAAATCTGAGTTGTTGGATCCTACATCTACGGATGCTGGTGTCAAGCAAGCAATAGCTGAGACTACGGTTATCCAGGAGACCAAGTCTTACTTCAAGAAAAATGGTGTCGATCTCGATGCCTTCAAGAAACGGGAACGTGGTGACACTACTATACTCGTTAAGAACTTCCCTTATGGGATGTCTCCAGAAGAGCTTAGAAAGCTTTTCGAGGAGTTTGGCCAGGTGGTCCGACTACTGATGCCTCCGACAGGTACCATCGCGGTTGTGGAGTTTACACAACCAACTCACGCAAGGGCAGCCTTCGCAAGCTTAGCGTATCGTCGGATGAAAGATTCAGTGCTCTTTCTGGAGAAGGCTCCTAAGGACTTATTTACTAGCCCGCCTAGTAATACGGTGGTGCCACTTGATCGGAATGTAGATAAGCCAACAGAGAAGCTGTCAACTTCTGATCTTCTTGAGAGGGATAGTGGAGCAGGCGCCGCCGATACGAGCACCTTATTCGTTCGAAATCTCAACTTTCTTACCACCAGTCAACGTCTCGCCGAGGTTTTCAAAACCCTTGATGGCTTCCTATCAGCACGGGTCAACACAAAGACAGACCCCAAAAAACCTGGTCAAGTCCTTAGTATGGGTTTTGGTTTTTTGGAATTCAGAGGTAAAGCTCAGGCGCAGGCTGCTCTCAAAGTCATGGATGGCCACACTCTGGACAACCACAAACTTGTGATCAAAGCATCTCATAAAGGTCTCGATGCCATGGAAGAGCGGAAGAAGGAGGAAAAGGCTAAGAAAATGGCTGGCAAAAACACGAAGATCATCATTAAGAACTTGCCCTTTGAGGCGTCTAAGAAAGACATCCGGACTCTTTTCGGTTCATACGGACAGCTTCGTTCAGTTCGTGTACCGAAGAAGTTCGATCACTCTACTCGTGGCTTTGCCTTTGCAGACTTCGTCACATCGCGGGAAGCTGAGAATGCACTAGAGGCTCTCAAAGACACCCATCTTCTAGGCCGTCGCCTGGTCCTTGAATTCGCGGCAGCTGACGCTTCGAACGCAGAGGAAGAAATTGAGAAAATGCAAATGAAGGTTGGCAGTCAAGTCAACAAGGTTGCATTACAGAATCTCACTGGCGGAGGTCGCAAGAAATTCAATATCGAAGGTAATGATGGAGATGAGGATTGAAGGAGGTAAACATAGAAATTTGTCGATAATTATCTCGCCTGTCTTCAGAATCAATGCTGATAAAATTCCGCAAGCGTCTTCCCCCCTTACTCCCAATACAAGGAACCATTAGATAACCACCCTAGGCACACAAATTTCAATTGAACCCTCCTAAAGTCTACAATCTACGTATCTTGTTAATTGATTTCCAGGTATGTTAAGGTGTAGAAATCCCGCGTTTCTATTTTTTACACCCCCCTTAACAATGAAAACAATAAACCTTCATTGTCTCGCCACATTTGTCCAATTCCCACTTTTAAGCTCAAGTACATTGGACAAGGCCAATTGCTACATACTCCCGCAAGATCAAGCATTCTCCCCGTTGCTGGGAGACTTTCTTTCCCCACAATTGCATGCCTTGCATTTCGACTCAACTACTTGGTTTGGTGGCGCTGCGGACGTTGGAGTAACCACACTTCTGGGCTTGTCAACGAGGGTGACAAGTCTAGCTAATCTGGTTCCATTCGAACAACCCTGCATGCAGACCAGTACTCGACTGTACTTTTTACGCAGGTCAAGTTTACCAAGTCTCTCTTATAAGCTCAGATCTGCTCCTTCATTCTCAAGCAAGCTGTTGACATTCCCTCCCTCCAAAAAAGTTACCTGTTTGACCACCAGCTTCCTCTATCATTCCTTTAAACATTTCTTACTGCAATCCTTATTCTTTTTCAACCAACAGACGCTCGTTTTCTACATCCTTCGCAGTTTGTGTATGAATGTCCCGGTGTCACAGGTAAAGCATTCTTAAGTCTAGCCGTACGATCCATGGCATATCGTCAGCCTAATCTTGCTTCGAATTACCCTCAATTAGACGATCTAAGTGGGATACCTCGACATAGACAACCTCTCTCGAATTCAGCTGGCAACTCTGGGCTGGCTCCAGAAAGTACGTATAATGATCACAAAGGACTCCAATCCCGGGTACTGGATAGGCCCCTGTATACTATGCCTACATTGCCATCACAGCCTCTCCGACAGCCTCTAGGAAGCAGCCTAGAACATCGAAGACAAAGTAACCGGAAAAGGAGGTACCATCAACAAAGTCAAAATCCAATCGTCGAATCGCAACAGTATCAAGCATATCGAGCTCGCCAGAATCGAGATGGAAATCCTGAGGACGCCAAGTGGCCCGAGAAACTTGAAGTCGCTTTTCTTGACGGTCAGTAGCTCATCTATCCTATATTATCCTACTGACCCTGTCAGCTCTCTTATCTATTCCTAATATGGGTAGACGGAAATTCTCATACAGGGGAAAACCTCACGGTCGAAACGAGTTGATTAAGGAGTATCTCTGGATCGCTTACTGCCAGTCACTGGCTCCTGGAGAGCGTCCCGACCCTTCCATGCAACGGACACGGAAGCAAGTCTCGAGCCACATCCAAGTATTGAAGGGGTTTTTACGAGACCATCCTGCTTGTGAGTATACACCATAAACTGTAGCAAACACGCAAACTAACATGAACGAGATGAGCGTCTGTTTCCACCAAGCAAAGGTCCTAAAAATGGATTCGAAGACTCATTCAAGAATGATCCAACTCTAAACGCTCTCTCTCGAGGTCAACTGCCAAACAGAAATGATCATTACGACCACCTAAACCAGATAATTCTAAGCAGTCATAATCCCATGAGCCCGACCGTGTTCTGGGTAATGATGAGCCGTAAGGAAGGCCTCAAGAATGATCAGTTTCTCCACGGCGACAGCACAAGCGCCCACAAATACACGGACCTTTCTATTCAAAGGCCTCGTGAAAGTCTGGAAACAATGGCTAATTGGCGACAGAGATATCCTTATTTAGCTCATCTTCACGCAACGGGAGATCTTAACTGCGATGTCATTCACATAGAAGTATCATTAGATATGAATTCTCATGATACCGACGGCGCTGAACTTCTGACGCGGCAGGAAATGTCCATACCCAGCAAAGAGTTCTCAAAGTGTGCTTGGCAATGCGTCACAAGCGTTATCAAACCAACAGAATTATTCCGAGATCCCATCGATGATCCTCCCATCGAAAGACAGATTCAGACAATGCTTGTGGCAGGTGTCAGCGATACGGAAACTCGTCTTAGAGTGCCGTTCCCAGTGATCACATTCGCACAGGCTTTTGCAAGTCTTGCCCAAATCGATTATGATAGCCAGAAGAAAAGCAATGCACATCCTTATTCAAATGACAATTCGAAATCGGTAAGTAATTACGTAGATCAGATATCCATGTATCAAGAATTGCAATCTTCCGCAGCACCAGGAATGGCATTCATAAGACGAGGAGTGATTATTTGGTCCTTCCACAAGATGCTAGCAGGAGAAGGAAACGGCACCACATGGCGATATCTAGATCCACCACCTGCACGCCGAATGTGCATGTCCCCAACATCCACTTCTCATCACGGCTTCTCCTCGATGACCGATACTTATGATTCCTGGCCCGAAAGCCCTCTCACTCTACAATCCAACATGCACGATTCCTTTATCCAAGATCTCGCCACGCCTCCACTCACAGGCAGTTTACAATCCCCCTTCCCCACCTCAAACTACGTCTATTCTAACCAACCTTTCAGCGACATGCCAGAAGAAAACCTCTCTTTCGTCTCCTCAGGCACCATAGACAACCACGACCCACACGACCCCTCTTCTCATCTCGACAATTTCCTCTCATCTAATACTAACATCAGTCTCAATGAATACGATCACTCCTCTCAAACCTGGCATCTGCATACCAGCACGGAAAACTTCGATGCTGATGCACCATGGAATTATACTGTTCCGTCCAGCACACCCCAGCTTCCCTGGGACCAGGACGTGATCCCTCACACGAATTCGAAAAATCAAGATAATACAGGTTGGGGGTCAGTTGCTCTTTCACCAATTAAACAACTTCGTCATCCGACACCTTCTTGGTCTGAAATAGTTGCTACGCCCGAACCGAAACCTCACAGTAATAGCAATCTATGGATGGAAACAATCACACCCTCAAAATCTTACCACCATCATTATCAGCAACACCAACATCATCATTCCCCATCAACATCTATCTGGCCCGACCTCGCCACCCCAGATGCAAAATCCCTTCTCCATCTCACTAATAATCACCACTATCACAATAACAACAGCACCACGAACGCATCATGGTCCATAATCCATCGTCCTACTACTCCTGAAAATACCACTATCAACAATCACAACAGTAACAAAGCAGGAAATCACGAAATCTGGCAAGAAACCCAAGCAACCCCCGAAACAGCAAAAGTCAATGCAGAATGGTTAGCCACTCCACATGTAAGGCTCCAACTTACTCCTCGGACGGAAGAGGAAGCGAAAAGTGCGACGAGACAGTGGACCGAGGTTTCTTCACCTTCATTAGAGATAAGGTTGGGTTTGGATAAGGTGTGTAGTGCGTGGGAGCAGAAAGGTGAGTGGGTGGAAAGTGTGTTGATTGGTTGTGAGGTGAAAGATGGTGGGGGTGGTGCGGGAGGGGAAGAGGGAGAGGGAGTGGGAGGAGGAGGATATTTAGAAAGTAGTATTGAGCAGAGATTGGTGGATTGGAGTCAAGGGCATAGGGGAGATGTGGAGGCTAAGGTTCTGGAGGGTGGGGTGGGGTTGAGAAGGGATGAAAGGATGGATGTTGATGTTGGAGTAGCAAGAGAAGAAGGAGAAAGAGAAATAGAAAGAGGGGGAAAAAGAGAAGGATGGGAGATGGGTGGTCATGGTGATAGAGTTGTGGATATGGATGTTGTAGGAGGAAGGGAAAGAGGGGGAGAAGGAGAAGTAGAAGTAGGAGGATATGATTTCGAAGCGTTGGTTAGAGCGGCGATAGATTAAAGATGGAAGGTAATGATGAGGTTTATGACGAAAGGCTATGAAAAAGTACACGGGAGGTATGGGAAAGTGAGGATTTTTTTTAATCTTTTCTATTGGGGTGAGGCCTTATGGGGACGGGCTTATTTTTGGGGTTTTGCGGTGGTGGTTTAAACTGAATACCTTTCTATTCGTTCTCTTATGATAACTATTTTTTTAAATTCTTTCCTGGTTAGAGATCTCGGGAGAAGACATTCTGATTTGAAAGTGGTCCGTGACTGAATCAGGAGGAAAAAGTCGAGCCTCGCTAAACAAGGGAGGAAGAAACGAGGAAGGGGCGTTAGTGAGAATGGTAATTAAGACCTTGCTCGAAAACCTCACTTCGTACTTTGAGTTATTGCCCAAAAAAAATTGAACTCCCTTTCTTAAATATTTATTGGCATTAATTGTGGTCTACGGGATGGAAGCCAATAAGAAATGATATTGTGCTCTATAAGCATTTTAAAATTACATTTCGTAGTAATTGGGAATAGTTACTCAGATTACTCGAGACAATTCAGAATATTGAAGAAAGGGCTTCTGCTTGAAAGTAAGTCTAGACAAAAGCTTTGATATTCTTCGATTTTGAGTAACTCATTGAATTATTTAGGTTTAGAATATGCCCCTCGAGGAGAGTAACTCAGCGACACTGGGATATTTAAGTATGGCATCTGAGATGAACTGAGAGGAGTTATTGTCGCTGATTGAGTTCTTATCGAGAAAATCCTTATATCCACTCGTTCGATAATTCTTTGTGTGATGAAAGGGCATCTCCTATTCCCAAATCCTAATAAAAATCATTGATACCCCTTTTGTCACCCGAAATCCATGCTTTCAGTCATCCTACAACTGTCCTCCCGGATCAGTTGAAAGACCAATTGTGCATTTTAATTTTAACACGCCTATTAACCATCACCGGAAATTAGTTTCCATCCCATTGCATTCAAATCCCTATTTAGAGAAATCGAATCACAATTCCTTGCGCCCCGTGTCTTTGGTCATACATGTCTCGCTTCTTGAAATCAGGACATTCCCAGTGAGAGAATCCCTCGCTCTCGTGGACAGTGGCATAGAGTTTATGATAGAGGGTGCATTTTTTAATGGTAGTGCAGGTGTAGTCACAGTCCTTGCAATAGATTTCAGTTTCAGTGCACATGTTGACTGTTGGAGGATGTGTTTATTATAGGGTGCTGGCCGAAAGGAATTTAGACGTGAAGAGTGTGGTTTTTGTAGGGTGTTATGTTTTGGAAGGACCTCTGAATGTGAAGATCGTGGTTGCTGTGGGTTAAAGAGTATGGTTTTTGTAGGGTGCTATTGGCTGAAAGGGCTATTAGACGTGAAGATCGGGATTTTTATGAGATAAAAAAGGATATGAATGTGAAGAGTCTAGTCGAAAGGGCTTCTAGCAACTGTGTGAGGAGGGTGGTTATTTTAGGTGTTTATCAGCTATAGGTGAGTAAAAGGCGTGGAGAGTTGCTATGTGTTTGTTGTTCGTGTTCAGAGGACAGTTGAAGGGGTTTTAAATGAGGATGTCAAAGATTGAATCACTCTGGTACAGTGTTATAGTAGAAGTAAAACAGAAACAAGTAATAACATAGAAGACACTAAGACAATAACACCGCTGAGCTTGGCTCCTTCTCAACTTGTAGAAGTTCCTAGAGAGGTTCGAGTGAACGAGCTAGCAGTTCAGAGATGAAAGATTTCTATGAAAGGAAAGTTTGAAGATCAAAAGAGTGTTGTCTGCATATGCCGGACTAAGATTTTCATCACTATGACAGGAGTGAGATTCAAGCATTAGTATTTCTGCTAAAGATCACCTGTTCATATGGATTTCATGTATGAAAACATAGAGCCTGCTTTGTAGTTGAGGGCTATAACCACTCGCTCCCTTCACTAAGATCCGTGCTAGAGTGACAAAGGGTTTTGACATTAGAAAGCAGCTGGCAGAGCAGGACTTCCATCATGTCTACAAAAGCATGAAAGTCAACAGTGCCCTTCGAGTCTTCCTAGCTTATGTGTTGTGCAAGATATGCAGTCTTCTTGGAGAGCCTAAGAAGCTTCTGCATGAGATACTGATTGATCTCACAAAGGATACCAAACGGTCGTCTACAATCTTCCCTGCGTCGCTCTAGGTAGTATAGGGAAGTTGTATGCACACTCGAAGCATCCTGAAGTCAAATGCAAATGCAAATGCAGATGTACTTAGAAAGAAGAGAATTTTTAGAATTGATAGCAGCATTGCCCTCATCGAGTGTAGCTACCAACTTAGTAACTCGAATACTGTAGTAATCAGTCACCTCAATTCATTAGTGATATGATATGATATCGATGTTTCAATCTCAACCTTTCTTATTTATAGATTTATAGTCTTCATGTTCAGAGGCACGTGCCCCTGACGACATTTTGAAGCCAGATTTGAAGTTCGGATCTCCCGACAAACTATCTTCTCATTAACTCCATTCTTGTTAACTCCACCTTTTTTTGCCATATTTTAAGCTGGATTATTTGTTTAATCCATGCCTTCCATCTATTGCAAGCATCGGTGATGCCACGGAGATGGCGAGGTATGAACACCTCCACGATTTGGAATCCCATTTTTGGGACAAAATGGTTGCTATTCTTGCTTTGCACGATATGGCTTGCTCTTGTCGATGCCATGACACCGGCGCGGATCGCAGAGTTGCGGAAGGAGACTGTCGATATGTTTTATCATGGCTATGATAGTTACATGAATGTCGCATTCCCGGAAGATGAGGTATGAGGTCATCCAAGATTTATCATATGCCAAACTAACACCTCTTGCAGTTACGGCCTGTCTCTTGTACACCTCTTACACGAGATTCGAACAATCCAAGTAATATCGCACTGAACGATGTGCTGGGGAACTATTCCCTTACTCTGATCGATTCCCTTTCCACACTTGCCATTCTAGCTTCCGCTCCGCCGGACCAGACTGGGACAGGACCAAAGGCATTGCGCAACTTTCAGGACGGTGTTGCTGCATTGGTATTACAATATGGGGATGGATCAAGTGGACCGTCCGGGAAAGGTCTTCGAGCTCGGGGGTTTGATGTCGATAGCAAAGTCCAGGTTTTTGAGACGGTTATAAGGGGGGTGGGTGGACTGTTAAGTGCCCACCTGTTTGCTTCTGGAGAGCTGCCAATTACAAGTTACGACCCGCGAAGCAAGCCTGCCTCTTGGTTTGACCGATCTAACACAGATCAGCTTACAGCAGTCTGGTCTAATGGATTCAAATATAATGGCCAACTTTTACGGCTTGCTCTGGATCTGGCACAACGATTACTTCCGGCATTCTACACGGCTACAGGAATGCCATACCCAAGAGTTAATCTACGCCATGGCATTCCGTTCTATACAAACTCACCTCTAAATGCAGGCTCGGATACAAGTGGGTTTCTTCAGGACGAACCTGAGATCACTGAAACGTGTAGTGCTGGAGCAGGCAGTTTGGTTCTGGAATTTACTGTTCTGAGCCGACTCACTGGTGATTCAAGATTCGAACAACTTGCTAAGCGAGCTTTTTGGGCTGTGTGGAATAGGAGAAGCAACATTGGGTTAATCGGAGCAGGGGTCGATGCAGAAAATGGACAGTGGATCGGTCCCTATGCCGGAATCGGTGCAGGTGCTGACAGCTTCTTCGAATATGCATTGAAAACTCATATCTTACTTTCTGGCCACGAGACTCCCAACCTGACTATTCCATCCACACAAGCCCAAAAGTCCTCATGGCTTGACCCGAACACTATTTACAATCCATTGAGCGTCGAAGAAAATTCCTCAGAGGCTTTCCTTGCTGCCTGGCATGAAGCCCATGCTGCCATTAAACGCCATTTATATAGCGGCACTCATCACCCGCATTATGTGAACGCCCATCTCATTACTGGATCCCCTCAAGCATATTGGATCGACAGTCTTGGGGCATATTATCCTGGGTTACTAACACTAGCTGGCGAGGTAGAAGAAGCTATCGAGACAAATCTGCTATATACAGCACTTTGGACACGATATGCAGCGCTCCCAGAGAGATGGTCCGTACGAGATGGCCATGTCGAAGGAGGACTTGGGTGGTGGCCTGGACGACCAGAGTTCATCGAGTCCAACTATCATCTCTATCGAGCTACCAGAGACCCTTGGTACCTTCATGTGGGAGAAATGGTTTTGAAGGATATTAAGCGAAGATGTTGGACAAAATGTGGTTGGTCTGGTCTTCAAGATGTTCGCACTGGAGAAAAGAGCGATAGAATGGAGAGTTTCTTTCTTGGAGAGACAGCAAAATACCTCTATCTGCTCTTCGATACAGATCATCCCTTAAATTCCCTTGATGCCGCCTATGTATTTACGACGGAGGGTCACCCACTGTTGATTCCTCGAGAAAACACCAGGCCCTCCATTGTTAAGCCACAACCGGCAACAACAAAAGAAGTGCAGACGCACTCGGGGATTCAGACCCGAGACACATGCCCAGCAGCCCCGTCACCTCTGCCGTTTACCATTTCTAGGACGGCATCTAGGACGGATGTGTTTCACGCCGCGAGCTTAATAGGGTTACATTTAATACCGAATTTCCACGCGATTGAAGATGGTAAGGCAGAGAGAAAGAAATCAGTTTTGGATGGGTTATCACAGCCTCCAGCACATCCGAATCACACCTTCTACCCATGGACTCTTCCCTCATACATGATGCCAAGTAACGGAACTTGTGATCGCATTCCCTTGAAAACAACCTTCAGCATCGAGTTTCCTGTTAGCACGCCATTGAATTCTCCTCAAACAGTGCAAGGATTTAACATAGTTCTTGGCCCCCAGACTCTAGCCCGCTTAAATAAGGGGATACTAGTGAAAAGCCTGTCAGGCTTGAAATTAGGAATGGTTTATGAATCACCATCGCCATTTCAAGGAAACAATGGTCGATTGATGGAATCTTGGAGAGTATGGACTATTGCCAACATGGCACTAGGTCGAGACGAGCAAGTTCTGATACCTCGAGACCTCATGGGCGATATAAACGACCCCTCCTTTACGCGAGTCAAAGACCCAGTAATGCTAGACATAGTTCTGCAACTCGAGAATCCATTCGACACAAACCAAACCCTATTGGGAAGCATCGAAGAATTCTTCAATGAAGAACAAATGTACGAAGACACAACAACAGTAGCTTTTGAAGAAGCAATCAGTAGTGCCGATCTACCCGGCAAATACAGGAGCATTATAGATTCTTTCCTCCACCACGTAACATCGGCCCTCCGCGACCCAGCTGCTACTCTCCTCCCTCAGCCCCAAATCGCCCAAACCTATCGTTTCGTGACCCTCCCCGCTGTAACACCAACAGGTATAGGCGCGGCGCCCATCGTCGATGTCACTGAAGCACCGGACCCAAATGGAAGCCCGGTCTCAGATCCTCTATCCTGGACATCTATCTATTTCGCCGGCACAGCATGCAATGGAAAACTCCCTGATACAGCTGTAAAATCCCATCATATCATCGTCATGAAACGGGGGGGTTGCACATTCTCTGAAAAATTAGCTAATATCCCTTCTTTCACACCTATATCTAAAGGCTTGAAACTGGTTATCATGGTCGATGATTATGAATATGACGAGGATGAAATAGACGAAGACGGCAATCCGAGAGGGAATAGACTAATCAGACCATTCCTAGATCAAGCTCAAATGACGCCTAGTGGGTTGTTAAGACATCATCAAGTCAGTATGGTGATGATTGGGGGTGGAGAGAAAGTCATGGAATTGTTGAAGAGGGCGAGGAGTGTGGGGTTGAGGAGGAGATATCATGTTGAGAGTCAGGGGTTGGTGGTGGGCAATATTATTGTTATATGATTCAATGTAAAAGAGTAGGGAGATGTGATATGGACACATGGTTCGGCGTTAATGAATGCACTAGGCTGTCATCTTGTAGATACCAATTTTTTTTTAGGGGGAAGAGAATGAATATTGTATTTGCTTGATCTTGATCTTCTGCTTTGGATGTCTTTTTACAAGAGACCACAGCTCGTTACTACTGAGCGGAAATAAATTCTCCACCGCAATGTAGTTTATTGATTTGATATTGATGTTGATATTTATTTGCAACTTCCGTAAAAATGAGTACGTGTAAGCCAGTTCCTTATCTCCTTTGAATTCCATTTCCGCCATCCCATGCATAATATACATTATTTTTTATGTTTTGTATTTTCCTCCAAAAGTAATTTTTGCTCCTTACCACTCACTATCAATCAGCTAAGCACCGTCACTCTTCCTACTCCTCCTTAAACTCCCCAACCGTCTCTTCAATCCCTCCCCAAACTTATGTCCCACACTATTACTCCTGCGCATCCCACCCTCAAAATCCACATATCGCATGGCTCTCTCTCCTCCTCCTTCTCCCACAGTCCTCGGAACACCCTCTACACCACCAGAAGAAATACTTCTCTGCCTGGAAACTCCTAGTGGAATAGCTGAAGAAGATGATTGGGTTGTCATTTCGTATGCGGAATTCCCGTCTGACATGATTCGTCTGTGGGTTTTGTTCTTAGATTGAGGGTGGGAGAGTGAGTGATCTTTTAAGGCCTTTTCGATGGAATAGGAGGGCTCGCCTTTGCCTTTCAGGTCGCCGGGGAGATATTTCTGGGGTTTTCGTTAATACCTTGAAAAATGAAGGACATTATTGGGAGAGAAGGGAAAGGAAGAAATACCAAGTCAGCGTATCGTTTATAGGCACCACCAGGCGCATCATCCTCCCTCATCAGATCCGCACCCTCCTCATAAACCATCTTCTGTCCATCCAAGCCCTCCATTCCCGAAGGAATCACAGCCACTCCCTGCAACGGCACATGTCTTGTCAACGAATCGATAATGTTCTCTCTCGGCGTAGCTCGAATCGCTTCCTGATTCATGCCCATTGTCGCTGCTACTGGCGAACTCTCAAAACTCGTATTCCTCGCTAGCAAAGTTGCGTCATAAGGTCCTTCATGATGATAGGTCCCACCAATCGTGTCGAGCGAATCGATGGTATCGGGCCTGGGAATGTGTTTTTTCTTTAGATGTGGAGCCCGGTTGGCGGCTTTGGTTTCTTTGCGGATTTGGTCGAGTGGGTGGTTGGAGAAATCCCCGGGGAAACGTTCTCCGAGGGAACTGCCTCGTTGTCGGCTTTTGCCTTTGGAGGAAGCAGCACCATCGAAGGTATTTTTGGGGAGGGATGAGAAGGGGTTTGAGGGGTGGAAGGAGGAACGTGTGGGGCTAGCGCTGGCGGGTGGTGTGGGATAGAAGGGGGTTCTGGAGGTTCGTGTGCCTGTTGAGGGTGTGTATTCGATTGCTGAGGGACTCTTTGATGTGCTGGAAGATGTGACGGGATAAGTTGTTGCTGAAGGGGTCTTCGATGACTTTGCAGACGGACTGGCGGACGTTGGGGATGTTGCTACTCCATTGAAGTGGCTTCCTGGTCCGGTTTCTTGACTTGGCTCAGGTGCGTTTAAGGGATCCAAGAGGTATTTTTGAGCCTGTTGACATATTAATACGTAGATTTTCGTTGTTTTCCATGATGCAGGTGGTTGTTCCTTACCCATTGCTTATCATCCGATAAATCCATGGTGGGGTAATGGGCGATTTGAAGCTTCAAGGGCAGTACTGGTGCTATGTGTTGTGACTAGAATGGATATAGTTGTTATATCGAAACGAGAGGGTTTTTCAAGAACAAGTCAAATGATGGAGCCTTTGAAGGTTGTGGGAGTGGAACGCCGGAGGTTGGAGAAAGTGAGTTGACGTACGCTTTTTTTTCATCTGCTTACGAAGTGGCATCACCACTAACGACGGCCCACGAATCCTGTCCTAATGTTCCTGTTATTTAGTGGACTTCTTTAGTTGGGTTTGGACGATCCCGAAGGACAATTAAATCAAGAAAACTGGTTTGGAATGGCGCTATTAATATTAATAGTATATCTTCCCGAACCCGAGTAGCCATAGCCATCTAAGCTGCTAAGCAAATCTCGACCTCACCGACATCGGATACACATAAAGTTGCTCCGGACTTGGTAATTAGGTAGATGATAAAGATAGCAATCCTTTAGTCCTTTTTGGACTAACAGGAGCTGAAGATAAATATTCAAAGAGTACTTAAGCTCAATATTATCGAGATTAAGAAAAACTTAATAGCTAAAGTAGTTAAGTATTAAGGTAGAAATATATAAGAAGTTCAGATGGAATTCAATTGCTCTGCGAAGGCAAGTAATTCACATGGAAAGAGAGTTAGTCATTACTCTCTTTTTTCTCTGTTCTTTCAATAATCAGTCGCGGCGCCCGACCTCCGTATCCGGCAGATTAATTTTCCGAAAGACACCAGACTGAAGCACGAGCGATGGCGAGATCCAATCAGCTCAACGGGAAGGTATGGCACGCAGCGCCGTATATAATCGCCGCTCTCCACATGCCATGCATCCATCTTCATATCTAAGAGAATCCAACGTTCCTAAAGACGATGGTTGCCATATGCCTGAACCACAACCATCTAATCCACGCAAGCGTCAACGTCCGCCTCAAAAATCATCGCAACCTCTATCCAAGAGGCAGAAGCTCAATCATCCTAGAGGATCCCCAGCACCAGCAGAATTTTGGGACAACTTATCGAAGATTTGGTTAACCAAACGTGCGTTGAAAGAGTTCGACCGAAGGAACACTCAACGCGCTCTGAGCGCACACCGTTCATACCCACGATCCCATCGGTTGGTCACTCGACACACTATCACTGAGTGGAAAGAGAAGGAGGAAAATTGGGAGCCCACACAATCTGCCACTGACTTTCTCGCCCATTGTTCTGCGCAGCATTTGGAGGATATCAAGCTACTTGCCCGACACGGTGGCCCGGACTTGTCGGACCTAAGAGGCGTATGTATTGCTAGATGGCTGTTGAAACCTGTGCTTATCATTCTCTAGTACCGGAAACCTATCAGTCCCCTTTATCGCATAATGAGCTCGAGCCAGTCTAGTTTTAAGGGTCGAAAACGAAATTCGACAGTTTCCTCGAATACTAAACCCACCACGAATACCACAACTACTAGGAACACCCGACCCTATGATCGTAATTTCCAACAGAACCTTATTGACGGTGGTGTATACCCTGATGGTTATCGGTATCCAGACGGCCGAGTACCTACGAAGCCAAATAACTGGAAGGAGATCAATGAAAGGCTAGCACAGTCTCGGGCTTCTCTGTCACCATCAAAATTTTCTGAAGGGGAATTCAGCGATTTTAGACAGGCAGATGTGGATGCTTTTAAAGAGGATCAAGTAACGAAAACGGTAATCCCAATCATTGAGGGCAAGATTTCGGATGCCAAATGCGTTGCAGGGAAAATCCCGTTCACAAACCTCGACCATTTGACAGACGGCACGCTCGTTCCTGGGAATCCAGACCTCTACTACGGTGCCCGCCCCGAGCAACTCAACAGGCAAGTCCGCGACGAGCTCAGTGATCACATCATACCTTCAACGCAACATGACCTTCCTATCGTACCGAACTTCTTCCTAGAAGCAAAAGGGCCAGATGGGTCCATAGCAGTGGCTGGACGACAAGCAAGCTATGATGGTGCATTAGGAGTGAGAGGTATGCACAGTCTGCAGTCATACGGGGAGGAGGAACCGGTGTACGACAATAATGCCTATACCATTACATCAATCTATCACGGTGGTCAACTCAAGATGTACACCAGCCATCCTGCTCAGCCAAACGATCCCGGGACTCGGCCTGAATATTATATGAATCAGGTGAGAGCTTTTTCATTGACTAACGACCCCGATACCTTCCAACAGGGAGCCACTGCATTCCGGAATGCCAGAAACTGGGCGCAGGAGCGGCGCGATGCATTTATCTTTGCTGCGAATGAAAGAGCCCTGCTGACATGATTCAGGTGAATACTTGGGGTATGACTGGGAATATCGAAACCTTCCGACAAGGAGCCACTGCATTTAGAAATGCCAGAGACTGGGCACAGGAGCAGCGCAATGAATTCATTTCAGCTGCAAATGAGAGAGCAATAACCGTGAACGCAGCGCCGTCTTCATTTGAATCATCCGATCACAATTATGTCTCAGATCCCACAGAGGAAGATCCAGTGGCTGATTCTCAGTATTACGTGTCACAACCTCAAGATGAATATCTGTATAGTGAGCACTCAACTTTCAAATCATCTCACGATGGTGAACTTCGAAACACAACAGAAATGCATCCCATAGAGCCCTCGCTCTCAAATGAGAACGCAGAGTATACTGAATCCTCAACTTTCGATTCTTCCAATTACACTAGTCACTCCAACACGTATCCTGCTCAAGAGTCTGAGACTTCGGCTGATGAACTCGCTCTCGATGTGTACGCGACTCCCATTACACCTGGCAAACATCGGCATAGGTCATCAAAGAACAGTGCCTCCAAAGCTCCACGCCATGGCGACAAGTCTAGTCGAAGACGTCGCTAGAAGATGAATTGGAGTAACAAGGAAGGCTTAGAAGGAGATAATAAGATATAACACGAGTTTGTCAGGGCGTGAAATATCTGGGTCGCAGTGCTACATAAGCAAATTTATATCTTTAGGATTATCTACTTACTAAATCAATTCTCTTGACCAACTGATTGTTGCATAATGAACCTGCAGTCTATTTGACTCTCTTTATTGTCAAATAGTGGGTGCAGGCAATTGGGTATGCAAATGATCTACCTAGCACAACGCCGACTGGTTCCGCAGCCTGAGGCTAGAAACCCACCATAACACTCTTACGAGATTTTATCTACAAGCTCATACTATCCTCCATCAACCAGATGAGTACTGTCATGGTTAGCTCCGTAACAATTAAACAAACACTGTTGAATGCCGAAGACTAATTCCATGTACGGTCTGCACATGATTCTTAAAGTGCTGTAAGTGCTGAAGAACAATACCTTCGGCTCGGCAAATAGGATGAGTACAAGAAAATTGCTGGAATTCTATTACGTTTTTTAAATGACTCTCAACATGGTGCATCATTTTATGAACAGTGGAATAAGTCCGCGTTCGATATTCGTGTGTACTTCGATCATCTCCCCAATACATATGATACATTGGGTCTTCTTACAAACGAGAGGCACTAGGGCCTCAGGTTGAGGTTCTGCAGAGGACTCTGAACCTGTCTGGCTTGAATGATCGCTGTACTGTACTTCTTGTTCTTGTCGTCTAGAAAGTGCTACCATCAGGTCAATCGCACGGATCCGGCGATTAATGATATCACTCGGGCTTATATCTTTCGAAAGATCGCATATTACCTCCTGAAGTCGGACTCGTTCTGTAAGCTGATGGCGAACGACTGGTTCAGTGTATTTATCGGCTACAGCTTTGTTCAGTTGTCTTTCCAATCCTCGTCGTGGATACGTTCGAAGTAGCTTCGTCGGTACTCTACTTTGATTGCTCGGTCTCGTTTTTGTAAAGAATCAATCTGCCGACGAAGCCGTTCACAATCATTACGGATCTCCGGTGGAACTCGGCTGAAAGATCCATATTGCTTTCGATATTCCATACGTTCTCGTTGAAGTTCGGTAATCTCTGGATCGGGAGGGAGAGCTTTTAGGATCTCTTCAGGAACCTCAACTGGAGCGCGCGGATCGCAGGTAAGGCTCATATGCGTGAAGGCACGGAGAAGGCCAGCATCGGTTGGTTGGTCCAGCACTGCATCTTGAACAACGAACCGGACTTTTTCGTTAACATAGGATCCGCAGAAAACCCCTATCCGAGGGTTGTGTCTCATTACCTGGTCACGTACGGCTGTTGTAGCTGCCCCTGTTGAACTATTAGTAAGAATGAGTATATGGTTTTCAAAAGTCTTTTACCGTCTACAGCATTCCCGGTACCTATACGAAAACAATAACTAGTAAGCTTCTGTGCAAAACCAATTGCCCAGCCGAGACGGTCAAGGTAGAAAATGAAGGTTGAGTATCGAAGTGCTTTGTTATCTGAAGTACCCAAGCCTTGTGTCCAAACCGCTTGGCAATTTGAGCTTCTCCGCTTTCCAACGTATCAGGACTGCCTTAATCGGATCTTGCAGATTGGTCGTAAAAAAGGGTTCGGCATGACTATAACCATCCACTTTAATTGTCTTTAATCGCGATAGCCAAGATATGGCTGATAGGACAAAGGATCGGAAGGGTTTCTTCGTGAAAGAAAAAAGTGGTTCTATCAAAAAATTAGCAAGTTATGCTTGCTTTATAGATCGAATACATACGGTTTGGGTTTCCTATCAGCTCCTTTGTGGTGTGCAAGAGTAATCTCCATTGCAAGAAGATCGCGTTTTCCAGAGGAAGGATTACGAACAATCCAGAGACGAATATCCTCATAGCAAAGAGCTTTATATTCCCGTGTAAGAGTATTATTATCACAGGAGTCGTCATCATTATTGTCATCGTCATCAGGATTATTAGGATCAGCCCAAGGCTCTAAGCTCCCGTCTGTAGAACCGCTATCTCTGATTTCTTCAGAACTCTCGTATTCGGCATCCCAGTTATCATCTTCATATTCTCGGCGCCCAGCCTTCTTCTTAGTTGCGTCAACCAGCTCAGCTGGTCGACAGCCGATGTAAATCAGGAGCAGCATGATTGTTGCAAGTGCTAATCGTTGATCTTCGGTCGGAAATATAGATGTGTCCCGTGCCCAGTGGTGAGTAAGAAGGAGGAGGAGGTCGTCTGCTCCCAGCACTGGCTTGGCCTTTTTTTCCCGTCTTAATCCGAACTTCTCGGCCAAATCAGTGTCGAGATACTGCATTAATGTGGTAAGTAAGAATACGTTTTAGCGATTGAGTATACAAATATACCTTTAAAACTTCTAAAGCGTCATTCGTGTCCATATGTTGCCCATTAATTCTGTTATAAAGCTGTTTGAACTGAAGCAGATACTGGTGTGCTGAACCAAAAGCGCCTACTCTACAGTTCTCGCAATATATAATGAAGAAACATCATACTAGTCCCTTTGTCGCATTTTCGAATAGCTGTAATAAAAGTTCAAAATCGACGTACCTCTTCCACTTTTGACATATGCCAGAGAAAACGGAGAACAGGAAACTGAGAAAATAGATAGGGCTGTGGAGGGGTAGAAATCGATACAGTCAAGCAATAACATGTGACCGGTTATTAGCGCGGTGGCTGAGGATGCATAAAACACGAACTTGCTTTATCACTATAAAAGTCTACTACAACCACCTCACATATCCTTTTCGCATACATTACTAATTAAATTCCAAAAATCAAACTAGATACAGACAAAAGAATATATTGAACAACCTTATCCCACTATTAAACCATTTCATTAAAGTCTCCTTTTCAAGCTTTATGGTGGGAAGCCTCCAATCCGATCACTCTCACCACCTACATATCTCACTATTCTCTGGGCGTGCTCCGTCATAGTATTTGCGGCAGTCATCCTTTCTTTGGCTTCTCTAGCATGCTTGAGGAAAAAGATGATTATTTGGCTATCGTGGGATGGTGAGTTTTGGGGGCAGAAGAGGAGGTCCCGTGCTAAGCGAGCTTCAACTTTTCTACATATTAGCAATGTTTCTACTCTTTTTAACAATAGCAATAAATACCTCGTTGTTATGAAGTAATACTCCTCTATTATTCTAGCACTTGCCATCATTTAGCAGGACTCGAATGGCAAATATTAGCTGGTGGGAAGTAGCCAACCAATTTTTTCAGCTCTTTTGGTAAACTCTGTGCCTGCTATGACCAAATAGTTGCTTTAAACCCCATTCTCATCACCCAAAACCTGGAAGGCCATAGCCATGCCGACTTCATGGTGCCAAAGAACATGACAATGAAAGAACCAAATCCCTTCATTGTCAGCGAAGAACCTAAGGACCACATATCCCTTAGCAGGTATATAAACTGTGTCTTTTCTTGGCGGATCAATCAGATTACAGGGTCCACAGCGAGGTGGTTTAGATGAGAAGGGATTGTATGGTGGTCCCCATATGTGATTGCAGGAGGAGAGAATGTAGAAATCGAAGCCATGCTGGTGGTAGGATTAGTTTCGGATAGCAGTTTGAAGTGGGCAAGGAAACTAACTAGGTGGAAAGGATGTCCGGTAACATCTTCATTGTTTACGACCACCTCGACCCATCTCTTTTCTTTTCCTGTCCAGGGCACCAAAAGTTTCCAGTCCCAATTTCTCCTTTCTGTAGCGATGAGGGGGAGGCTATCATCCTCTATCTTCCAAGAAGTATGGTTTATCTGACCCGCAGGCTTGGCCAAGTCTAGCTCATCAGTAGTCATAGTCATGTATAGGACGAACTTTAAATCGGCTTGTATAGGCAGCTGTCCTGAAGCAATGGGGGCCCCTGCTGCTTCAGCAAGAGAGAAATATCTAGCTCGTAGAGAAGGTTGTTTTCTGGGTGTTTGATACTTCCGCTTCAAGCTTAATGATCCGAAATAAATTGGAAAGTTCTGAGTCGGCTCTAGAGCAATGTTCGGGATAATGAAATTTCTATCAAAGTTAGCTAATATGACCAGATGCCAAAAGGAAATATTCTTACTCTTGATCTAGGATTACAATAAGTTGTAGTTCTTCTGTCGATCTTCGATCCCACTCAACCACCAGATCAACTCTCTCGCCAGGATACAATATCCCAATTGCTTCTGGGTTTTTCGATGTCTTGATTTTGCCACCTCCATCGATTTGGATAGGAGTGATTCATGAGCCAGGTAACGACAGTGTGAGACCTGCAAGAGATCCAACATTCACTACTCTAAGACGGTATCGCTTCTGTTCTCGGATCTTTAAGCGTGGCGGACTTAAATTTTGCACGCATTGGACTGCACTGCTCCTCCCTAGTCGTGAACAATCAAAATTCCCCATACTATTTATAAGGAGAGAATCAGGTACCGGCTATTAATCGCATTAACGCAGTTCGTAGTCCCAGTTCATAAGTGAAGGTGGTCACCTCAGCTCCAGCACTCGACCAATGCAAATACTTTGCTAATAGCTCCATGGCTGGACGATGGAACCAATCGCCAACCATTAACATCAGCTCCTCGTCATAGCCATAGCTAGCTTTCTCGTCATCTTTTTCTGCAGGACTATGAATCACGAATCCGCCATAAAGACCGTCTACAATTTGTTCACGGGCATGACTATGCCACCAAAAGGTCCCACTTTGAGCATCATCAATTTTGATGATATAGGTGAAATTCCCATCTGCGGGGATTGGGCGTTGAGTTATTCCAATTACGCCATCCATCTCGTTTGCACCTGTCATGAAGTTGAATATAGAGAGTTTTCTAGGTAAGTGGAAGATTGCACACCTCTCATGTGCAGTCCATGCCAGTGGATGGAGACCCCTTCCTCATTTTGCAGCTTGTTGACGATATTAATTGTGATTGTGTCTCCTGAGCGTGCTTCAATAATCGGATTTGAAAACTCTCCTGTTCAGTCCTCAAGTCAGACAATATTTATTATTAGAGAGCACGACTAAGATGAATGACCGCAGGATTTAAAACTTTTCGTCGTTGGAGGAACGCTTTTGAAAGGGAGAGTATGTTCGGAATCAATAAAAGGGACGGTGGTTTTACCTACCATTTATGAGATACACACGCTTCCCTATTCCGTCTGGAAATCTGATGCCTGCCGTCACGACCCATTCGTAATAAATCGTCTTTGCTTCACGATTCACGTGATCTTGAGGATGAAGAACTCGATTCAGAATTGGAGCACTTGAAGATTGAGGAGACGAATGTGCCGAGACAAGCCATATAGGCGTAGTAATGAGGGTGTAGTTTGCATTGAGGAAGAGAGTGCCAGTTGCAACTAAGGCTACGACAGTTGTGAATAAGATAAAGAAGAGCTTCTTCTTAGACAGCTCCCAAAAAGAGGCCACTGTCATCCTCGCTGATTGAAGATATAAATAATGCCATTGCATCATGATAAGGTTAATTGCGATTGTCAACGATAATTGCCTGCATTGCCAAGGTGATAAGACGAAAACCTACGTAGGTGTGCAAGAGAATGGGGAAGGCAGGTGAGAATGGCTTCACCTACATGGTGCATGCAGCTTTAACCCTTAGGGCGCAGAGCTTATGTACCCATATATTGGACGAATAGCTTCGTGGTTGGTAGTTGATCGTATTACATGCAGCACGACCCAAGTCACCCAATTCGCTGGTTCGTTGCACAGCAGCTTTGCGTAAAGACTCACAGCCATTGAATCCAAACATCGCCTTCATACTGTCGTATCTTGAAGCACATTTCGCTGACTTCAGCAAATCGATGTCGATAACAAGAGAAGCCGAACCATAAGCGAGACCAATAAACTTGGCTAAGGGGAGGAGATCACAACGTCGGCACTTACTTCAGCATCTTATCAGCATGCCAATTGCTACACGTGTGATGGAATCAATCTCTCGGTGGCTTGCCTTTCAATGTCGCCTCTCCACTCTGGGTTGCAAGAACATAAGTCTAGATCTGCGAGAACCGAACTCGAGACAGGGGAATTGCTTGATCACCCTCCTTCATTGGGTGTTTCTCGGAAAGTGCAATGCTATAACCCCACAGGGAATTCTAGGAGCACAATTTACGGAAGTCTTCCATAAGCTACATGATAGTTTCTCATGTTCATCATATAAGTTATCGTCTATTCACTTCGAGGGAGAACCAAAACCCCAAATAAATAACAGCACAAGCAACAAGCAATATGACTTTCCTCAAAGCTTTCCTTGTTCTATCACTGCTTAGGACCGTTACTGGCGGTTCTTTGGCAGATATAAAGCATGTAGTTATGATTATGTTTGAGAATAGATCCTTTGATCATGTTAGTCATCTCAGGCTCATAAGTTCTTGGTCATTTAGTAATAACACATCAAGTACTTCGGCACGATGGCAGGAGTACGTGGTAAGTCTTGGGAATTCTTAGACAGGAGATAAATGCTTCAAGTTACTTGAAAGACTCCTTCTACTCCCTAACGCAATAATTTCTGACTCTGGGATTTTGACTTGCAGGATTCTCTGATCCTAATGTCCAAGTAAACCCAAGCGGAGTGAGTACTATTCCTCCTTCTCATATATTCGACGAATTTAGCTATTAATTCATTTGTAGCTAAATACTTTCCAACAGCAAGTCATTGCTCATCATCTCAATGTGCGGTTCTAATGTCCTATGTAGACCAGTGGACTCATCAATAACGACTGCAACCAATGTTCTTCTACCTTGGAATGCAGCTTATCTTGTAAGTTCCTAGTCTCTGCTTTTGCCCCTTCTAGTAGCATTGAGAGATGGATGCCTTAGGGAATGTTAGACACTGAGGAGTTAGATGCTTTATGGCTCTTGAAATATTCTTGTCCTTCCTCCCCCCTCTCACTACTTTCTGCTGTAGTAATACTAGCTCTGAGATCCTGACTTATAGGGTGGTAATTGGACTGATGCAGCGCAATGTACCTGGGGAGGATTAAATGCATGGACTCAGAACCATGCTGCTATCAACGGTGGCTTAAATGACCAATGGGCAATAAGCAATACTCCTTACAGTCTGCAGTACTGTCAGCGAGAGATTATTCCGGTCCATTTCGCTATTGCTGAAGGATTCACTGTTGCCGATATGTATCAGGTGAGTCTAGGTTGATCTATCTGAGGAAAAATCAGAATCTAATGAGTCCAAAGCAATCGGTTGTTGCCTGTACAAATCCGAACCGTGTGTCGTGGATGAGTGGTTCTATTAATGTGCCAGGTGGGAAACAAACCCCCGATCAAGGGGGTACTCTCCTGCAAAATAGCTGTACGGACGGCTGTGATATAGGCAAGTGGTCAAATTCTCAAAACTAAACCCCTTTTATATCTGGCAGCGTTAAAGGCAGGACGTATCCGGGAGGATTTCAAGATATTACCCTCATTAAGTAAAAGATATTGACTCCAGTATTTTAATTAGTTAATCCTCCAATCGATTGCTGTCCATTAAAATGGAAGACAGCGGCAGAAGTAGGCAACTCAATGAAAAACATACTGCTCATTGCTTCTCCCTCTTGAAATACCTGAATAGTTCTAACCATTACTAGTATGCACAAGATGCAGGTGTTTCCTGGCGCCTGTATCAAGATGATTTCGATGTTGTAGGCCAAGATCTCTTCAATCTGTTTGAAATTTTCATTGAAGCTGGTCCTGGTAACCCGCTATATTATAATGGTGCCACCTATTTCAATAATAATACTCTCGACGCCTTTTATGCCGATGCTATGAACGGCACTTTGCCGTTAGTAAGTTGGCTCATCCCCGAGCAAGCTTTGAGTGAGCACCCGCCTTGGATGCCTGTAAATGGTGGATGGTTGCAAAAGCAAATGTACGTCAACATCAGGTCTCCTATCTTCTACTGCTCGGCTGAAAAGAGGAGATTGCATATATCCTGCAGTCTCCCATATTTCCCAATGCAGGAGGTTTTGGGGCACTACGAAATTACTGACCTCTCGGTGCGGTAGCGTTGATGCGGTGATGAATGGAAAAAGTTGGGAGGATACAGTCTTGCTGATTTCTTACGATGGTTAGTTTACTCTGACGAAAATGAAAGCTGTGATAATAACACATCATTAGAGGAAGGAGGATGGTATGATCATGTCAGCCCTTACCATTCACCGTAAGCACACTATTCTCTCGGTCAAGATTACCAGTCCTGAACATTATCACCAGAAGCGGCACTGCCGGCGAATGGATGGAGGATCCCTATGGTGACTTCGGATACACGTTTGCAGGACCTGGTACCTGTCTCCATACCTATTAATATATTCCACAACTAACTCGTTCAGGCTCTCGCCTTCCCTTCTACATTATAAGCCCGTGGACCCGCGGCGGTCGAGTATTCACAGAACACGCAGACCACACCTCACAACTCCTATTCCTTGAAGCCTTTCTCCAAGCCAACGGCTATGATTTTGTGGATGAGCAAATTTCCGATTGGCGACGAGAACACATGTCTAATCTTGTGAATGCTTTTGATTTTGACAATCCTGATTACTCCCTTCCTGTCATCCCTGATATTCAGACACCCACCACCGACTCGTCTGGAAATTTTATTGATGTCTCTATCTGCCAAGCCAATTATCCAGACCAAGCACCGCCTCCGTATGGTATTCAAGACTTAGTAACTTCACTATACCTCCTTTCGGAGCAAGGCTTCAAGCCCATGCGAGGGAATCTAACCGAGGGTCGCTATATCACCATTGAAGTGAATGGTTTCGCCCTCACCAACCCATCCAATACTTCTTCTTTTATGATAGCCACTCTAGCTACTTCAACTCATTCAGACATCAACCAAAGATGGGTAGTGCACCAGCTTGACATTGACATCAATAGTCCACAATTCAATGTCTCTAGTGCACTAGACGGAAGATGGGTAACTCGAACTGGAGCGTTATCGAGCTCTGTGGATGATGCTGAGCCGTTCACTGTTAGTTTTCTGGGAAATGGACAGGGTTATACTTTCTCGACAAGTAATGCACAGTATATGAGCATTGATTCGAGTGGTAATTATGGTACTAGGACGACGCAGCTAGTGTTTCAGCTTTATGCTGTTACATATAGCTCTTGAAAGTTTAATCATCAGGGGGGATTCTCGTTTGGCGAGTTGAAATTTAGAAGAAATCTTCATATCTCAATTCGGGCATTACACTACCTTAACCCTATGTTCCTTGGCACATTGTTCGTTTTCTTTTTTGAATTATTCTTTTCAAAATCATTCCCCTTCAATAAGTGGCTTTCTACAGAATATGATTATTAGTATATCAGCAATTCCTCGAAATTATCGTAGCCTACATCCACACCGGCTTAACCTGACGACTTATTCTCAACCCCTCAACCCACCCCCCAATAACCCCTCTTCCTCCAACACCTCAAGAATTCCCCTTCTTAACCTCCTCCAACTCTTCCTCATTTAACCCAGCCTTCTTCAAAATCCTCTCCAAAATATCATTCTTCCCTCTAGCATAAGTCCCAATATCCTGAATCCCACTTTCCGCCAACCTCTTCTTCACCTCCCCATATTCTCTTCTCAAATCTTCATCTTCTAGGAGGATTTTTTTTACTAGCCTGTGGTTCCTATTTCCTCTTTTATTAGTTAATTACTCACTTAAAATAACGGTCCGAGAGGAAAGATGAAATTGAGATACAAGTAAATACAAAACAGAGAAATGGAAAGAAGAGAAAAAACCCCACCTCAACCCTAAACTCCCCTCCAAACAAACATAAGTATTCCTTCTCACCTCCCCCCATTTACCTCTTTCGCCCTTCGCACCCTCACTCCTCCCATATCCAGGCTGTCGAAACCCGACTCTACCAGGAACATTCATTTCTCCGAGATCGGTATAGCCTTCTTGAACGAGTATATCTCGCGTGAGGGAGAGGATGCTAGGGGGTGAGGCTGGGATCACGATGTCGACGTCGAGGACGGCTTTGGCGGGGAGGCGGGGGATTGAGGTGGAGCCTACGTGTTCCTGGGGGGTGGGTAGCGGGGTTAGGGGGGGGGGTTTTTTGTTTTTCTGGGAGAGAGAGATGGGGGAGTTTAAATGTCCTTAACTTAGTAAAACATTTCTCTTTAATAACTCATCAGGATGAGAAGAGTGCTTTAAAACCTTTAAAGCATTCTACTCTAAACCCTTTACTAAATTATATGATCCTCCCACCAAAAGACCAAAAGCCAAAAGAAAACTTCGACATGAGAAAAACAAGCACTTACAATCGAAAGAATAGGAATGGCATGACGTTTAAATAATTCCTCAAGCGATGCTTTCACAGACTCGAATTCTATAAGCCACTGAGAACTATTCGTTAGATTACCTCTAAAAAACCCATAGCGTCAAGCTTGCGGAGAGATTTCACTCACAGCAGGATCATGAGACTGAACGATTATCTTATGTTCTTTTACTACTTTGAGCGATTTCCCAGTCTCCATGATGTATGATTTCGCACAAAAAGCGTGAAGGGGTTGATTTTATGGTGGTTATGCAAGGAAATATGGCGACATTGAAGTTGGAGGAACGGAGCCGGCGGTCCGTGTTAGGATTTAGAGGATCGAATAGATCTACAGCACAGCAGGAGCAACCAAGATCAAGGAAGGAAGAAGATGATTGATTATATAAAGAGAAGAGGAGAAGAGATTTTCTCCTCATTTCAACACCAACAGCCACCAACAACTAGTGCGTGACTAAGCTATTACAAAGCAAATGAAGCATATTTCAACAGTCCGTGCCATCCCAATATATATTTTTAGCGAGGGTGCCCCCTTTTTGAATCGCTTTATATATATGGAGATAGAGCAGGAGCATTGGAAAGATGAAATTGTCTCGATTTAAGGGTTACAATCAGGAAAAGTTCTTTTATTACCTATTAATAAGACATAGCTGTCCTTAGATAATCTAACTATCTTTAAGCTAGAAATAGGAGTTTTGTAAAGAGGTCTGGCTGTATCTTTAATGACTTCACGCAAGCTTCGTCGTTCGTTTTATGGATGTCTTCATCTTTTGTTCCGAATTCTCATTTACCGTGCTCTTTTACATGTACTGTACACACAAGGAGAATAATGCCCCACCATTTAGACTAACCTTATCGTCCATCCATATTGAGATCCTGAAAAAAAGCCCAAGTGTCAGAAAGTGCCCATTTTGATGCAAAACTCAAATGCGAATTTGACGCCTAAATTGAGTCCAGCTCTAATAGCCGCCATTATCAGTTCTGAGCAAGAAAGCCTATATTTGTGATCAGTACTCAAAACTTGTAAGAAGAATAGGGCTTTCAAATATGCACATACATCATTCCTGCAATGCCATCTCGACTGATTGCCCAGAAACATATTGTCTAATGTGTCCTTGCCTATTCTACCATTAGCTACATCCTTCTAAGTTGTCTCTTACCCCTCCCTTTGCCCAATTCAATAAAAACAAGGAGACAGCTTACACATTCCCCCCAAATATATCCTACAAGTCCAGCAAAGAATCAGAGGACACTCCTTACACCTCACATCCCCTCGATTTGGGCAAATCATGCATTGAATATTACTAGTATGGCTTATTCCTTCGCCGTCAGGTCCAGAGATCACTTTCGAGGAGATGGGATTGAAGTCGATGTGTTTGCGGCAGCAAGTAATTTTGATTTTTTGGCGAAGGTGGAGTTCGCAGATTTTGACACGGGTAACATCCTATGGGGTCGGATGTGTTAGTTTCGGTGGGTAAAAGGGGGACGATCTTGGGAATTCTAGGCTAAAAAAAAATGAAACTATACTCACCACTTGTCTCCAAAAACAACCTAGACAATAAGTTTCCTTGGTACGTCTACTTGGCTCGCCGCTATTGTTGTTGTGTGTGCTGTTGACAGTCAGCGTACTGCTAGCTCTGCGGAATTGTGGCTCCACATTGGATAAGATAGGGCTATTAACTCGGCTGTTGTCAAGACTGAGTGAACTCAGAGATCTACGAATCTCAGGTCTAGATGCAGAACCTTCTTCTGCATCCACATCAATAACTTCAACCGCCACGACTTCTCCTGAAGCCAAGTCCTCTAGTGTCTGATTAATAGTCTTGTCTGCAGCCTTTTCTTCCCCTTTGGCTACTGCATCTAATATGTGGGATAGTCTAAGATCATCGAGAGCCATTGTAAAATTTTGGACCGATCTACAGCAATCTCTGCACGCGTTCGTTGATGTACCCTCGGGAACCCACACTCTCACATCGCTAATACCATAATCGCATTCGGAAACACAGAAGGGGCATTCCTGCACATTTTCCACCTGTTGTAGTTTTGCCAAAGCCATGCTTTGTAATGGTGGTATATTTCGATCGCGCTCCGTATCCATGAGAGGCTTCTGTATCGTATTCTTGACAGCATTGGAAGCCTTCAGCCTGGCCTGTATAGCTGAAACTGCTTGAAAGCCATCAATAAGATCTTGTTTAGCAGCCAACGTCTGGTTATTCTCATAATGCTCTTTAGCAGTATGAGCTTTTTCCTCATATTTTCTAATCTCAGCGATGTCGTATTTGAGCCCATCAATACTCCTATTAATAAGATGCTTCGCGCATGATTCATCCTCTTGTCTTGATATGATTGGGCTTTCAAGACCATTTATGGGCTGTAATTGTCGGAGATCTGGAGTACTAAAGCTAAGGAGATCACTAAGTAGCGGTGATTGGACTTTCCGGTGGGATTGTATAGACGGGTGCGAAGGTGGGAATGCTGCTGTTGGTAATGCCGGAGGCTGGATGGTGGGTGCAGGATTTGGTGATATTAAGTCGCTTGGCGGAGAACCTTGCCAAACTCTGCTAAGCTGTTGAGCTTTAGATACGCGAGGATTCACATTTGTTGGATGTGGCGACTTTGTGGTCTCTCTAGAAATAGCCCCTTTCTCCCGATTTCCCTCTGATTCGGATAGCTTCTGCTGCTTCTGCGGCCTCGATGACTCAGGGTTTCCAGCGCTTTGAGACATTCTCTTAAGATTTTCAGTTTTTCCCGTAGTCATCTGTTGAATTTTTTGATAGTCTGCCATCTTCCTTCTTTTCATCATTACTTGAGCGAGTGTATCGTCTGGTCCTGGCACTAAAGAAGAGAGAGGAGGAATCCTCATAGATGCAGATGCTAATTGATATTGATTTTGAGCTTGTTGAGGAAGACTGAGAACATTTGAGGTTGTAGTATTGGTAGGAGGTACAGACGAAGACGGGAGAGAGGATTGACGTTGTCGAGGAAATGTTGGCTTGCTTAGCAATTGTGTTGAGAATGGAGTAGCTTTCAGTAATGGAGAAGGCAGCTGGCCTAGGGGATGTTGCTGAGCAGATCCTGGATCTGAAGAGGTATTTGGTGAAGAAAAAGGCAAGGTTCTTGGAATGAAGGGTTTATTTAGGTGACCGAAAGCAGGTGGAGGTGATGAAGAGGATGGTGTCATAGAATATGTGTTGGACTGTTGACTTTGACTATTCTGAGGTTGCGGAAGCAATATGGGATCGATCCTAGAGGGTGAAAGATTCAGTAACTGAGCGATCTGTTGTTGGTGGGTTGGTAGGCTTGGGTCAAACCCAGATGGAGCCATCAGGGGCGATTTATTGGAATTCTGACGTTGATTATTCGGTTGCACCATAAGTGCTCTCTGGTCTATACCTCGTGGTGGTGATCCAGATGTTGGCAGCGCTTGTAACGGATTGGATGTTCGACGTTGATGTTGCAACTGCTGAAATAAGCTCGGATCCATACTCTGTGCTGATAATGTCGAGGTAGGCATCATTTGAGCTGTACTAGATAGCCGGCGTTGATTATGCTGCATGAGTGCTCTTTGATTCATACCATCTGGGAGTGATCCATTGGAAGGTCGGCGTTGATTCTGGTTATAAAAAGGTGTGTGAAAACTCGGATCAACCGACCTAGAAGTTGAAATAGGCGGAGGTATCGTCGAGGAAGAGCCTTGTTGTAGGTATGTTAGCGCAGATCGAGTGAAGTCTATGCCTGGCGATGAAGGATTTGATAGTCGACGTTGATTTTGGTTGTGAGACTGTACAAGAAATCTAGGGTCAATATTATTAGAAGGTGACGCAGGTGGAAGCATCATATAGGAAGGGCTTTGTTGTCGCGATTGCTGCATAAGCTGCTGTCTCTGATCCATACCCTGCGGCGGTGAACCAGACGGAGGCATCATAGTAGGCAGATGAGAAGGTCTCCGTGAAAATCGGTGTTCCGGAAGAACCCCGTAGAAGTTGTTAGGAGGCGACATAGAGGAAGGACTTTGTTGTTGTTGATAGAGAAATTGTCTTGATTCCATGCCTTGCGGCGGCGATGAAGAATTAGGTATCATAGAAGGTGGATTAGACATCCTTCGCTGGCCTTGCTGTTGCTGCAGAAAGCCATAGGTCGGATTAGAAGGCGAGGCTGGCGCAGGCATCCCTGATGTTAGATCTTGTTGGCTTTTTTGCTGTTGATACCGTAGTTCCCCAAGCTGTTGTTGAGAAAGGCGACTGAAATCACTACTCGGTGATGTGGATGAACTAGGCATCATATGTAATGGATTGGAGAACCGACGCTGTTGTTGTTGCAGCTGCCGGGGAATGGTTTTTGGACTGATTGAGTCTGAAGGCGAAGGTGGAGGCATTGTTGCTGAACTTTTGCCTTGACCTTGATCTTGGTTTTGTTGCTGTTGATTCTGCAGATATTGGCTCCGCAAAAGCTGCAAGTGTTGCGTAAGTAGATGCAAATTTGATGATGGAGGAGAATGCTCAAAAGAAAATGTCGGCGGCTAACGCAGTACTTGGCGGAGATGTGTTAAGGGATCAGAAGAACATTGCTGGTTTTTTGGGGAGGAGGGGGAAAGAAGCTCGTCTTGCTGTAGCTTCTTGGTATAATTTTTGAATGCGCTGTCCCTCTGGGCTTTTGAAAGGGTCAATAGGAGGAGGCATGCTTGAAGTAGTCTAGTTGAGAACTAATGTGTGGAATGAAGAAGGGATGGAGACGGCGAAATGAAAGAAAGCAATATGATCGTACCTATTTGTATTTTGGACTCGAGAGCGCAAGTGATTGGAGTTTATTGTTGTGCTAAATGAGAATCGCGGCGGAAAACACAAGCACAATCCTAGAAGTGTTGCCGATTGACGAAAAGATCGTTGTCCATGATATAGAGAGCTGAAAGAGTCAATATATCAGATGAAAACAACAGAACACAATCCTACCTCAAATGATTATTTGATGCGAGGCACTGCTCTCTGTGAGACTCTTTCTAACTTAGCGTTCCCCAGAGACCACTGCCATATAATCATCACTTGGCTGCAATCATATCAGCCGTCCCTTTCACATAGCACAACGCCTTGGGTCATAATTCTTATACTTCACAATGGGTATATCAAATACATTCAAGTCAAGAACCGGACGCCGACCTACTGGCACTCTTCATGCTTTCCTTTATTGCAAGCTTCAGCGCCTCTTCGTCCGCATCACCAGTCGCTAGAGCCGTTTGCTTTCCCAGCGCAGCCTGTTTATACTTCTCCTCGGCCAGGCTTTGCTTCTTCACATAGTCTAGCACTATTTCCTCTTCTGTCATCCCACTCATATTTGGATCTAAAGCCTCTTCCTTTGATCTCTGGATTGCTAACTTGATGTCCTCGTCATCGTCAGTGTCAACATCCTCAGAAACTTGGGTGGGTTCGTCTCTCGGTAATGTGATTCTATACTCCAACAGACTTTGTTGAATTGCCTTCTCAAGAAGGGCTTCGTGCTCGCGTTCCTCTTCTGCAGATATGCCAGTCATATCGCGACTAACGTTTCGTTCCGCTTCAGCAATGCTAGCATGTATAGCACGATCCAGAGCCTCTTGATCATTGAGAGTCGATCCTGGTGCACTCTGGAGTTCACGTACACTGGCTCTAATCGCCCGCTCAATAATCAGGTCTTCTTGGGAATCACCGCGAGAGGTGGCCGTAACAGATGCATGAATGGCATGCTCAAAAACAAGGTTTGAAGGCTCGTCTAGTGTGGTAGCTGGAGTGATCAAAACAGGGCGTGGTATATGTGTATGCGAGTTCTCTCGTCGGCAGAATGGACAAGTATGTGTACCATGTTGATTTTGGACTTTGCCCCGTTCCTCGGCGCGTTTTGCTTTTCGTTCGGCATGCAATTTCTTTCTCTCCTCGAAAGAAAGATGTTTGGTCTGAAAGAATCCTCGAGGGGAAAGTTGCCCCGACTCGAAGCCACGTACGTCTTCGTGAACCTTCTTTTTGACGTTTTGATATTCTTCCTTATGCTTTTGCCATCGGTTAATAATGAATTGACGCTCTTCATGCGTAGCTTTCTGTGCATCCTCAAATCCCTGAGCTATTCGAGCAGAGATTATGTAGTTCATGACACTTGATCCAAAAAGTTTTCGCACTTCTTTATGGATCCCTAGAAAAGCGTATCCTGGAAGACCCCACATTGCTATTTAAAATTATTAGATCGGTAAACAGATATTAAAGCAACATATTTTGGTTGACTTACCTGCCCCCGGTTTAAGAATCAAACCACCAATACCCTTCCCAATACCTTTCATAAGACCAGCTGTACCCTCCTTCTCAGCTCCACGAAGAGGTTGCGTGATGAGTCCGGTTATACCATCGAACATACCATAGCCAAACTCCTATCTATGCGTTAATCACGATCTAGAAAGATATTTGGGATATGCCCTACCTTGCCTGCAGCTTTAAGGCCACTCTGGAAATCGGTGACTTTTTCTTGTGGTCGAACAGTATCATCCCCGTACAATTTGGGAGCATTGTGAAAACCACGAGCTATGCCCAGAGTGAAGTCCATTGGGGACTTTATGCCAGCACCAACAATGCGAGAGATTCCTTTGCTAGCTCCTACTGCATTTTCTAGCGTCAGCTTACTAGGATGGTCAACCTCTCTTTGCCCGATTGGTGAGCAGCTCCGAGAACCTGTGAGCCTTTCTCTTGAAGCGGAACGCGATCTAGATAAGGTACCTCTGAGGGCTTGCTTCAGAGAACCGCCCTTTGAAGGTCCTGGATCAGACAAAGCAAAAGAGACTGCACTACTCAAAGGTGTGTCGTTGTTGCTAGGAGTTTCCGTCGATGGCCGCTCATATGAAGTTTTCACTGATGATGATGCTTCGGAAGAAGCGCGATCATTGAGATTGGACTGCGAACGAGATTGAATAGACGAGACTGGAGTATTACAGCCAGAACTTGACTCTGTAGCTGCATCTCTCGAAGACTTGTGGGCCTCTTTCGATTTGTTGATTTTCTTAAATATTTCGATCGGGAAATCCGCCACTCCCATTCCAAGACTAGCAATAGTTCCTAAGAGTGCAGAAGCACCTCCAGATATTGGATCCCAAGGACCATCATCTGTCTCATACTCTCGTGGTCGATAGCTATTGCTTGTCAGCAAGTATTAAAGAGTGATAATATCACACTTACAGCTTCAGGTCAGAGAAACTAATTAGATCTTCACTTGCGAGAACATTTGCAGCGAAAGTACTTAACCTGGTCTGCGTTCGCTTTATCCTCCAAACAGCCACTCTGTTCGGAGCTAGAGAGCATCTCAAAGTGTCAATCTCAAGCTGGTCGTGAAAGCTCTTCCCGCCCTCTTCAGTCCCGAGCTCCTCTTTAATTTTTGCTCCGAGTTCTCCAGCCTTGGCCAGGGTCTCGGGTTTCAGCGCTTTGATAATAGCTGCAGCTAGTTTATCAGAGGTGAGTTGCTTATAGGGTATAGGCAGCGGTCCAGCCCCAGCTCGAGCAACCATCGCACCCCAGAATGGTTGATCACCGAAGAAAGGTACTATGACAGTTGGCCTTCCGAGAGCGATGCCAGCGGCAGTAGTACCCGCCCCACCATGGTGAACAACGGCGGAAACGTGTTTGAACAGCCAGTCGTGGGGTACATTTCCAAGCATGAAGACAGCTTCAGGGATACCCAAGGCATCAGCTCCCAGGCCTCCCCAGCCCTTGGACACCAATGCGCGAACACCAGCTTTTTTGACAGCGTCGAATATCAGTTTCGTCATTGCATCGGGATCATCGACGACTATTGAGCCAAAGCCGATGTAGACTGGTGGAGGACCAGCATCGAGGAAAGCTGCCAATTCTGGTTCAGGGGTAAAAGAAGAGGCTAATGAAAGAAAATAGAAGCCGGAAATAGAAATGTGTTGACCCCAATCTTTCGGTTTTGGAATTAGAGCTGGTGACCTGTATCTAATGAGTATTATGATCATAGAGGGCAACAGTTCTTACCAGCAATAAGTATAGGGTACCCGAAGTCGACTAAGCATTCCAGGAGCCCATATGAGACTAATCGGGTCAAGGCCAAGAGCTCGTTCGCGAAAACGATTAATGACATCCCCAAGACCTTGCCAAGTCATCATCTCTACAAGTGCATATGATATGAAGTTAGTCATACTTACGTCTGCATTAGAAGATTGGATATTCGCTAGCGGATGAGGAAACGATTGAGTTGGTGACCAAGGCATGCTGTGAGTAATGCGATTAGAAATAGGTGACATAGTTGAGCTTGAGGCGACTTACGTGAACATCATATGAAGCGGTATTCCCATCTTTTCAGCGATATGGATGTGTGCAAAACTGGGCGGGTTTGCAATTATAGCATCAGCGATGAAAGGTCGCTCTGATGTATTTGTATCCATGTTGATGCCAAGAGTGAGACTTTCATCTGTACTTGCTCGACGGGGAGGTGCACTGAGACCATCTCCAGCTTCAATACATGATCTCCAGCAGCCCAGTACAATCTCCTCCATACCCTTTCTGCGTTTTCCAACGTCACCGCTCTTCAAAGAGTCGAAACCGGGCATGAGACCAGGGTTCTTGACCATGAAAGCCATGAGCTCGGAGGGGTCACCTCCAATGCTGAAGAACTCTAATCCATTCTCCTCCACAAACCCCTGAAAAGTCGGATGCGTAGCTAGCCTCACCCTATGCCCATACGTAGCCTTCAGCGTCTTCCCCAACGCCACAAAAGGTTGTACATCACCCCTCGACCCAACAACATGTATAACAACATTCAACCTCGGCGGAGGAACTTGACCCGGACATCCTCCTAGAGCAGGTGGTATGTATCCAGGAGGAAGCAGGATGCTACCTTCTTGAGCTACAAGAGAGAGCTGGTTTCGTAATGCGGGAACGAGTAAATCGGACAGTTTACGGGTTTTTTGATTGATATTTATGTTTACTCGCCCGTCGTCTGTGACTTTTGCATTG
The DNA here is from genome assembly GCA_003988815.1 of Chlorencoelia australis. Lineage (NCBI taxonomy): Eukaryota > Fungi > Ascomycota > Leotiomycetes > Helotiales > Cenangiaceae > Chlorencoelia > Chlorencoelia australis. Next base: position 272,511 of record QYAN01000017.1, read on the forward strand.
GTGAGTAGGCCATCTTGGTTTAGTTCTAGCTCATCATGTTTTTCTCCGTAGGCGGGGGGAGCTTCTGAGATGCCGTCTTGGGTGAGTATGTTAGGGACGGCGAGGTGAGGAAGATGTCTCGATCTGCGAATAGGATAGTTAGTAAGATAGAAGCGCAGAAATGGAATGGAAGTGCTCACAATGGTGCTCCATCAGTGGCGGATTGTCGACGGGTACTTTGATACTGAGACTTGTCTGGTGTACCTCTAGAGGATCTGTTTGAGGGCACTCCATTGCCAAGATTTCCAGCGATAGCAGCTTCAGCTTGCGCAATAATAGCGGGAGGGATAGAATCCTCAAGAGGATCCTCTTTCCTTGGGTTCGAAGCCATAGTGAGGCAAAGCTGTAGAGAGAAATTATTCCATGTGATTGTGCCGTTTGGTCGTTGTGCGGAAGTTTCCTTGCTAATCTAGATTTGAAAAAGGGGTATTGAAGTGAAGATGAGAAATAAGATCGGCGAAGAAATAAGTAAAGGAATCAGAGATCTTCTGTCTGCCTACCTACCTATAGTTTGTGGTCCAGATCAAGTCATTCTTGTCTAACATGGCTGGTAAACTCTCTGAACAAGGATCTTGAGCGGCGCAGAATATGGTGGGGGCGTCTGCATGGGACATTTTGGGTGGCCAAACTTGGTCCCTTATTAAGGAAATAGAGGGGGAAGCGAAGGTTATGGTAAGTACGAAACTACTTAGATTGTGGCTGATCCTAGAGTGTGGCTGGACCTTGTTTGTGAAAGCCTCCCATTACCAAATGGAAAGCGTGGTACAATTCTTTTGTAGACACTGTTCGCTAAAAGCACAAGACTTGAAAGTCTGCTCATGAGTAGCATACCTATCACAAATGTCAAAGCTCGGAAAAAACCCCCCCCCAAAACTAGAAAAGGTCCTGTGCAATTCTACCTCTTAAATTGCCTATAGATATAATACAACAGCACGCCTCCTTCCTTCGAGAAGCCTTCCACCCTTGTGCGTCTTTACTTTTGTAATGCCTCCTAAAATCCCGAGTAATAGCATATCCCTGGCGTAGTTCTCAAATCGTCTCAAATAATGCAAACGCCTTTTCTTCTCTAACTCGAGAATTTTCGGGTGAGCTTGGCGATGACTACTTTCGTTAGCTGAAGTAGGCTGTAGTTAAGGGATGATATCAACGTACTGTGAAGTGCAACGACACTAAATATGAAGACCAGAGAAAGCACCAAAACGACAACCGGATCAACCTTCAATCCTGGGGATTCATCGGTGTAGAGTCCTATATTTGTTAGTGACTGCTTTTCGCCGTACGGGGATTATAGGCATCTCCATCATCGTAAACTATCGGTGAGAGACACAATTGCCTTGGTGCTGCCATGGGCAGGAATCAAAAGGCGTGGCCTCGGTACGCTAGCTAGCTCTTGTGAAGACTTCCAAGTGGGTATGCATGCCGTAATATTCAACGAAAGGAGTACATACTTAACATAGTACTGCTGCTTCCTCCAGCACCCGCCGCTCTCGTACTGCTCGGTCTAGCATTTGCAACTTTATCTTTCTGGTCCGCGGCAGCTCGTCTTCGAATGGCTGTCTTTGGTCCGCCGGGAGGCGTTGGAGAGGAGGGTCTGCCAGCGCCTGAGGCGGCTGCTGGAGAGTTAACTGGCGAAGAAGCTCGTGGAGAAGACTGGCAAAATTATTAGTATTTGCTTAATGATGAGATGGAAGCGGGTTTGTGTTACGCAATTCTACGTAGAATTAATGTCGCATTTGACAGGTAGGGGTTCTTACCATTGTGACAAAGATCGACGAGTAGTTGTAATGGTAAGGAGTGCTGTAGAATTAAAAAGTTGCGGATTGTCGTTGAAATTATTAAGGACAGATGGATTGATTGATTCTAAGGAGGTTCGGTCAGAGGCGCTAATAAAAATCCGGGGCATGGGTATGGCTTGATTGAGCTTATTGGAGACAGAAGAATTTTTACTTTTCCGTTTATATTTTTACTTTCTTTTCATAGGTACAATTTTATGTAGTTGAATACTGGTCGATTTTTACAATTAAGATGCTTCTTATTACTCAAATGTCAAAATTGAGGGGTGGGTGACCATTTGTTGGCCTGGCCCATAGAATTTGGTCGATCTTTGATACATGAAGTGTGTTTTGTTTTGCGCTTGCTTTAGAGTGAAGTAAATAAACACGGACAAATGAAAAGGGTTGTATTTGCCAAAAGGGCCAGGTTTGACCAAGGAAATAAAGTGTTGGCAACCAGCCAGTATCTGCTCCATTGAAACCCGGTTTCTGTTTCTGTTTCTTTCCCCCAAACATCAAAAGCCGTCTGAGACATTGTCCCTGCATGACCTCCATTTTTTTTTACCACTCAAATGCCCTCATGTGTCAAGACTGAGCTGGCACACCAACTCATTATATAGATTAAACAGTACATTCTACAATGAAACCAAAGGTATCAACCGAACGCCATCCGCTATGATATTAAGCGTATTGCATGCAGAGTCGCTCTGTCTCAGAGGGCGACATCAAGAACTAAGCTGACATCTCGGACCTGCGAGCTGGCTAAGTCCTCGAGAACAGGAATTAGATCTAGAAGCTCATTGTCGTGAGCATCTGAAAACCAACTGCTAATCGGAACAGCATGCTGGGGGTGGAAGATGTATGACGTTGGAGAATTGTCGATGATTATGGTTTCTCTCAGGTCGCGACCAACCTGGGAGAGATCCTTGACATAGTTGCCCTGATGATTATAGCAACTCTCACGGAAAAGTCTATGGTGTACGACGTGATGTATGTCTAATTGATCGAGGAGAGGATCACCGTACTTTGAATTGTGTTAGCAGTTGCAGAATGATGATGTCAAGCCGAGACCTACCTTGGAAACAGATGCTGTAAAAACAACTACTTCATAAAGCTCTCCAACTCGCTTCATGAATTGGTCTACTCCGGGTCGCTTAATCACGTACACATTGTGATATTGTCCCTCGATCTCAACAGGAATTGTGAAATCTGCTTGGTGTAGTATCTAATCCATGATTAGCGCTGCTAAGCTGAAGGTGATTGGGGAGGAACCTACCTTGAAGCTACTGTGTACTAAAGTCTCATCAAGATCCAGCACTAAGCACTTCTTCCCCTTGAAACGTGGTGCAATTGGCGGAAGTAGCCATTGCTGCTTTTGATCTGCTGATTCTGGAGCTGCAAGATCCTCGGTAGACTCACTTGAGCCTACATGAGGAACAGGAGGAGGTGGGGGTAGTTCTGGCTGGGAAGTCTCTTCTTCATCATTTCTCGGAACTGGAAGTGGCGCATCTTCTTTGCTGGTTCCTGGCTCCGAATCTGGCATTTTGATGTCCCCATCGCTATCTCTTTGGCCTAACTCGGGCGCAGCATTCTTCCCTTCTTCATCCGCTGGTGTAGGTGCCTCGACTACAACGGACGGTTTGGGTTGGCTTTCTTCTTTGGGTAAATCAGGTAATGGCTGATCACGAGAATCGACAGATGGACTGTTAACATCGCCATTTACTCCCGAGCCTGATGGTACTGCTGACCGCGAGTTTCGGGTTGATGGAGGGCCTAAGGCTTCACCTTGGGCGCCTTCTGACCTAATTTGCTGATGCCCTTCTTGAAGCGTCTCTTTCTCGGTTTGAATTTGAGACATAGGCTCATTCCTTTGACCCATCTTAGGCTCCGGTTTACTTGCAGTGGTCGGGCGACCTGTGGCAAGTTTTGTGACCTTGTTCGCAGGAACAGGTGTTTCGTTTTGGTCGGCGTGATCGGGGAAACCGCAACAGAGCATGGAAAATATACCCTTCTTCTTTCGAGGATGGCGACCTATACCTAGGGTAGAAGCTGCAGGATTTGCAGAAACACCCACGACGGGTTCTGGAGGTGTTATCGACATCTTACTGCTGCTAGCACTCCCATTCCGCCGCCGGCCAAGAGAACTTCCTTTTGACTCCTTTGATCTTCCACTAATACTTTCTCTTGGATCGCTAGCTGTAACTCCACTGAGTCCAGTAGATGTAGGAGAAGGCTGGATCTTGTGCGAGGATGATCGGGATGGTACGTGGAGGCCTCCCTTTCTCTTTGAACGGTCTGACCCCTCTTTCAATTGTTCACTCTCAGATTGCTCGCTTGAATGAACCGTGTTATCGGATTCCTCAGTGCTGGCAGTGTTCTGGACTATTGATGGTTGTGTGGACGAATTGGGGGTGTTAGGAACGGCGGCGTCTGCTTTCATCAATTAGCCGTGTGTAATATACAATTGAGCATTGGCGAGCTATGCGTCATCCAATGGCATTGCCATAAAACAAGTGACTGAAGGATACGTACAAGTGGATGTATCCAATGCTGGAGGTTTTTGACCTTTTGCGACGTCCGGTGGAGTTGAGCGGCTAAGATCTTGCTCAGTTGGTTGAGCTACTTCATTACTCATCGAGGGCAGTTCAGGGTCTCTACAGACCTGATGATATGAAGGCTGAGCTGAGATGACTGTATGGCGGTCGATTGTACTCGCAAGAAACTTGGATATGTACAGAGATCGTTGATGGGGGCAGCAGTAAAGTCGATCGAATACTAAGCGCCTCTGTCTCTTGTCGCGCGACAAGGATTCCGATTAAACGACGGTGAAATGAGCGGCGCAGTATGCTCCCGTGTTGGTGAAGGGGTGACGACCGATGCAGCGGACAGCGAACGGCGTGCAGACTCGAGCTGGAGCTTGCAGGTGAAATGCAGGTCGCAGTATCTCTTGGATACTTGGAGGTCACGTCCAGACTACAGAAGGGGAAATGGAGTTGATGATAACTAAGCGGGATGATTTCATAAGCGAAATGAGGACCTGCCGACTTCCCCAGCAAGCCCACACGCAGGTATAGCTAGGTGATATGTGAATATGTTCAGGCCGCCAGCTAATAAAAGAGCTAGGCACACTAGCAGTATTTTGCGGAGGCAAGAGAAATGGACCCAGGGGGAAGCGTGTTTTGGCTAAAAGGGTGACGAGCTTAAGATCAGCATCGGTAGGCACGATTTGTAATGTTCGAGTTGAGCTTAAAGAGTAGTATCAAGCTAAAAATGAATGGCTAGCTATGCTCTAGCAAACTGGGCATCTATCACTTTCTAATAGTCCAAGTAGTCACGTGCCTGCTTCTACATCAAAGCCATATAACATTCAAGGCATAAGACTGCGGCAAGTACTTGAATCACAGAGCACTTTCATGCGAACTTGTGGGGGTGGAAACGGCTTGCTGGTAAGCGCCTGGCTGTGTGACCTATCAAGCCCGAAAAGCCCCGTTCTGAGACACTCACGGTATTGGCCCTGCTGTGACAAGTGTTGCCGTCGAGAAGTTGGGTACGTTGATCACGACTTTCCTTGGTCGCTCTCAGCGGTTAGAGTAACCTATCAACAATGTTCCCCCTGAAATTCAGACTTGAGCATAACACGAGACTTATCATGACCAAGAACGAAAGTAACTCTCCCGCAAAGATTATTAGGATGGAGGATATGTATACCTGATTCATTGGTTACCGATCTAGGTATTGTGATATCAGCCAGAGAGCTCTCCCTGCCCTCTCTTTTCCCCCCCAAAGTCGAAGCGGCTTAGACGATGTACCTCGGCAGAACAATGATCCACCATAACGACACGACCAACAACTTGAAATTCACATGTTGTGTAGAACTTAGCATCTACCTCTCTTGCAACTGCACCGCTGTGAAGCATTTGATTTGGTTCATTTGACATCCTTCAATCTCCCGTGAAAGTGCGGCAATTAGTAGAGGAAGAGCGCATAAAATAGAAGATAGGTGCGAGACGGGAATGTAACTCAAGCATATGGTCGAGACGGCAACAAGAACAGAAATGAAGCTGCTGTTATAGTTCGATTCTGCAAATATATCCGCGATGGCTACTCTATCCACATTGCGCAACTATGAAGACCCTCTTACCCTCTATGCCCAGCTTATCCGGGAGCGCCTCCGAGGCACTTCGAGAACGGTTCGACTCCTAGGAACACTCTTCCTCACACTTTCAATAATAGGAGCTGGGGCGGGAGTGACGAAAATATGGAAGAAAAGATCAGCAGAGAAGGAACAAGGACGGCGATTGCTTCGAAGGAACTCTGGTCTGCGTCTGAAAGACGGATCAAGGGTTATTTTTGTCCCATACAAAGACTCGACATCCAAAGTCACTATTCATCCTACAAAGCCTACGACTTTCGATGCTCATCGAAGGCTATTTCTCAACCCGCCTCGAGCTTCTGGTCTGACAGATGGCCAGCATGGCGCTCAGATCCCCCCACCACAAACAAAACCAGGGCTTAATCTTGCCTTTCTACATCAATTCCTTAGTCTTCTTAGTATTATGATTCCACGTTGGACTAGCAAGGAAACAGGGTTGTTGATAAGCCATGGAATGTTCCTCATGTTGCGGACTTATTTGTCTTTGGTTGTAGCTCGACTTGACGGAGAGATTGTGCGCGATTTGGTGGCAGGGAACGGGAAGTCTTTTGTTTGGGGAATTATCAAGGTAAATAGGCACATCATTATTTAATTTGGCAAGTCTGGAGAGAGGAAAAACCTTTAAGTAGAGGCGTATAAATCTTCGCACCAATCATTAGAGAGTGTCATTCCCATTGCTGACAAAATACAGTGGTGTGGCATTGGAAGCTTTGCCTCTTACACAAATGCTATGATCAAATTCCTACAATCCAAAGTCTCAATCGCTTTCCGAACTCGACTTACTCGGTACATTCATGACCTTTACCTCAATGACAACCTCAACTACTACAAACTATCTAATCTAGACGGTGGAGTTGGGCAAGGTGCAGACCAATTCATTACCCAGGATTTGACGCTTTTTTGTGCCTCTGCAGCAAGTTTATATTCTTCACTGGGAAAACCATTCGTGGATCTTTGTGTCTTCAATTACCAGCTTTATCGATCGCTTGGACCCTTAGCCTTGACTGGCCTGCTTAGCAACTACTTCCTCACTGCTACCATACTTAGGAGACTTTCTCCTCCTTTTGGAAAATTAAAGGCGGTGGAGGGCCGCAAAGAAGGAGACTTTAGAGGTCTCCATGCTCGTCTGATCGCTAATGCGGAAGAGGTAGCGTTCTATGGCGGAGCTAGTATGGAGAAGAACTTCTTAGATAAAGAGTTCAAAAGTTTAAAGAAATGGATGGAGGGTATCTACACTCTCAAAATCCGCTATAACATACTTGAAGACTTTGTTCTCAAGTATAGCTGGAGTGCTTATGGTTATCTATTGAGCTCTCTGCCTGTATTCTTGCCTGCATGGGGTGGACTCGGTGGCGTCCAGGAATTAGCTGATGTTGTAGTAAATGGTGGAAGGGAAAGAGGTCGAATGAAGGAGTTCATTACCAACAAACGTCTTATGCTCTCATTGGCTGATGCTGGTGGTCGGATGATGTATTCCATTAAGGATTTGTCGGAGCTTGCTGGGTACACAAGTGAGTAACATCCTTTCTCATGATGTTTGTTAAATCTGGGAACGTTGGATGTTTCAAACAATTTGAAACAAGCCGAATGTGTCTCAGATCAATTAAGTAACAGAGAAACTCGACATTCTAATGTGACTCGTATTCTTTCTTCTGCAAATGCTAACTGCGATTATCTAGGCCGTGTCTACACTTTAATTTCCACATTGCATAGAGTTCATGCAAATGCGTACTTCCCTCCCCGAGGAACTCATACTGAGCTGTTCTCTCTGCCAGATGTGCAAGGTACAATACAGAAAGGGTTCGATGGAGTTCGCCTGGAGAACGTTCCCGTTGTTGCTCCATCTGTCTTCCCTCACGGCGGAGAAGAACTCGTAGACTCTCTATCTGTGATAGTTCATTCTGGGGAGCATCTATTGGTTAGTATCCATTGCCACATAGCCCACCTTTTAAGTAGCTGACAACGACCTTCTAGGTATCTGGTCCCAATGGCGTCGGTAAAAGTGCAGTTGCACGTATAGTAGCCGGTCTCTGGCCCGTCTACCGCGGTCTCGTCTCCCGCCCTAGAAGCGTAGGCACCGATGGGATAATGTTCCTCCCCCAACGCCCCTACCTCAGCGTCGGCACTCTCCGCGACCAGGTAATCTACCCTGACACCGAGATTGAGATGCGTGATCGCGGACGTCGAGACATAGAACTCAAACGCATTCTAGAAGAAGCACGTCTTGGCTACCTCCCAGACCGTGAAGGCGGTTGGGATACCCGAAAAGAATGGAAAGACGTACTATCCGGTGGTGAGAAACAGAGAATGGCTATTGCTAGACTACTGTATCACGAGCCGAGATATGCCTTTATTGATGAAGGCACTAGTGCGGTGTCGAGTGATGTCGAGGGATTGCTATATGAGAGCTGTAAAGAAAAAGGTATTACGCTTATTACTATTTCGACGAGAGCAAGTCTGAAGAGATATCATACGTTCAATTTGTCTCTGGGTTTAGGATCAGACGGCACGGAATGGGAGTATGAGAGGATAGGCACCGAGAAAGAGAAAATGGGAGTAGAGAGGGAACTACATGAGTTGAGGGAGAGATTGTCGCAGGTAGAGCAGTGGAAAGAGAGGAGAGAGGAGATTGAGAAGGAATTGGCAAAGGCGTGGGTTGATGGTGATGTATTAGCTCCTCCTGCTTATGAGGAGAGCGCTGAGGGAGTTGAGGGAATATAGATTTTTGGGGTTTGTAGAACATGGATGGAATGGAATGAATTTATGATTAAGGGTAGAATTAATCCTGGAAAGAAAAGCAAGGCCTGAAAAGCGCAGTGACAAGTAGCACTCATCAGTTATTGACATAATAGAGGAGAGACAGAAGAGAGCCCACACATCCCCGATAGCTCATATACTGAACAGTCTGAAGCATACTCAGAACAAGAGACAAAAACGGTAGTCTCGGTGGTAATGAAGATGTATTCCCTATAGATCTATGAGCAACTATGTCCATATCCCTCATGGGAGAAAAGTATAACAACCCTGAAATTACAAAATATAAATCCTCTTCAACCCCCTTCCCCTTCCCTTCCTAACATAAAGATCAATAGCCACTTCATTCATCGACTTAATCCGTTCTTCTCGCCATGAAGAGTTGTTATTAGGACTGGAGAGAGAAGAAATGGTGAAATGCGTGAGGATGAGCGCCGACTGAGTGCTCGAGATATCGTCCCATAATGGATTAAGACAACGAAAGATTTCATTTATGTTAGAGATGTTATATCTTCACATACTGAATTAAACAGCATGAAGAAGTGATTATGAGCGCACCTTGAATTTCTGAATCAAAGCTAGCCCGCGATTTCCCCGCAACATTGGAAATCGCCTCTTCAACCACGCTCTTTCATTCGTAAACAAAACCCCAACAACGATATGGTTGATCGACAACCTTTCTGCCAAACACATTTCCAAATCTTCCAAGATGACTACCGATACAGAAAACACGCTAGCATCACATTTCTCACATATATCCATTAACGGCGACGATGCAGAAGGGCACGATGCAGCCAAAGGGGCAGGAGCCCCTCGAACCAGCAGTGGCTGGGACGGCAAACTACGAGTAGAGAAGAAGATCGAGCTCGCGAACCCAGAAGCCATATCTGATCCGGAATATTCAGACGAGGAGAATGTTCTTCGTGGAGAAACAATCAGCGCCGATGAAGGTATTCAAAATATTTCCCCACTCATATCGCAGGGCACATTCTAACAATCTACATCAGATCTACTAGACGATTACCCAGAAGACACCGAAGAAATCGACTGCGTTCATGCCAGAATATCTAATATACCTGCCTTAAATCTCGGGAGATTCAAACAGGTTAATCGTCTCTGTCTACGCCAAAACACAATCACCGAGATCGAAGGACTCTCCTGTCTCTCAGCAACCCTAGAAGAACTCGACCTCTATGACAACCTAATCTCCCACATCCGCGGCTTAGAAGACCTCACCAAGCTGACGACTCTCGACCTCTCCTTCAACAAAATCAAGCACATCAAAAAAGTCAACCACTTTACCAACCTCACCGACCTCTATTTCGTGCAAAACAAAATCGTCACTATCGAAAACCTTGACGGTTTAACTAGATTACGGAATTTAGAATTGGCTGCGAATCGGATTCGGGAGATTCAGAATCTGGATACGTTAATGGGATTAGAGGAGTTATGGTTAGGCAAGAATAAAATCACGCAGATGAAGGGTCTAGATGGCTTGAGGAACCTCAAAATCTTAAGTATACAATCGAATCGAATCCGCGAGATCTCAGGACTAGATTCCTTATCGAACTTAGAGGAACTATACATTTCCCACAACGCACTAACCACTCTTGCGGGGCTTGAAAAAGTAGCCAAACTGCGCGTCTTGGATATCAGTAATAATGGGGTGGCTAGTCTGAAGGGATTAGGCCATTTGGAGAATCTGGAGGAGGTATGGGCTAGTTATAACCAGATTGCGGATTTCAAGGATGTCGAAGATGAGTTGAGGGATAAGAAGCAGTTGAATACAGTCTATTTTGAAGGAAATCCGCTCCAATTGAGAAATCCGACGCTTTATAGGAATAAGGTGCGGTTGACCCTGCCTCAAGTCATGCAGATTGATGCTAGTAAGTTATTTTACTCTCATTGTTAAGCATCTTACTAACTGTTTTGTAGCTTTTGTGCGGGTTTCTTAAGATTATTTTTTTTACAGAGAGATTTGAAGGGTGTTATGAGTACATGAACGATGATTTAGCATTGCGATGGAGTTCACGGTTAGGGACACATATGCATAGCTCAGTGATTGCATGAAATCAAATCTTCAATTCATAAATCTTAATTTCTTTGTCGCTAATAATTTCATTCCCTCAAAAAAGTACTTGCAATCTAGGCCGATTCCCTGTGTATCCCAAAAGAGATTCATGAAGAGAGCAATTGGAAATACATGTCCAAACCAAGTTAGAATGGAGCTGAAGAAGTTGCTTAAGTCTAAGCAAAGATATGTAATGTTCCGAGATACTTGAAAATCAGTTAGTATTATTCTTCTCTTAAGCGACGACGAGGAACTTACATCAGTAGGGTTATTGAATCTCAACTGCTTATCCAAACCACTAATAGCCCTTAACTCACTCTCTTCCAAATCGAAATCTGTAACCTTTAAATTCTGCTCCAATCTCTCCTTGTTATTACTCTTCGGAATAACAGCCAAACCCCTCTGAGTAGCCCATCTCAACAACACTTGAGCCGGGGTCCTCTTATACTTCTCCGCAATCTTGGTCACAACAGGATGTTCAAACAAAACCGGAGTATCTTTCGCCTTCTGCCACTCCAGCTCGATGAAACTCTGCGGTCCAAAAGATGAATATGCCGTAACGGCAATTCCCTCGCTCTGCGCAAGCTTGATGAGTGTAGGTTGCACCAAATACGGATGATGTTCAATCTGCAGCGTCGCAGGCTTGATTTTCGCATAGCGAAGCAAATCCAAGATCAGAGAACCCTGGAAATTGCTCACGCCAATATGTTTCGTCAATCCCTCCTTGACCAACCCTTCCATTGCCGTCCACGTCTCTTGGATACTGGCTCCACTTTGTTGCACATCGTCTTTACCGTCGTATGCCCACCCGGGTGGATAGCGCACTTCTGGGTCAACGTATTTGAGTCCTACTGGGAAATGAACGATGTAGAGGTCGAAATAGTCGATTCCCCAGTCTGCGAGTTGGCGTCTGCAGATGGGCTCGACTTTGTCGCCTTCGTGAAAGGTAGCCCATAGTTTGGAGACGAGAAAGAGGTCGCTGCGCTTGACGAGCCCGTCGGCAATGGCTTTGGCTACGCCTTGGCCGGCTTCTTTTTCGTTGCCGTAGTCTGGGGGAACGGGGCAGAGAGAGGTTAGTTGTGTGTGCTAGTGTGGGGGAGATATGGAGGTCGGGAAGAGGGGGGATATATACCACATGCACCGTCAAAGAGTCGGTAGCCTGTCTTGATTGCATTGTAGACGCTTCGAGATGGGAGAGTCAGTAAATGATGTAATCAAGAATCTGGTCTAGGCTGAGAAGTATATGGAGAGTCTCTCTTCGAGGACCTGTTTCCACTTCCCAATCCTTGAATAAAGCAGAGTAGTGTAAATCCAAGATGGTTGAACTTACGTCTCAGCACAAGTCGCTTTATCAACCTTCCACAATCCAAAGCCAACCTGTGGCATAGGAAGACCACTATTAAGAGTGATAGTAGGAGTCGTCATGTTTTGCTTTGTCCTGTAAAAGTCACAGTAGAAGTAAAAGTAAGGAGATCCTTATTCCTAACGTATATATAGGTAGTTGATTTGAGATTTGATTGTGGAAATTTCAGTGAAAGAAAAAAAGCGAGGGGCAAGTTTTATTATTATATTTCTGGACCCCTCGACCGACCCCTCTGCCATCCCCTGCCCATCGTCTTTCCTCCCCGCAGCTGCAGGATCCCGATTCGGCCGCTTCTAAATCTTAGCCAGTTAGCCAGAAAGAGAAACAGAGGCTGAATCGGATGTATTAGGGACAAATATTACATTTTCATTGGGGTTAGGAAAAGAAACGGTTGGTGGGGGTAAAACTTAGGAAAAGGTGTTTAGGCTGAAGTCGATGGTAAATGGTGCGGTTAAAGGATGATGGTTCGGGAGACCTTCCCTGTGAGGAACTGAAGGTGGGGGGGAAAGGGAGGAGGAGTAGGGGGCAATTGCATCATTCGGACCTATTTCGTCTTATTGTCATAGCATTTCTGATGTTGAATGAGATCGAAGCGTTAGGTATTAAGATTATCTTGTAGCAAAACCTCTAAACCCATACGTGTTTCTGTTCCTGCCCACATCCGCCAACTCCTAGGCTAAACAGATTTATACACATAGCTGGCGATCCCTTATATATGGGCTTACCCCAAACCTTCTCTAAAGAATGCAGCTTGGAAACGGTCCAGTTCTGTCAATCCAGCTTACGCCCTCAAATCCATATACAAACAATTACACATCCCCGCATCCCCAGCACCTTGAACACTGAAATCCCCCAACACACTGCCCTCATTATCCGCACAAGTAGGCGTCCCTCCCCCTTACCTCGGGAATCTACTGGCAGGTTTCTATATTGAAGTAGAGAGCCGGTTGATTTGCGACCTGGTCCGCTGGGACTAAGGCATTGAAAGGAGAAGAGAGACAGAGCTGATTAGCTTGTTATTAAGTACAGCATCCGCAGTTTAGCTAGATATCGAAGGCTTCCACTTGTGATGCTATTTCGAAGGACGAAAGAATGATAAAGCGAGGGATCAATAGAGAGGAGAATTGCGACTTTATGCGTCTCCAAGGTATACAACGTAATATAATTGCTGAAATGCAATTGCAAATGTCGCATATAAAGAGAAAATAGTAAAGGAAGTAAGGTAGAATAGCCGAAAAAACGACGATCCTTAAAAACTTCGTACCGTCCAAAGAGGTCGAGGTAGAAACCCAAGGAAATTTTGGGTTCCTCTTTGCAGGTCCTATACTACTGCCACTTAGCCTAACTTAAACACTTGCAGACATTGAAGCTTTCCAGCTTGTATGCATGCGGGATGTTGTGCTGTAGAGTGACGTGATTTACGGTCGATCTGAAAGTTGTGGTGCTTCGAGTTCTTAGGCTCGATGTCATGAAGAGTTTAGGCACTTGCTAATTACTATACGAGCCTCCAGAGAAGTAAAGAGCTAATGTCGTAACCTAGAAGTTCGGGTAGAACATTTTAGTGCGTAGTTTCATTCTAAGTAGAATGCCGGTTACTTATTTCACCTAATTACAATCCAAAAACTCGCTTTTCGCTTTCAATGCCCAACTCCCCCAGCCACCCATTGCCCATAATCAGGATCGCCAGGTTGCGGAAATAATCCTCTATCTTCTTGCTGAACTGGCTGTACATCTGCCGCTGGTTGATTCCCCTGTAGAATATTATTCGGTGCTTGTTCTCCACGCCTATGTGCTAATTGTCGTTGCTGTCGGTAGTAGATTAAGAATACCAACGCAGCTGCCAATCCGATAATGAGAAAGCTTTCTATAAGACCATCATCTATAAGGTCCTCGTATAGGCCGTCGGTGTCTCCTCCTGGCATGGGATCGTTCGCTGTGATGTAATTATCGTCATAATCGGCATCGCCGTAATATGGATGGTCATCTTGCAAGAAATTACTTATCCATTCGGACAGTGACCATTGCTTTTTAGGTGCTATTTTTGTTAGCTTATATTCACATGGGTTTGAAGTAAACATACCTGGCTCGTCTATGATAGAGTTGATCCTACCATGAGTGAGAGTATTCCAAGCACTTCTAAGTCTAAGCTTCATCAAGCTCAAGGTCACAGGTAGATATGCTTCTTCATTCGTTTCCAAAGCATGATCGTAATATCTCTTAGCAAGATGGAAGTCTTGATTGAGACCAACACCATTCTCATGCATCCATCCCAAATTGTAAAGAGCTTGGGCACTTTGGTGAAACTCTGAAGCAGCTGTGTAACACGCAGCCGCCTTTTCCATGTCTGCCTCTGTACCAATGCCACCGAGGTAATAGTCTCCCATTTTCACCATCGAATCAATGTTTGTTTGTTTGGCCGACCTTGTCCAGTATATCAGAGCCAATGCTGCATTTTCCAACAGTGACGGGCGAGTACCGCTCAAAGATAGGTATGAAGGTAGTGCCCATTTCGACTTCTCTTGATCAAGTAAATATGCAACATTAGCTTGAGCTCTCTCGTAGCCTTGTTCAGCCGCATGCAGATAATCAACCAGGGCCAGTTCGAGGTCGCCTTCCTCGTAAGCTCGATTAGCTTCAGCAAAAGACGAGAGAAGAGGCTCTGCCTTCTCTGCAACACTTTTATAGTAAGCTGTTGCAAGACCACAGCTTCGATCCCTTCCGACGCCTTGATCAATGAGCTCGGCGAGATAATACAAAGCTTCGATGTGACTATACCTTGCCGCAAGCTCAAAATAGCGATTAGCGACCTGAATATCGGTCGCTGTCCCTTGGTCAAGGTACATCGCTCCTAAACTGACCTGCGCAGGCGAGTAATCTTGATCAGCTGAAGCTTTGAAATACTCTTGCGCCCTGACAGAATTCTTCGGCACTCCGAGTCCATCCAAATACATGAGCCCCATTCCGTACTGAGAGCCAGCGTCGCCACTCTTAAGGCCACGCTGAAACCATATTTGGGCTTTTTCATAGCTCTGCTCCACGCCTTCTCCTCGCAGAAACATCCTTCCCAAATATCCGGCAGCTTTTGTAGCAATTTTTTCCAGACCTGGCTTGTCGCTTTCGATAACCCGCCCATCCCTTTGCCAGTAAAGTTTCGCAACCTTCATAAAATACCATTTGGCACTTTTCAGGTTTCGGTTTAGGCCTTTCTGGCCATCGTAGTGGATTCGTCCCAAGCTGAAGGTAGCCTTGAAGTCCCCCTTTCTCGACATTAAGTCCAGATATTCCAGCACATCATCCAGTGCAGCATGGGCATCCGAGTTTGGCCCTCCCTTATTTGCATTGTTACCAGCACTCGAAAAGCTAGCCCCCTCACCGTAAACACCTCCATCCTCATCCGCTAGTCGGTATGAATCAGGAACCCAAGCCATGCCACCAGGAGGTCCAGATCGATACCATCTAATCGCCTCATCTGCCACTCTCTTGTAATGTTTAATCCCTTCATCGCAATTCCGCGTCGTCCCAATGCCACTATGATATCGGAAAGCAACCGTCATCTCGGATCTGGTATTCCCACCTTTAGCTGCAAAAGTATGATATAATAGAGATTTAGCTTGGTCTCTTTCCACGGCGCCTCCAATTCCTGTTGCATACATGAATCCAATCATATGCTGCGCCGAGCTATTCCCATCCAATGTAGCTAGCTGATGATATCTTTTGAATGCTTCCGAGTAGTCTTTAGGATTAGAAAAGTTTCCGTAGAAGTTGATTTCGGCTAGGAGATATATGGCATCTGAGTTGTTTACTTGCGCCGCCTGCTCCAGAAGCTGTACCGCGTCTGCTACTTGTCCTGGTAGCTCCCTGCGCCCATCCTCATTTCCTTCCGATGATGGCCCCTGGGTATAGAGGCGTGGGAGGAGATACGATCCATATTGCCAGAGAGTGCCCAAGATTTCAGATGGTTGGGATGAAGAACGGGAATGTAATCGATCGTAACGACGGAGGAGGTAAAAAGCTTTGTCAACTAAGTTAGAGCCTATAGAATAGTTAGTAAAGGTCTACGGCTTTTTGTCATTCGCCCTCACCCTCGATGTTTCGCTGTGCCTTATGAGACTCTTGAGGGGTTGGTTGCGATGCTGAAGGTTGCGTTGATGCAGATGGTTGTGGACTTCCCTCCGCCGTGAGAGATGATTCTAACTGTTCTTGTACTTGCGCAAGGCCCACCGGGAGAAATACATGCAAGAAAACTATTGCAGCAAAAAGTCAGCGACAAGCTTTCAAGCTCAAGATGCGTGGGAGACAAACGGATTAATAAGGTCAGAGGTTGACCAGGACGCTTCATGTTGCAGAAGCTTCAGTTTACTTCGTTCTAGAAGTAATGCGGGAGGGAAATGGCATGACTTCTGCAGATTATGTTGCAATTATCATACCGTTAGGATTTTTGAAAATATGGTTGGGGGAAGTTGCCAGTTCGTGGATTTCACAGCGGCTGTATTTCAAAGCTGGCCTTTTCGTAATCCTCGGCGACAAGGGGCATTTCCTCTATTGGAATATTTTAAACAACTATCACTTTATATATTCCTTAACTTTTCTGAATTATAAGATATATTGTTATTTCTTAATT
Source organism: Chlorencoelia australis (assembly GCA_003988815.1). Taxonomy (NCBI): domain Eukaryota; kingdom Fungi; phylum Ascomycota; class Leotiomycetes; order Helotiales; family Cenangiaceae; genus Chlorencoelia; species Chlorencoelia australis. The sequence goes on from QYAN01000017.1 coordinate 289,284, forward strand.
CACACTTAATTTTTGGAGTACACAAAACTAGACACATCTCTTGCTCAATCTGTTCTAACTAATTCGAATGCTCTACTCCCCCTTCCAAGCTTTAATTTGCCCATCTTCACCAGCTGTCAATACCATCTTATGCTGAATCTTTCGTCAATACTACTTCCTAGGCATTTGAGGTGAAATGCTTACCGAATCAAGGAAGCAAAAAGACCTCACGATTTCTGACCCATGGGCTCCTGACAACGTGACCTTCGTTTCTGGGTCAAATGACCAAGGCTTCCCATTCTTCAACTGGATCAAATCAAAGCTCTCTTTGCTATGAGCTCCCATACCCATGATTGCATCTCCACCTGGTCTCTGAATGACATTTACAACGTACTCGCCACGTAGCTTCTCTCTCAAATCCCCATAATGCACTGGAGGCGGCTCTTCGACTCCCTCCTCGGGATTTGTGACTAACTCATACATCGAGAACTTCTCATCATGTGAGACGGCAAATATGTCAGTGTCATTGAGAAAGCCGGCATGGTGTATTGATGACCCGTGATTGATCGTTTGGTGAAGAGCTTCTTCCTCGTCTGAGATTGTGGTGTTGAAGATGTTCACCAAGCCATCGGTTGATCCTGATAGTAAGATTGAAGGTTGATTTGGATGGAACTGCAACTAGAGGAGAGTGTCAGCCTTTGGATGTACCGTTTTCTTTTGAAATATAGACCTCAGTAATATCATCACTATGACTTTCAATGTACTGCAATACAGGTTGTCCCAAAGATCTTGTGTCCCTGGTAGTATTAGTCAAGTCATGGACCAGGCTCAATGGGACTTACCATATCAAAATCAATGCTTGAGCATTCGTCAACTCGGTTCCGGCGGCAAAGCCGTAGGGATTCGAACAGGCTAATGAAATGATAGGTGCATCCTGTTCTGTAGATATATCAACTCTCATAATGTCAAAGGGGATCTAGGAAGACTCAAAAACTCTTCCAGAATCTGGGATGGAAAAGAAAGGAAAATAAGCCACCTCATATTCTAGCTCCGAAAAATAAAGATATATCTCACAGCTCATCTCATACTCTCACTCGAAAGCATAAAGTTGAGCTCCCAGAGCTCCCTGACCAAGTCCATAAAAAGAAGAAAAATCTCCTCATACCTGACCTCACTTCCCCAACTTTCGCCCCCGACCTTGGATCCATTAACACCACTCTTCCATCTCTCCCCGCCGTAGCTACAACCACCGCATTCCCCTCCCCAAAAGCCTTCAAACACGTTGCATCAGCATTAGCTTTCACCGAATTTATTGGTGGTCCATTCAGGTTCAAAGGATCTAAGAGCCGCAGACGATCGTCTGAAGATATAGAAACGAGACCTGCTGCCACGGGTACGATATCGTAAATATAGGTTTCTGCAGGCTTGGAGATTCGAAAGGCGCTTTGCTCGTAAAGGTTGTACATTTTTTTCTTGGTGGGGTTGTTTGGTGGGTAGAGAATTCTTTAAAATTTTCGCGGGGTCGTTAAAGATGGAGCAAAGCGTTTCGACTTTTAACCAAAATAAAGTATCATAAGCTTCCAGATCCTAAGAAATTCATGGGGTAGAAAAGATAATGACTGACAGTTTTGATGGTTGAATTTACTGCCTCAAGCGGGCCCTTTTGGGGTAAATCAGCACATATAGCAGCAGTCAAGACGGCTATGCCTTAAGTATGAGTTGTGAATTCTACATAAGACGTTGCCATGAACACATGGAACATATGCCTCATTTTGTCATTGCCTCCCTTGGCTCTTTCACGGTATAGCCCTAGCCCCGACATCTACAGGCTTGAGTCCCGTTCATCGTACTTGTATCCTTTCGCCCAGTATACCTCAACTATACTTATCATGCTTGTTCTTAACCTTGACAAGTAGTAAAGCCTCGTGATAATCCCCTTCCCTCCTCGCTTTCTTCAGCCTCCTAACCTCATCATCCTCTAATTTCCTGCCAACAGCATCTTCAAGTTCTTTCCTGCTGATCTTCTGATTTGCCTTCTCTTCTTTACTAGCCTTGATTTTAGGTTTAAACCTGGCTTGCATTCTGATCCGCAGAGTTGTATTGAAGGTTATGGTCTCCGCATCACCTCGGATCTCTGGTAGGGTGTTTGCTTTAGATGATGTCGACGGCTTGATCGTTAAAATTGTGTCTCGTAGAGTTTGGATTTGAAATGTGCCTGGAGTGTCGGATGTAGGAATTGCAAGGAAGGACTCGAGGGGCGATACGGCTTCCGTGCTGGCGGACAGGATCCCGTATTTATCGCAACTTAAGTATCTACCAACGCCATAAGCATGCTGTTATTGTAAAGACAGTAAATTTGACATACCTTCCATGGTGACCTTTAAAACTAAAGGTCTCTGTTCCAGCTACTCTGTTGGCTACCCAAACTTGCCTCACATCGTGAGGTTCTGCTGTTGAAGGATTCCCATCGATTATATTCTCTAATAGACTAGTAAAAACCTTGCCAGTAGTATCGCACGCTATACATGTCGGCGGTTCGGATGGTAGTACGAATACAACTGGCCCAACGACATCCCCGATTGCCTCTGCAGTGACCCAGCTATCATCGGCAACGGTGGGAGCCTCTTCTTCGACTTTTGATATTTCCTTTGATGTAGAAACCTCGCCGAACTTTTCTTCGGTATCGACACGCTTGCGCTTCTTCGTCTTCTTGTCGCCCTTGAATGTTAATGCTTTGACCATGGTGGAGGTGCTGTTAGTATTAGTAGATCTTTAGATGTTGTAAAGCTCGTGGGAGAGAGTTCGACAAGGCTTAATCTAGAAGCACGGACGTGAATTGATCTGCCCCGAGATAGACCGTGCAAAGAAGCACCACTTAATAAACATCTTGATAACAAGATCCCCCAAATCTGAAGTCACCTAAGGTTTTTCTTTCATTCATTCATTCAATATGGCTTCTCCTGTAGCCGTAAGCCTGAAGGACTTGAAAACCGGTATGTTCACTACCAACCTCGTCTCCTACCAGCTAGTTGACATGTTATCAGGCAATGTCTCTTTCGAAACCTTAGAGGCTGCATTTGGTCCAGATTCCTTGGGTATTATTATCGTGAAAGATGTTCCGTCAGATTTTGTTCAGTTGAGACATCGTCTACTCTCTTACTCCTCATATCTTGGAAATCTAGCCTCATCTAAGCTGGGTTGGTGTCCGAATGACTGGTTTTGGGCTGAAAAGGATTTGACATATCACAGAGAAACTTGAGAATCCAGAATCTAAATATTTGACGGGATGGTCTCGAGGCAAGGAAACTCTCAAAAATGGCCAAGTTGATACCGCAAAAGGCTCATTCTATGCAAATTGTGCCTTCTATGTCGACCCCTCGTTGTCCTGTGCTACTCCCACCGCAGAGTTCTCAGCTGAGAATTTCCCCGAATATCTGAGTCCTAACTTATGGCCTGCCGATAGCGTGTAAGTCCATTTTTGCATTAAGGTTAAGTTCTATCAGATATTTGAAGCCCGGGAAACATGTTTATAATAGCTCTTTTTTCAAAGAGACAACCCAGCTGACATTTTATAGACTACCTGGTTACAAGGACACATTTGAAAAGCTCTGTCGTATAATCATTGATACTGCTGTACACGTCGCTCAAGCCTGCGATAGGTATGCGGAGAAGGAGATTCCCGATTACAAGCCAGGATATCTCGAGCATGTCGTCAAGACGTCCACAACCACCAAAGCTCGTCTTCTTCACTACTTTCCTGCAGACCCCAAAGAAGATGCATTAGAGAAACTTGATGATGACTGGTGTGGTACTCATCTTGATCACGGCTGCCTTACTGGACTAACATCAGCAATGTTTTTAAACGAGTCTCGACAAATACCTGTAGTACCCGTTAGCTACTCCTATCAACCCATGTACCTCCCCCCGCTTAGGGAACTCGAAAGCTCCCCAGACCCAACAGCTGGACTCTATATTCAATCTCGTAACGGAGAAACTGTTCAAGTCAAGATACCAAGAGACTGTCTTGCTTTTCAAACAGGAGAAGCTTTGCAAAGAATTACGAAGGGAAAGTTCAAGGCTGTTCCACATTTTGTAAGAGGTGTACGGCCTGGAGTTGCGGATGGGGAGAACGAAGGAGGTCTAATCGCAAGAAACACCATTGCAGTTTTTACACAGCCAAATCTTGATGAAATAGTAGATTCAGAGCAAGGGATTACCTTTGGAGAATTTGCGAGAGGGATTGTGGCTAAGAATACAACGAGCTAGGATATGAAGACCTGCCTGACTTAGTAGACGAGATTGCGTCGAGCTTCATTTTGGTATATTGATTTAGATTCCGGACTTGGGCCTTTTCTAAAGATACCGTACTTTATTAATTGGATTCATATGAAAAGCACTCTGCTTACTAGGGTGCTTTTGCTTGAAAGCATTTATATCATTTTAGGGCTTTGTAAATAACCAGTAAACAATCTGGGTACTTGATATCTTATATAGTCCAATTACTACGGTATCTTAATTCTTCATGAAGTTCAATATATTAACTGGATAAGCGAAGGAGTTCAGGGGTTGAGAAGCTCAGCACCATTAGACAAAGCGCAGTCACCAACATTTCTCCTTATAACGACTATGATCGACACGACCAATCGGATATTTTAGGCTCTTTTTTTTTTAAAGAGTTACGGCCGGATGAAAAATTTCCCTTTTTGTGGATTGCTAGTTGGACATCAAAGTATAATTACTCTGTCAAAAGGCAATGATCACCCCTAGATTAGGCGTTATCCCTAGAGCAGAACAAAGTACCGTAATATAAATTTCCGCTTGAATCGTCTCTATCATTGCTATGATTCATAGGGATAAACAAAGGCTGCTTGGCAGTTTCGACCGCAAGCTTCATGCTGTGCCAGACCCCACAATTTTTCTTGCTTTCCAACTTGCAAGCGGCCTCCTTCCTGCCAGGCCAACAAGGCGTACCTTGGATCGCCCCCCTCTCTACTTGTTTGTTTTGTTGTTGGAAGCTTGCTTTGACATGCATACGCTTGATCAGTATACCCCTGTTGCTTGGCTCTGGCTTTTGAGTTCCTCAGTCTTCTCGGACGCTTTATAGAGAAGATTTAGTCAGTCTCATTCAATACACCCGTTTCTTGTTACAGTGGATTGTTATGTTTTTTCGAAACCTCTTCACAGCCATCGTGGTAGCGAGTGTTAGTGTAATAGCCTTGCCTACAGCCTCGTACGTATTATTTACGATTTCTAACTGATTCTTTCAGTTGCTGATGATTGTTTCAAAGTGAGCGATCAGTCAGCTTTGCTTGGGGAAAGGAGACTGTACGAGGTGTAAATATTGGAGGATGGCTGGTGCTTGAGCCGTGGATTACTCCTTCGATTTTTCAAGGTCTCGATCAATCTTTGGGAATAGTCGATGAATATACCCTTACGGAGAAGCTTGGTACTGAAGCAGCCTTAGCTATTCTCCGGCCTCATGTAAGCACTTCCATCTTGAGATAGAATGGATTTATGTACGGATCACGTCCTTGGGATGTGGCGGCTTGAAAGAAGGTCTGCTTTTAGTGCAGAGTTTTCAAGTACTCAACTAGAATCAGTCATTGAAACCTTGAACAAAATATCTCAATGATTTGTTTCCATCCTACATCTCAACTGTTCTCGCAGCTCATAACAGAAAGAGGTCTAACATTTCACAGTGGGATAGCTGGGTCAACTGGACGGACTTCAAAACTATTTCGGATGCGGGATTCAACACTGTGAGAATCCCAGTTGGATATTGGGCATACGCTTTATACGATGGGGAGACATACACACAAGGATCTGCAGTCTACATCGACGCCGCGATAGACTGGGCGCGATCCCTAGGGCTCAAGATATGGATAGATCTTCATGGCGCTCCACTTTCTCAAAATGGGTTCGACAATAGTGGACATTATATGAAGACTCCTCAATGGATGCAAGGCGATACTGTTGCCCAAACCCTGGCAGTCCTCAACATGATCACAGCCAAGTACGCTCAAGCTCAATACCAGGACGTGATCGTAGCTATTGAACTACTGAACGAACCGGCGAGTTGGGATTTTGACTTCAACGCGTTGAAACAATTCTATCAGTCAGGATACGACCAGACTCGAGCCGTGAGCGATACACCAATTATGATCCACGATGGCTTCGTTGCACCCAGTTCATACAACAATTTTCTTGGACCTTCAACTGCTCAGAATGGTGAGTCCCTCATCATCATGCCTCTCTTTCCACAAGCTAACATCTATAGTAATCATGGACCACCACGAATACCAAGTCTTCACCAACGAACTTGTAGCCATGACACCCCTTGAACACCAACAATACGTCTGCCAAAACGCCCCAAGCTACACCACCGGCGTTGATAAATGGCTTGTTGTAGGCGAATGGACAGCCGCTATGACGGACTGCGCACCCTACCTTAATGGCTACACATTCGGAGCCCGTTACGACGGCACATACCCTAACACCACCTCTCCCGATTCCACTTACGTCGGATCTTGTTCTGGAAAATCAGATATCACGACTTGGAGTGATGACTTCAAGGCAGACATGAAAGCGTACATAGCAGCGCAGCTAGGACTGTTTGAAAGCCAAACGAATGGATGGGTGTTTTGGAATTTTAAGACCGAGAGTGCGCATGAATGGGATGCATTTAAACTGCTAGAATATGATGTATTTCCTGCTTTAGGTACGCAGGGTGCTATTTGCTCTTAGTTGAGCTCGATTAGAAAGGAGGAAGACGGAAGAAAAAAAGAACTTTAGATATAGAGTTATCAGCTTTATTTGCCTCTTAGAAATAGTCGGTTGGCGTCAATGACAATCCGTTGATTATAAATAGATATTTAAAATAGATATGCTTTTCAAATTTCGCGATTTAAAGGTGATTTAAAGGTCAATTTCAAGGTAATTTTAAGGGCGATTTAATAAGCAATTTGTAGAATAGTATTTAATTAGAACTATGCCCTTATCCTTAGTATTATCCTGCATATTATTAGAGAATACCGCGCTACTAATGCTACTGTAATTATAAGCGTTATTAATTCTCTTAAAGCTATTTGCAAGTTGGGCGATAATAGCAAGAATGGGAGCAACGCCCACAATAGTGTAAATAGCGACGGTGACAGTTAATGACATGATTGATGACTAATACACCTTCGATCCCATTGATGTCATCCGCAATTCCTTATTTGAATTGGGGGCAAAGGATTGGACTCGCACCTAATGTCCCGTTGGCATGCAATCCGCGCCATTGACATGCCCTCGACATGTCTTTTTTTTTTCTGACGCGGCTATGTTTCTCAATCCCATCCTCCTTATGCCAGTATTACCTACTATAGCTTATCCGCCTTATATCTTGCTTTATTTCTTGCTTTGAAATCTGCTATGCAAGCAGCTTTCTGATCTTTCATCTCATTACGCTAAATATAATCATATAAAAAGCACTACGCCATATAAATTCTTAAAACCCTTTTCACCATCTTACAATAACATAAGGATGATCTTGCTCTCTCTTCTTCCTCCAAACCCTTCGCTTTTCTCTTACTCCTCCTAGTTAAATCTATCCAAATTACCTATAAAGGAGAGTAGAGGGATGAACTTAAGGGAGAAAGAGTTAAATCAGCTCCACCGCTATCACAAAAAGGTCCATTTATGAGTTTATAAATATTAATAAAAGTAAAAAGTAAAAAGAAAGTAGGAATTTCTGAATATCCTCAAAATTTTACCCCTTTTTGCCCCTCCTTTATGCTTAAACCTAGTAAAAAGGCTTATTATTACAGGCTATAGCCTGAAGATTAGTGGATTTACAACGGGGCTGTAGCTCCGCTACAGGCTTGATTACGAAATATGCCTTATAGTCTCATAACTTTTGACCGGATTCTTCGTAGAACTACTCTCGCTAAGAATCGCGTTGATCGTTAAGGAATTCCAGACAAATCAAATTAACTAGATCACATTTCCTCTGTTTAGTTGCAGGCTAGATGTTTAGCAGTCCTTTGCATAGTAAAGATAAATGCAGAACTTGTCTGAGCTATGTTTTCCGATTTAGATTTTATTTATCTTCAAAATCTTCTGGGATCTATAGGAATCGAGATCTATTGTTGGCCAGTCTGATTTCACAGCCATCACAATTGGGACTTCATTCATTGTAATTTTCATTTCATTTCCTAGCATAGAGTAGCATATTCGTTGATTTCATGTCATGCAATACCATGCCCCGTCAGTTCAGTATCAGTGTTCGTGTCAAAATAATAGTAAACATCTTCTCCTTGCCCCCCCTAATCGTACAATATAAATCAAACGGATAAAACAATCCCTAATTCCAGTCTAAAAAAAGTTCCTAATTAGCTAACAACGCTTAGACCACCAGCACTAGTAGCACCATCAACAGTAGCACCAGTAGCATCAGTACCAGTAGCACCAGCACCGCGAGCCTGAAGCACCGTGAGCCTAGCATTGTTATTAAGCACCGATATCATAGTATTATTAACCGCTGATGTAGCTTTGTATGCGGCATGAAGTTGTACCTGGGCCTTAGTAATATCACTTCCAAGTCTGAATGCGGTCGTGATGAGTCTTCTCTTGGCAGCACCATTGGGCATGTCAGCGGCAGTAGCAAGCGCGTCCCTGCATGTCTGCTCTGCTACACCAACCAACATAGCCATGGTATCGAGATTTAGTGTGGAGCTAGTGGTAGCGGTAGCGGTTGGAGCTGAAGCGCTTGGGCTTGCGGTTTGATTGCTCGTGACGGCTTCAGTGGCTTCAGCTTCAGTGGTTGTGAGTTGGGCTTCAGCGTAGTGTCCGGTGGTAGCTTTATCTTGCGGTACATTTGGATCTTCCCCATCACCTCCCCCCGCGGTTGTGACTGGACGTCGGTGCAAAATGGCATTGATGCGACCCTTAAAACCACTTCTACTTGTAACTGGCTTATTGTCAACAACAATCTTGCTACGACTTCTACTAAGACTAGATTGCTTCAGTGTATTTTTAGCACGATTGAAAATATCGGTCTTGGACTTCTCAGTACGGGCAGCACTGGCGGCGGTAGGACGAATTAAGCGCTCAGCGATGGTGGATTCAATAACGGAAGGTTTAGTAGGGGCCGAGACATTTGCGGGAGAGCTTAACAATGATGAGGTACGAACTAGAATGAGAGAAGTTAGAAATTATCCGCTGAATGACTCAGAAGAGAAGACTAGGAATAAATGGTACTAGCCTGGTAAGCGTGAAACGCCAGATTTTCGTTGTCTAGCTTTCTCAGCCTCAACTTTGTGAACTAGCTTCAACTCACGAAGTGAGCCGTTGTCGACTCGTGGTTGAGAAGTAGAGAACTCGGCCTTTGTCTGGCTGGTTTGATTCCTACTACCATTGGTAGCAGACTGAGTAGTACCCTATAAACCAGTTAGGATTGTCAAGCTTAAAAAAATTGAGAAAAGAAGAGGGGGAGGGTATTGCAAGAACTTTCAAACATCGACGCTCAAGTATCTTAGACCTCGCAAGAGATCTACTTCCTCAAGTTGTCAAGAAAGAAAGAAATGTGACCACTTACAGCCTTGTTTTGACTACTCGTAGCTCCTCCCATGCCAATTCCACCGTTATTCTTGTCAAAGAGATAGCTGGCATCTCCCTGTAGTCTGAGTATGGGTCCAACACCGTAAGCACGTTGGCGACGAATAACATCATTTTGTTCTAGCTCAGGGCTAGAAACTAGGGATGGCCCTTTTGCCTTTAGGGCTGGGCTGCCGTTGGGAGTAGCGTACGCGGCGTGATTGACTTGTTTAGAAGAACTTGTATGTTCAACAGGTAGAGTATCGTTTGTCACGAGGTGACCAGCGTGTGCAGGGCCATCATTGTTATCGACAACGGGAAGAATAGTGCGGGAAAGTCGGAGGCCTCGGCCAGCGCTTTGTCGACGAGAGACTGGGCTTCCAAGTCTTTGGGCAGCTAGTTGCTCAGCGGAAATAGTACGTCGGCTAGAAGGAATGGGAATAGAGTGGTTGCCAGATGAACGGCGGCTGATACTTCCAGAATGATTAAGGCCCTCCCTCAGGAGACTGGCTCGTGAAGGGCGGACAACAGGATTGGCACGACGGGTGCTAGTACGTGCATCAGAAACGGCAGCAGTACCAACCTCAGAATTAGCTGACGCGTTGTTAGCCTCAGAGGGAAGCAGTGGAGTGACTCCGAATGTATCACTCATGGTTGGAGAAGTAGCTTGATCCATATCGACGGGAGAAGCGGGTTGCAATTCTTCTGTAGCCTTTGATGGATTGTTATTCTGTGAGATGATGATCAGCTTTAAGAAGCTTTGCGAAATTCTTTCTTGGTCAAGAATGTGAATGTGTTGCGCCACTAGACTTCGATCTGTCCGACGCGCATCTTAAAGGTGAGTTTGAGAAGTACTTACTGTAGCCAAAGGTGAAGTATTATTCTCGAGGCCAATGTAGCAGTGAGAGGGTTGGCAATCGCGAGAAAGAATCACAAACTTCTCTCGACAAGGAATAAATTTCTCTTGTCGTTCTCTGAAGGAGGGTTGTAATTTGATAGAAAGATTGTGATCGTAAGACTGAATGTTTACTCGAGAATTGGTAAGGTTGGAGAGAACATTTTCTCGAGGCTCGAAGTTGCCGAAAGCCATGCTGGGCAACAAGGCTAAGAATGCCGTCAGAACAAGGCCGACGACGGATTGGGGTCAGGCCGTCGATGATGCGAGGATTACGCAGAATTATACGAAAAAGTTATGCGTACCTTGAAGTAAGACTTAGCTGTAGTTGCTTGAGCCTCAAGAAACAACGTGAAAATGAATACTTTCGACATGCAGAAGACAGCTAACGATCTGATCAATGACAAGGGGAAGACAAGATCGCGGAATGTATCACAGCTCTCCACAAAGACGGTGTACACCTTGTTGAGGCTAGAACGTTGCGCAAAAGATGTGGTGTCAAAAAGGAAGAAGTTGAAGAAGTTAAAACTCGAAAATCGCGAAGCTTCTTTATCCAATATTTTATCTACTACGAAGCGAGCAATGAAACCCTGCAAGACCACTGAGAACAGCTATGCGGCCATGCGGCCGCCAATGTTTAAGGGACTCTATAGTTCTAGTGGTTATGCTGCTTCCAATGGTGGGAGAAGGTTGGGGCTGATCAGAATCTGATCCATTGCACAGATTTGCTCCCACCGATGACAAGGAGATGTATGCCTGCTAGACATGCAAGCATAGCCAGATAATCATACCGACCAATTGTGCTAGAGATAAGAGGAATTATTTGTTTGATTTACTTCTTTCTGTTGCAGGATGCCGATTTTCACAAGTGGTGAAATGGCCCATAGCTTGAAATCACCAAAAAATGCAGTATTGTACCTAAAAGAGAAGAGCGTCTAGTGAAGAAGGAAACAAGAAGGCACATAATTCAATCACAATGAATCTCTTCATGCTTGCATATCGATTTTTCTCTTAAAAAGGGGGTTGTGTTGGAAGCGTTATGTTCATCGCTCACTCCTAATCCTTCCATAACTACTTCTCAAGGGCAACTCCAAGGCCATTCCCCAATTTTTGAAACTTGCAAAACATTAGGATATACATTAGAAAGATTTCAATCATCACTTGAAAGATTTTTCCTTCCTAAATGCAGTGAGGAAGGATAGAAAGGGTTGAGATGTCGTTGAAATAAGTCGCTTAGTTATGCATTAGTCATACCCGCGGGCTGGTGCCACCCCTTTTCCTAAGTCTAATTCTCACTGGCTCATTAAGCAGTAGATATATTATATCTAGGAAATCATTCATTTTGAGGTGTTTTGGTACGATAGATGTGTCAATTTCAGTTGTGTACCTTATATTCAAGAAGAAGCGATGGATTTTTTTTTTTTTTAAAACGCTGCGCTTGGATGTTGCTGGCAGACTGAGGCTTTCAGTAATCAATAAACCTACTCTGTCATGTACGAAAAGAAACTAAACTTCAGCTGGTGTATCTCCGTCCAGAAATAGAAATGCTTTTTCCTCACATCTCTTGACTAATCTCCGAGTTTAGTTGACTGAAACAATGTTCCGCAAGTCCAAAGCGAGTCCGGACTTCTCTATATATTTGCTAGAATTGGACTCGACTCGACTTTTATGAGAAAAGTTCAACTCAACTTAGAAGTCCGAGTCGGACTCGAGTCCATAGTAATAATATAGTAATAATAGCGCCATGCCGTCATAAGTAGTATATAAATAGCTAGTGACGCAAAGAGGGGGAGGTCAGCCACTTCGAGGGCATAGCGGGGTAATAGAGAGGTACTATAACTTCTTATATCTTATATATAAAGAGGCAGTATTAAAGATATCGATCTAGAAAACATTGTTAGATGGCTAGGGTTCTAAATGTCCAGACTTTGGTAGAGATATGCTGGGTTTAGTATATATCCTTAAATTTAATATAAACTCGCGAATCTGACCCGAGCTCTCGGGTTTAAGGTCTAATAGACTTGTACAGGGCGAATTGAAGTCAGAGTCCAAACCTGCCTCAAGTCCAACTCAAACTCGCGGAACACTAGACTGAAAGCAGCGATACTTTCATCGCGTATTAAAGAATTCCTTTTGTTAGGCTACCAAGTACAGAGAGGTATAACGCAAATAATACCCATCGGTCGTAAATTAGCAAACCATTTCTTAACACGCAGAGAATACCCATCCTCACTGCATCCTTCACGCGAGAAGTTCTTGAATTCTGTTGAGCTGTTCGAGTTCTTGTTCAGTTGGCCTCGCCTCAACGCCCTTGTACCTGAGAGGATACTGGCCTGGCTGTCGTTCAAGAGAGAACCTATACATGGCCGTTTTGGAATCTAATAATTCCTGGCTGGTAACTTTATATATGCCATCATAGCGGATTCCTGCCTTGGGGGCGAAAGGTGAGTTCTTGTTGACCGCGCGAAGAACCCTGATGGCTTGTCCCTTTTTGCACGACTCCAGCATCATAGTCGTGTATCTAGTTGGTTCCGGGGAGTTGCTCTGGGTTCCACAGTACCGGATCATCTGAGATCCCATGTTAGCTTGTGCGGTATAGAACGGCCATATAAACTTACCTCGCCATTGTCTTCATCAGCATATCCACCAACGGCGACGACGACGGAAAACGCACCGAATCCTGCCTGGCCGCTTATACCAGCCTCCTGCTCGCCATGAGCACCATCTCGAAGGCATCTGAGAGAAGTCAATAATGCGCTGGAAGTCCTTCTCATCAATCCAGAGATATCGGGACGTATACTCACGCTAAGCGAGATGGCCACCATTGACCATTGATAAGCCCATTCGACCCTATGACATTGGCAGATCTCTTGTTTACAAACCCTTTCTCGAGTCTACTCGTCCTTCTCGTTGTCCCATCCTCCTTCACCAGCCTCGAAGTTTCGATTCCTCGGAGTAATTCGGGGTCAATATCCCCAGACATCCATCGCTCCCAAAGGGCCTCCGCATCTGCTCTAATATCCCAAGCAAAGAGATCTTTGCTTGGCCCATCAAAGATTTGGAGAATGCCTTCTAGTTCGAGGATCTTTGACTTTCTGATGAGCACAGGGCTCAAAAAGGGATAGAACTCCATTTGATGAAGGCTAGTACGGAGCTCAGCAGTCTTTTTTTCCATATTCGCTTGTCCTTTGCCCGCACCAAGGACATTTTTAATAATCGTCTTTACATACATCAAGGTTTGCAGATCTGACCGTTTGAAGTCCTGGTTCAAGTTTGCATTCATGTACCAGTCAGAACGGTTCCTCTTGGTGTTAATGATCTGTCGACTGACATAATGATTATTGCTTTGCGTTCTTGGCTTGTGAGGGGGTGCATAGGTTTTTGGGGTCATGTAGCCTCCGCCAGCATCGGTTTGGAGCTTAGGTTGATTTCTCTCCGCTTCATATGAATGACTTTCATTTAGCAAGGAACTAGTCGTCGGCTCTTCCTGCCGAGAACTGCAGTCCATGCAAATCCACTTGGTTTCGGGAGATGGAGCTTCGGATAGACACACGCATTGTAGGTGGAACCACTTGATGTGACACTGGAAAAATTTAGTCTAGATCAACGATGAAGGCAATTAAAACTTACTTTTCCATTGTCACACTGTATCATGGTTCCATGTTCAACATTGTGGCAGAAACAAAATGTCTGCTCCTCTTTATCCGGAGTATCTGATGACATCGATGCCAGCGTCCGTAGACCTGAAGTAGCTCGATCGGAATCTTCTGGATCTATGTAAGCTCTTAGTTCAGAACTTATGATCAGAGTTCTTACTCATCCTCTTTCTTTTCTTTCCTACCAATCCATCGTACTTTGGCGGCACCGTTTTTCTGATATTTGGAAGGACTTCTCCAGGTTGGTCTTCTCTCTCCGCCGAACCACGGTGTTGCAGCATGATTATTCTCAACTGACAGTTTGCGGGATCGAAAGGAAAGCCGCGATTTTGACTCACAAGAACGGCAGCTTTTGAAGTGTTGAATTCACAGCTACTGCGTCAGAGAAAATGAAGTTGAAGAGAAGCGAAGTTCCTGAGCGATGGACGTTGTTGCCTGACTGGCCTCGGGATTTATTACAAGGATTTCTGCAAAAAGTACCTCGCTTCCTAAGATATTGATTCTAAAAGTTCAAGGCATGCTTTTAGTGTGAAGAGAAACTTTAGGTACGTAATAAAGATATAGTTTGAGATAGCTCGCTGTTCACCGTAATCTAATTAGGCAAGAACGAACCGGCACAGCATTTGGGGGCCGAAAAAGAAAGAGCAAACAATTAGCATGTCACGATGTGTATATAAGTCAAATCAGGGCATGTCAAATGTTTTTGCATTTGCTACTTCGTGATCCGGTTCAATGAGCCCAAGCTAGAAGAACATCCGTCCGATATGCAACGCAACACCATTTAATTCCGCCCCGTTCCCGAAACTCTACCAGAAAACGCTTAGTAGAAAGTTGATGGTCGCTTTCCGACGAAGATCTTGGTGCCGGATGCCTTGGAAACGCGGTGAGGAAGAGGGAATTTGAGTTTCTTCTCGAGGAGTTGCTTGATGTATGGGCGTTTGACGTCTTCAGTCTTCTCAATTTCGACAACCTTGAGGATCTATTTTCAAGCAAGTCAGAAAATTGGTCAACCTTCCGGAAGCTGAGAACACTTACGTGGATCGACCTGAATCGAGATCTATGTCTGGCAGCCATGTCTTGGTATAAAGCCTCAACAGCATCGGTTCTTGACATCTCACGGTACTCCTTGTACATGTTGTGGGTTCCAGAGCGGGAATCGTAACGGATCCAGATACCAAAGTTCTTGACTTTCAAAGGGCGCTTCTCGTGGATCTGACCATATACTGATAAGTTCCTACTTATCGTGCTTAGGGAACGGCTTTACTTACCACGTTCAGACTGACGATTTCTCCATTCGCCTTCTTGACTTTTCGTAGTTTCATCAAGAAGTACCAGAAACGAGACTTTGCAACCACGGTGTTAGGTGCAAAGATTCTCATTCGATACAACTTTGGCGCAGGATTTGCCTCGGAGGGTAAATGACGGCCAATGACCTGATATTCTGTAAGACGACCTGTTGGAGTAAAATTAGTCTTCGTTCCCCATAGTTTTCCTATGCAGGCGAATCCCATCGAGAACCATTGGCATAGCGTCGTAGAGAGTATTGTGGTCGTAAGATAGAATTGTCCAGCAAGTTGATTGTGTACCAAACCCTCCAAATCGCCTGAATCCGAATGGAAGTCCCCATAGCAATCTCGAAGTTGATATCTTTCTACACCTTTCGTACCGCCGTCGACCGAGCTGCCAATTCCTCGTTCATATCTCAGGCATATCCCAATCCATCCAGAGAGATTCCATCTTATTTCCTTTTCCTTTTCCTTTATGATATCGGCAGATATTGGGCTGTTGTGCGATGATATGGAAGGACAATTTGATTCCGTATCTGCAGGAGTGAGAAAAAGAATAGCTTACCCATCTGCAAAGTATTAGCTATTAAACCTCAATCTACAACAGATTGAAGAACCTACTGTGAAATACTGGCCGTAGATATTGTCGTTAGTTGTCGTGTCGCAATTTAGATTCGAGGTTCCTCCCGAATTTGATGGTGTGCGAGATTTCTAGCCCTGGATCGCTTATTTTCCCGCCTTTCCTTATTTGCACTAGCTCTATATCCCCATTCTGCCTGCGTTCCTCAGCAAACGTTCAAATTGAAACAACAATAGGCGCTGTCTTGTGATATCGATCCTTTCCATATTCCAAAAGCTGCTATTCCTACTACTTCTCCTGTGCTCTTCACATACCTTGTTCGGTTCTGATGATCTTTCGAGTCTTCATGCGATCTAAGCATTCTACAAGTCAGGCTTTTTGAAGTCACGGGACAGAGCCAACAAGATCTCGACTAGAAGTCACAAGGTCCATCGTTCATGAGTTAAACGACCTTAAGTAAATATCACCCAAAATGGAATCAGTTTTTGCAAGTTTCAGAGAGGCCTATACGACGGGGGATGGCTACGCTCTCTCCCAGACACTCTCCCCAGTCGCTCCTCCTACACAACCTGACAGACTTCAAGCATTTTATCGAAGTACGAACTCCGCAAATGTTAAGAGGGATTTTCAGCAAAATCTTCCTATCTCATTTCAATTTGCAGGAGATGAAGGTAAAGGTTGGGCTGAAGTTTATGCAGCTTATTGGAAGGCCGTTGGCGCGATTCTGAACGCGGAAGCTGGAGGCAATTCAAAGGTAAAAGCATTCCTTGAAAATATAAGTGCACTTCATTTGACATCTTCCATTGCTATATTCAAGGAATTGCATTCGTGACTATAAATAAATCACTCTTCTGGTCATTTTATGTGGTCAATACTGATTTTCTTTAGGACCTATGGACAAAAGCATCTAACGAATGGAAAGATATGACTACCATCCTCATCCGTGGCTACACCGCTCACGGTTTCGAAGCTTGGACCGTACCCTGCTTGTACGTCGCTGGCAAATATGTGAGAATATTTGCAATCAAAGCAGACGAGGGGGTTGGTAGCGTTTCTAACAAGGAAACGTCCTTCCAAGACGATCTGAATCAAGAGGGTGAGAAGAACCAAAATCTTGAGGATGCGGCGAGATTACTCAATCGGATTTTCACATTATGTCTTAGTGATAGGTATGAACCCTTCTCCATAGAGAGCTGAAATGAAGCTCACAAAAAGCAGAGCTCCCCTTGAAGATTCGAGAAAATGGGCCACTTACAACATTATTAATTTACTCTTCAAAACATATTTCAGATTGACCTCAATCAGTCTATCGAAGAACATTCTTAATGCTATCCAGGCGTATCGAGGCGACATGCCCAGCCTTGAAGCATTTCCAAAATCCCATCAGGTGACATTCAAGTATTATGTCGGGGTTATCTACTTTCTAGAAGAACATTACGTAGAGGTAAATTGTGGGCATTTCATTTTCGAAGTATTCTTTCTAACTACATCTCAGGCAGAAAAGAATCTTACTGAAGCCTGGAAGCTGTGTCACAAAGATGCCACACGTAACAAAGAGTAAGTCTTTCTCACCCCCTCATTCTATAAAGCCTTTACCAAATCCAATCACAGACTCATCCTAACCTACCTAATCCCCTGCCACCTCCTAACAACCCACACCCTCCCCACCACGTCTCTGCTAGCACCCTACCCACGTCTACAGACCCTCTTCCTCCCCCTCTCTAGGTGCATCAAAAAAGGCGATCTCTCTGGGTTCGACGCAGCCCTCTCAGCAGGCGAAGACGAATTCGTACGTCGCCGAATCTACCTAACGCTCGAACGTGGCCGCGACATTGCCCTACGAAATCTCCTCCGTAAAGTATTCATCGCAGGCGGCTACGAAGAAGCCAAAGATCCCTCTGCAGCCCCCATAAGGCGGTCTCGAATCCCTGTCAGTGAATTTGGGGCTGCGATTAGTATTGGAAGTAAAGAAGTCATGGAGAATGATGAAGTGGAGTGTTTGTTGGCGAATATGATTTATAAGGTTAGTCATCTACTTTTTTTTCGTCTTGCCTTTTGGGTATTTCAGGCCCCCTCATCTCCGATTCGTCACCTACGTCCATTTACATGACTCAAACAATAAAAGCTAATGGTATGTAGAATTTAATGAAGGGTTACATTGCACGCGATAGAGGTATCGTGGTGCTTAGTAAGGGTGGTGCATTTCCTGGAACTGGCGTATGATTGATTAATTAAGGCGAATTTGTCGAATTTTTGCACGCCTTACATTAGAGATGAATCATTTTAAACAAAGAAGCATGTCAGAAAGACTCCCATGAAATATATACCAAGGCTCAAATACCTACCGCTACATAAAGTAACATCAAAAATATCAGATTCCTCAATCCACCCATCCCATCTCTTGCCTTCTATTACTACCTCATCGCTCGCCTTACTTAGTTCCGCGACTTACGAATGCTTGCACATGCTGTGGAGAGCAGGAAAGCTGCATTCTACCTTCTCGCAAGCTCAGACAATGTGTTCAATCTTTCTCAAGTACTCGAAATTTCACAATATCAAATCAAAAGGTCTACAGCTGAGTTCTGGAGACAGATATCACCCTGTCTTTCTTTCAGAAGTTCCTCCCCTCTTGCCCTTTTCCCCTTGCGATTTCATCAAGCTTGTAGTGAAGAGTTTAGGAGGAAAGAGGGGATGGTTCTTGATTTCAAAGGAAGAGAAACAATGAAGTTATTTCATTGCAAACTTGATTCAGTCGTTGAGACCGTGTAGTGTATTCTATCTAGCTTGTCTACGCAATTTCCATTTTAGTTGCGGCAATTTTGAAGCTCTCTGTTTGAGTAGGTGGAGACGCTCCCATTGTCATTGTCCTCTGAATCAGACTTAATGTCTCGATTCCACATCATCTTATTTCAAGACATCACCTTCAAAATCAGTCCGCACCCCATACGTAGTCATTAACATTGTCATATTCGTCGACGTCGTAGAGTTGGGGATTTACGCTTGGGTTCGGAATCATTGACCAGCCATGAGTCAAGTAGTGAATAACCGCACCATAATCAATTCTCAGGCGTGGCCAATTATCATTCGGCCATTTGTGGTTGCTTCGTTCCACTACCACCAGCAACTCATTTCCATCGCCTCCAGCCAGTAGCCCTTGATCTTCCTGCAAGCCAAAAAGTGACGGATTCCCTAGCGCCCTCTGTTCAATCCCTTCCCGGCATCTAGGATTTAGCACCATACCAGGCTGCGAATTCGTAGAACGATAGGTGGTAACTGATGAGGATGAAGCCAAACTGTCGCGAACGATGAGGAGTCCATTCCACTTAATTCAAATGAATTAGCAAGAAAGACCTGAGTAGCTAGAAAAAAAGAGGTAGTGAGGTAGAATGAAGTAGGACTTACATGATGTGGTTGAGGTTTGCGGCAAACCCGTCCATTTCCTTTAGCAAAGGCAAGCATCTTTGAGTTCCTAGTGATGTAATGCAGCTCTTTCCACATTCTCCCATCCGTGATCAATTCCTCCAGAGTGACATATGCATAATCACATTTGCCCCTGGAGTTTGCGAGGATGGTAAGTCTTTTGAGGCGTAGTTGAGGAAGTAGCAAGAGAGTAGGGAGAAGTATATTCTTGTTATAGTATGCAGCTACTGGGAACCCAAAAGACCGATGCATGATACGCACATGTCGGATCTTGGACAAGACACTTGAAGGCTTTGCAGATAATTTCCCTAGGAAGTCTACAGGACTCTTGAAATCGAATAACACCTGTCCAAGCCACAGGTCTTTGGCTTCAATGTACGCTTTGCGACAAGAACTAAGAATCGCAAGAGCATACGATTTGGGCCTGGTTCCTCTGACATTCCCCATAGGTTTACCAAATGCAAGCCTCGTAGAAGAAAATAGGTAAATATAGATAAACTTTCGCACTTCGGGCGGCATTTGATTTCGCATTAACAGGCTGAGACTTTGTCGATGCCTAATGCATGGATTAGCATCGCTTCTCGTGTCTGTGAAATGAGTGCCTCTGCGGCTTATTAAAGATATCCCATTGGCTTTGGAAATGAATACGTACAGCACCCGCCTGCTCTGGCCCATTCTATTTTGACCTGGCTGCAATGACATTTTGCAGATTTCCACGACAGAGCTAACTAGAGAGTATTGCTGCTTCTCAAATTATACTGTGGTAATGGTGTTGAATGATGAAGATGTAATTGTTGTCTCTTCTACAAGATCTCAAGCCTCTGCTGGTCGCTCGCCCCGCTTAAGGAATCCGGAAAGCACTCATTCTCCAATGTAGAAGGAGCAACCATGACTTGATTGGCTCTGAAAGTATACTCGATCGTTCTATTGAAATAAAATGTGAAGCTGATTTAGCAACCTTTACTTACTGGCGTTCTTGGATGTAGAAATCTCTGCATGACGGTGTGTGGAGACATCCCCTTTATGAGTTTCATCCACCACTCACCACACTCCTCCTCCTAAAGTAGTTATTTCTTACAAGGCATTTGAGACCTAACAACGCTCTGTTGTCTTGATTTCAATTTATCACTAGATAATAAAAGACATAACCGTGTCATGTGAGTGCATCAAATCACTTCTATCTTCCCCTTCCCCCCTCGTCCTCATCTAGTTCATGACTCACCTCCTCCCCTAGCGTACTACTTACTAACCCATGAACCTATCTGAGACATGAATACAGAAATTTACCGATCCTTCTTTCAGCTTCTTATTCGTCAATGGGAAGCTCGTACTGTAGATTAGCTTCCCCGAAAGAATGCTACCCCTGAGCTATAGGACTGGGGTCTTTCGGTGAGTGCATTATCTTTGCATTCTTGTGTCAGTGTCTGCTTTAGGATGATTTTTTTTCTAGGGCTGAGATTTTGTAGTTACCAGTGAGAAGAGTGGACATAGAGTTAGGGATTTTGGGGTGGTTCTAAAGTTAAGCCTTTGAGAGAAGAAAGAAAAAAAATTTATTTCTATTCTTACCTTTAAATTTGTGACTTTAAGCAGGATCTCGTGTAAGAAAGTTAGATAGGGCAGATGACGATAATATCATGAAATATAGTATTGAATTAACGATGATAATTTGATTCTCTTCTAAAAATAGAAAGGTCACATTTATACCCACCAGTAGTAGATCTAATTTTAGAACCAATATAAGCCGACCTAATCGTTAATCAAACTAGCCAATCAATAAAGTAGCGAAGCAGACCTAATAGTTAACCAAACTCACTAGCACCTAACGGACGGAACGACTTAAAATGTTAATTACTAATTTTAGCATCTCAATTAAGCCCGTACCCCACAATAAAGTGGCTGTGATTTGCTTGTTTGTGCTTCTAATAAGTTATTAAATCTATATAAACAAGTTATAACTGCTATTATAATAATTAATATTACTCAGAGTCATATATATAACTTGAAGCTACCTCATATTCTCATAATATCTTTACATAAACCTAAAAATAAAGTTTACCACATTATAATGTGTTATCAACATACATTCGAATATAGACAATGCAGACATACGAGTAAAGGGGAAGTAACTTCGTGTGATTTAGGATATGCCTCTGGATATGCGTGTACGAATCCTTCAAAATGCGAGTCTTGCCCCCATAGCAACGATGGATATTGTAGTAGTTGTCAAGGTAGATATAAAATATTCAAAACTATTTTTTAATATAAGCTAAATAAAATTTAGAAGAACTTAAAGCACGTAGAACATGTGGCAAATGTGGCAATGCGAAGGATAGTGACACTCATGAGTATTGTACTAGTTGTCGAGGTATATATAAACTATTAAAAACTATTTTTTTATATAAGCTAAATAAAATTTAGATAAAAAAGCACTTAAAATATGTGAAGAATGTGGAAAGAATAGTCACGGTCACAGCTATTGTAGTAGTTGTCGAAGTATGTATAAAATATTAAGAACTATTTTTTATATAAGCTAAATAAAATTTAGATAAAAAAGCACCTAAAATGTGTGAAGAATGTGGAAAGAATAGTTACGGTCACAAGTATTGTAGTAGTTGTCGAAGTATATATAAAATATTAAAAACTATTTTTTATATAAGCTAAATGAAATTTAGGTAAAAAGGCACCTAAAATATGTAAAGAATGTGGAAAGAATAGTGACAATCACAGCTATTGTAGTACTTGTCGAGGTATGTATAAAATATTAAGCACTATTTTTTATATAAGCTAAATGAAATTTAGCAAAACGGGCTAAAGAAGAAAAGAGGAAGTAATAATATAAGCGAAATAAGAGTAATAGTAAATTAGCTTTATTATATTGAATTGAGGAGTTTTGATTTTTTGGTCTACCTATATAGTATGGCTTATTTAAGACTATATTATGCTATTGTTCCTAACTATAAGTTTTCTATAAAGAAAGATTGCGAGCTTTTATCCTTTAAATTTAGGGCTAAATTAATTAGAAATGCTCTTCAATAAGTAAGCAAATAGGAAATTGTATTGCTATAATTGGAATACTCTCTCAATAATATCTATTTTGTAATTGTAGCTTGTGTAGTAGAGATCGGAGACGAGAGTTGTTATACGTGTCCATCCTGCAAAGGTCAAGAGGTTTGGGTCGCTAAAGAGCTGCTCAACGCCTATGCCAACGCTCTGTACAACTACTCTAATGAATTTGCAGAGCTTTTAACAAAAGAACTGGGAAAGCTCGTATGTATAAAATCTGCCTTGTTGGATTGATCGAAGTTTAGGTTCTTTAGTTGACATTGGCATATTTTGAAACCCAGACAGCTTTTCAAGGTCTAAGAGAAACTGCGAAGCTGATTGGATCTCCAAAGTACGTGATCAACGATACCGCAGAAAAATACACAGAGGCACAGTCAGCATAGGAGCTTTTGACAGATTCACAGAGGAAGGTGGCAAGTATATTACATAAAGGCTACGAAAGGGACATCAAAAACAATTAATATATTCCTATTATTAATTTGCAAGACTTGTTTAGGAAATAGCTTAAAGTCTAAAACGCACTGTAGTTGATTAAACGATATGTGGCGGTTTTTCGCAAGACGAGCAGATGAAGAAAACAAGCTCTTATTTTGAGCTATTATAAGAACTAGAGGGCGGCCAGTTTTCTTCTGTGAAGTTCCTTAAGTTGTATATATATTATATATTTGGCTAATTGTATATTTAGTAAGCTTATATATTTGGGTATAAGACTATCTAATATTATGAAGAAGGCGTATGCCTTCGTTGTTTGCGTGTAAGATTAGTTTGCTTTATGGGGCGGTGAATAGGAGGATGAGCAATTGGAGTATTATGAGGTAAAAATCGCAAAACAAGCCTTAAGAATTCAGATATTTTAATGTCTAACTCAGCAAAGAAAATATCTAGAAAGCAGATCAAAAGCTGTGTTTTGATTCTGAACGTGTTACTACCCAAATAAGCTAGTCTGTAAGAACCTGCTATCGCTATGAATACTTAACCGCCGTACTTCCATAGCATTCAGCTCTGTCGACATCTAGTTCGATTCCCTGGCGAGTCTAATATAAATGATATCTTATAATCTAGGTTTTATTTCTGTAGGTATCACCGGTAATTGCAATTACGAAAGACAAAGATAATAAGGGAATAGTAGTAACAAGTTGGTTCAGATGTGGTTCTCTTCTCTACGTGCTATGTGTGGTGTTGATATATGCTCATGCTCGATGAGTTATGTACTAGTCCCAATCCGGTGAGTAGGCGAGGGAAGGCGAACTGAGAATATCCCAACAATATCCCATTTTAAATATAATTTTAATTGTCGCCAGAACCCCCAAAACATTTTTTAACTGTGAAGTGGCCAAAAGCCTAAGGAGGTAGGTAGTAAGGGCAATAATCAGAAGTAAAAACATCTTATATATTAACAATTCTTTCCTCACCATCTCTTTTCATACTTATATACCTACTCCTATCTTCTCTTAAATCTTCCCTCTATATTAGTAAGAATTAAATAGATATAGATAGTTACAAAAGAACCAAGAAGACTTAGAATTCAATGGAAATCACGAAGAAGAAGTAAATTAGTCTCTAAATTCCGTTTGATTATATGGGAATGTGAATGGGATTAGGATATGATATGGAGGTATATAGAAGTTAAGGAAAGCGGGATAGGAAAAACCGCATGTAGATGCAAATGAAATGTAGAGATTCTATGCCCTTCTTCATACCAGTTGAGTAGGTTGTTAGGAAACTCGAAGATTTCAAACACTTAAAGGATCTATTTATTAACTCCTGTCTTGTTTTCTCGCTTTGCTTGATTGCTTCTTCTTCCAGTCTCAATCTCAGTCTCAAGCCAAAAATAGAAAATGCCAAAAATACCTCCGAAATAATATATGACCAAAAAAAAAAAAAAAGGGTACAAGTCATTCTGATATGTTTTTTTGGCTCCTTCGGCTCATTTCTTCTCATCTCAACTGTTTCGTAGACAGGAGGTACTTTTTCGCTTTGCGAGAAAATAGAAATACAAGGAATGGAAAGAAAGAAACAAAAGTAGTGGTTTCAAATAGATAGCACAATAGAAGAATAGTGATACAGCCTTTCATGATTTCCATTCATAAAACAAAATTATCCATAACGCCGCCTAATCGTGCCAATTTTGAGATTGTGTGAGTGAGAGTCGAGAAGTGAAGGTCGTCATAATGAGATGAGGAAGAGCTGAAGTCGATGATGAGTGGGTGGACGAGTGTAAAGAGAAGGGGAGAATGAATGAGGAATTTAGTGATAGGTTCCGAGGCTTCGTGGTGAGCCTCTATATGATTCATCGTTAGTATGATGATCAAGATTGCGATCATATGAGCGAGAAAAGGAAACTTACGCAACACTGGCAACATCATCAACGTGATTGCAGAGTGCAACAAAGAGGTCGAAGAATAGTTGGCTTCCTCCTCGCGTCATTTCCATCTGCATCGTTCCGCTGCGTTTGAATGTGCTTCGACTGCGGATGATGAGTGCGAGGTAGTGTGCTCGAAGTTTCGAGTCGCTGTCCGGTGTATTGGCATAGGCATAACGGGCTGAAGAGATAATGGTGCTGCATTGGATGCCGGATTCTGTTGAAATCAGCATTTCCAGTTCCAGTTCGTCAACGAAATTTTAGAAAAATGGAACTTACGTAAACCTTGCTTCCTCAGCGCAACTCGTTTGAGTTCTTCGAGTCCATATTTCTCTGCGCTGCAATATATCACAGTATCTTTCAAGAGTTCTCCATCAACGTCGTGATGATAAACAGTTGATGCCACGCTTCCCGTTGTACTACTCCCTGTCTCGATTTCCCACGAGTTTCTCTGCTTATTCTGGACTAGCCGCGGAAAGTAATCGCCTTTGTAGAGATATTCGAGGACGGAAGAGAATATTTCGGGCTCTTCATCGGGAAGGGTGATTCGTTTATTTGCTGCTCCCATGAATTGTCCTCTGCAGGCGGCCTGGAAGAATGGCGATAGGCAGAGAACGTCCTCATGTGCTGCAAAGAGTCGCTGCTCTCGTCCGACAACTAATGTGATGATTGAGGAAGTCAAAGTACTTGGGATGCAAGTTAGCGACCGTAGAATCTGCGAGAAATGAAATGGCAGATTGCATACCTTCCAAGCGGAGGAGAGCTTTCTTCGGTCGGAGGTTTGCGGGTTCGCCCAGCACGATTCTTTGATACAGCATGCTCCCGAAATGAAGACTTTCCTTTGGCAGCTCGTCGACTTTTGGAAAAGCTCTCGGTCTGTGATTTGTTGAAGGTTCGACTGAACATCCTCGGTCGCTTATGTTGTTGTCGTAAAAAATCGAGGATGTTTGATGGGGGTGCTTTTACCATGGAAATGCGATAAAAAGAGATGGAAATGGAAGGACTTGGGGATTGTAGAGCTTCAGAAGAAAATGAGAAGGAAATTTTGGAGGGGGGTTATGTGGCCGTGGCAGTATATATAGGCACAACACGCTTCGTACTCATATGGCTGTCGGGGGACGTGACGGGACAGGGATTGATGCAACCACTATACACGGTTCAGTCGCCAAAACAGGTGACTGTACCCTTTTGGCGGAGTCATGCTCCTCACTTGTGCAGTCTTTATGCTTCTGTGCTACCCGACAAACCCAGTAGCTGGGAACGGCTGGGATGAAGCAAGGGAGAGAGGAGTCAAAGCGGGGGCGAGGCAGTAAGAAATATAGGGGTTGAGACCAGAGCTTTGGGAAGGCCCATGAAGATGATCTGCATGAATGAGTACCTACGTACGGAGTACAGCGACAGATAAAAACGGGAACGAAGACGAGGACGAGGACGAGGACAAGGACGAGGACAATGAGGACTGCATGTGTCAGAGACGATTTGACAGCCACTTGGTGGAAGCAGTAATTGAAAGGAGATATGAAGGCAACGATGCGAAGAAAATGGATGTTTGATGCAAGGCAAGGCAAGGCAAGGTAAGAACTCGTCTGTTTTGTGCCGGCTCTGCATACGCATATGCATAATTCATAATTTCATAATTCCTTATTCCCAATTGCGCCTTCCCCTCCATCAATCAACCCATGAACTTCATCGCAACCCAATGCGGGATAACATTTGATCCAATCACTTACATTTGAACAGCACGGACAGAGCAATCTACAGGATGTCTACTCCTGCAGCAAAACGTCGTCGAATCGAAGCTACTCAGACCCTCTCCAAACCTTTTCGCTCTCCCTTCAAAACTCCCTTCAAATCACCCGTCGTCAAAGCTCCCACAGACTTCACCACTCCAGGAGCAACTGCATGTACAACCAAACCTACTCTCGCACCTACCCCAACCCTTCCTCCTCCATCTAAACCGCCCGAAAAAGGAGCCTCAATTCGCACACCCTTCTCTTCCCCCATCTCTACCGCTACGCTCAATGCCGATTCGGACATTGCTCCACTTCTTCGTGTCCAAAGGGAATTGGAGAAACAATTGAGAGGCCTGAAGGAAGAATTGGAAACTGCAGAACAAGCAAGGAAGATTGAGCGGGAGAGCAAGAAGAAAAATCCAGATGTTGAGATTGACGGAGAATTGGTGGAATTGATTCAGAAATGGACAAGTGCAAGTAGATTAGCAGCTGAGGAGATGTTCGGAAATGTTAGGGATAGAGTAAATAGGTGAGTTTTTAGTATACGGTTCGTAATTACTTCGGCATACTGACGTGTGTAGGATGGGTGGTCCAAGAGCTTGGAAGGAGATGCAAAAGAGGCAGATGGAATATCAGAATACCTGGGACCAGGAGGAAACTATGAATAATGACTTGGGTGATGATGCGGAAGGAAAGGGTGTTGAGAAGAGGGATATCTATGCTGAGTACGGTATTGATCCAGAGACGGAGAATGAGAAGTCACAACGACAAGGTGGACTTGGCGATACGGGCGAGCTTCCTGGACAAGAAGATGTATGTTCAGCTCTTTCAAGTGTACTTGATATTTTATGCTAATCCACTACAGGAGTTCACCATTGCAATGATGCTTCGAACGCTGAATGTTGACTTGGCAGTTATTGGCTATGACAAAGAGCAACAGAGATGGGTTGACTGAAGAGACAATGTTTTATACATTTACATTTGCTAATAGCGTATTGGACTTGATAAGACGTCTCCTAGGCTCTTAGGTACCCGCTATTCTTACCATTGCTCTAATTATGCTTTGACACATATTGCATATAGACGACCATAGCTATATAGACACGAAAGATGCAGCTTATTCTTCAGGAAAAGAGAAAAAGCTCTCTGTTCTGATTCATCTCTGTGATGGCCATCTTTCCCGGTTTTACTTATGCCAAATGCTGCCATGAGTGGATCCTGCATTATCTTCACCGTTTTCAAGTGCAAAGCACCAATTCCTGTCAGGTCATGGATGTTATTGAATGGAAAGTCGCCAAGGTTCGCTATAATATCATCACAAATATTTTCTTTCTCCACGTATATCAGCCTCCCGGAAACTTTTGCTTCTTTATCATGCCGAAGGTTGCAAGTGTACGAGGAAAGAGCCACCCTCACTAGTACTCTGTACATAGTCTCCCATTCAAGCATCAAGAGAATACATGATCTTTTCTCCGCTTGAGCTTCACCCAACAGCAGGCTTGTATAAGCGTATAAGATAGGGGTCTAATTTTCATACGTATATGGAGCATATATATATATATATATTATTTAAATTTTATAATATATACGTATTGCTATTAAATAAAATAAAATTTATTAAAAGCTAAGTAGCTTCTAATTTACAATATTTAATAAGCTACTGCTGCCCTTGGAATATAGATTCAATATATGAGACAGGAATGTGTTGGCTATATTCCAAGTTAATACCATAGATAAGTAAAGAAGTAAATTGACTAACTTCATTAACATCCTGTGCAAATACGCTAAATATCCCATGAACTCCGATTAGAGACCTCTAGATTTAACAGAATGCTCACAGTAATCTGTTGTACCCAATAAAAGTAAGCTTGAAATATTTCGATCTACTATAAATGTGAGTGTAGTGGAGAAGAAAAATAGTATGCCTGCTCCCATCTTGCAGTTTCGGGGCTTTCGCAACATAGGCCTAAGAAGATGTTGGGCTTCGAGAAAAATAGAGTGATAGTTACAAATACTACGTGGTATGGTGGTGGCCGTATGTTTGTTAGTTGGCAATAACCCACTCCAGCCTACCCAACCTTTTTGGACTAAGAGAAACGACTTGAGATAAAACTAGGGGAGATCAACATTAAAAAGTTAAATGCGCGTAGACGCTAGTCCGCACTAGCAACCTGAAACCGCTTATATCAATAACTCTACAAAAACATTTAATATAGGAACGCAATAACACCCACCAACAGCCCCCCAAAGAATTCATACATCAATCCACAAAAAGAAAGAAAAAATGCGTTCACTCTACCTCTTCACAGCAAGCGCCAGCATCTTCATATCCTGGTTCTTCTTCTTCACATGGGGAATGACCTTCGGTCGGTATGACACCCTCTCATCCCTCCTGACATATGGTCCCGGGAGGATTAAGAGAATGTGTGTTGAGGCCGGTGTTAAATTCCATTCCTCCTCGAAGACCTTAAATACTTTCTCGGCAAGTGGTGAGATTTCCGATATTACCGATAGTAATGGGTCAGGAGAAGGAGAAATAGGAAGGGAGGTAGAAAGCAAATTGGTGAATGAAATGAGGGAGATATTAAAAGCCCAAGTCAAAACAGAGATAAGAGGAGAAGTAGAGTGGGAGGTTAAAGAGGAGTTGAAGAGGGAAGTGAGGGGGAAATTTATGAGTGGTGGTAATGTGGATTTGGGTGTTGTGATGGAGGCTGTGGGGGATGTGAGGAGGGAGATGAGCGGCCGGGTTAGGAGGGAGTTGAGGGGGGAGCTGAGGGAGACGGTCAGGAGGGAGATGAAGGAGGAGTTTTGGAGGGAAGAGGCTATGAGGAGGAGGGAGCGAGGGGAGAGACCTCCTGCTTATGCTGGGTGAAGGGAGATAGATGAGAGATCTACATAAAAATCACTATGGGTGGAGTCTCATGATTTTTATGTTCCTTTTTGCTAAATCTAAAGTTGTATTGCACGGATGTGGACATGGGAATTTAGGGAGGGGATGAGAAAATAATTAAGGGGGGAATTGAAGGACGAGGTAGGAAGGGATTGAGGAGGCTGCGAAATGGTTGCTTGTATGATAGATTATGCAGGAACTAGGAAACTCCTCTCTACGGTTACCATCGAATATCGATGAGTCAGTGGTGAAGGACCAAGTTAATTATGAAAAGCATATGTCAGACTGTGATTATTCATTCATGAAACACTTTGAATGAGTTGAGGAAGAGAACTACGAGTAATTTAGAATTAGCTATCCATGGAGAGAAAAATTAATCATGGCTCATGATCCCTATATTCATCCTCCCCAGCCTCTTCCTCCGAATTCTCATCCTCTTCCTCACCCTCGTCCTCATCATCTTCTCCCCGAACAAAAGGCACAAATCTGAAATCCACAAAGCTAACACCGCCACCATCCACCTCAACCATGAATTGCAAACTAAGGACTCCTTGCTCATCACCTCTAAGACTGACTTTACTCGACAATCTCATCGCCTCGCCAGCTGCTCTGATCATGTCAAATCGATAGCTTTGGATCCATTTACGCTTGACTGTGAAAGTTTCTAGTAGCTCTCTTCCTTTGGCAAAGTCAACACTTGCACTACCAAGATGGCCTGTTGCTGATAAACTGAGATACGGTTTTGTAGGAGAGGCGACAATGTCTAATCGAGAAGGGGAAGTAGAGGTTAGTTCTGAAACAGCGTCGAAAAGCCAACGAGCTTGCATGATAATTTTGACTTCCATGGCATCTCGTTGAAATGGTATTTCTTCTGGACTTTCTGGTTCGTATGTGTTGAGATTACAAGTAGTTGTGACGCCAGCTTCTTCAAGAATGATGCTAAACGGAGAGCCTAAGCCAGCATAGGAGAACCTACAAGTGCTTGTGATTCCCAGAGACTGATTGCTGAAGGCGTTTGGACGATGAGGACGGATATTGCTGCCATAGCCATCATCGCCACTTTTAGAAAATCGTGAATTAGAAATATCCGCAGCGCCAAATATTTGAAGGGTTTCAAGTAGTGCGGAAAGGGAGATTTGAAAATTAGGGAGATCAGGTGCAACAAATTCTTCTGTGTCTTCTAGAGATTCTGAAATAGGAAGAGTGCAATTGAAGGTTGTGAATAAGGCCTTGTCAAGAAAGACAATTCCTGGAAGAGGTTACTACATTATCTTCAAGTATTCTTACTGCAGAACTAACCTTGCATCACTCTTGATTCTTCAACGGCAAACCGTACCCCTTCATCGCTAAGCTGGACTTGAGCTTTAGGTGCGAATCGAATGGTATTCAGTAATTGAAAAAGTTGCCTCGCAGAACTTGACACAGCTTTGAATATTGGTGCATTCGGCTCTGCATCTCCAGAGGCTGACATTATGAAATTCGCTTTCAGTATAGTTGATGCTGGAAGGGATGGGAAAAGGTCGTGGGGAATATTTGGTGGTGTCACTTTGGTTTTGAAAAAACCTGAATTCCTCTGCTTTTATTTTCCCCAGCTAGTGTACAGAGTCGAGAACTTCCACAGATATGGTATCTTATACATAAACTCCGACCGCACAGATCATGAAAACCGCTCCAAATCTGGAAAATGTTAATCTCCATTTACTTGTATTTTGCTGAAGGAAAACTTACGCAAGGGCTGCTGAAGCCGGGACTCCAATGAGTGGTATGTTGACAAGTGATCTGTCTTAAGTTTCATTAACGGAGCTCTCTAGAAACTGTGATGTTCTGAAAGCATACTGAGACCGAAGAGTCCAGAAAGAAGAATGCCAATAACCAGTAAAGTGATGCCGACAAAGAATTGGCTGCCCTTTCCGACAGTTGGGACGTAGGGATTGCCGACAGCGGACTCCCAGACACTATGCAGTGATGACTCCATAAGCTTCGAGATTGTGTGGGAATGAGTCGATGTCTGTGAGATTCTGTTGTTTTGTACTTATTGGATTGAAAGATCTGTATTTGTATTGAAGGTTCTGTCTTCCGGGAAAGTTCATAGGATGATCTGGCTTGAACCCGGATAAAATATCTATCCGAAGAAAAGGTTTCTCCGAGACTTTAAAAATAGCAGCCGGTGGGGAAATGGCTTTGTTCCTCAATTCATCAATAACTCCTTCCCCCCATAATAATAGGCAACTTTCCAACATCTCCTCCACTCATTCCTACTTCATAACTTTAGTATTTAAGGGAAAGTACAACCGCCGTCCTTGGCGGTCTTAGAAGATTTCCTATTTTAAGTAAGTCCACAATCACAACATATTCATACCAACTATTCGGCACACACTAGCTAATATGAGGAAGAAGCTACCCAACGAGCTTGAGGCTATCCTCGGACCAGCTTGGACATCGCCTACGAAGAAGAGACGTCCTCCTCCACCTGGTGCACTCAGAGAGCCCTTCACAGAGGACAAGCAAGAAGACTCGGCATCTGCCTATAGTGAAGTGTCGTCTGGAAGTGAAGAAGAGCAATCAATATCTGATTATAGGAGGACTCCATACAGTGATAGCAGGAGTGAAGAAGAGGAGTCCACAATTGAGGTTGACTGCTATCCAGCACAGATCGACGAAGGAAAGTCATCATCTTTGTCTAGCTTCAAAATGGGACCTATTGTCGCAAAGCGCAAGGCTACAGAAGAGCCAAATACACCCTCTGATTCTAAAAGAATAAAGAGCTCTCATGATGGGTCTATAGAATCAGATGAAAGCAAATCTATTGTTGTAAAACGAATCCCTTTCCCGGAGAAGGTAAGCTATCATCAAATTTGAATAACAGGAAATATTCTGACTATTTCAAAGCCCGCAGTAGTCGAAGAGCGAAATGGCGAGATCGAATTCAGAGTGGTTAACAATGACAACACCAAGGATAGTTTCGTCATTCTTACTGGCCTCAAATGTATTTTTCAAAAACAACTTCCAAAAATGCCTAAGGATTACATTGCGCGCCTCGTCTACGATCGTACGCATTTGTCCCTTGCTATTGTCAAAAAGCCTCTAGAAGTCATTGGAGGAATCACCTATCGACCTTTCAAAGACCGCAAATTTGCTGAAATTGTCTTCTGCGCCATCTCTTCAGATCAGCAAGTCAAGGGATATGGCGCACATATGATGTCCCATTTAAAGGACTTCGTCAAAGCTACTTCCCCAGTCATGCATTTCCTTACCTATGCTGACAATTACGCCACTGGGTATTTCCGAAAGCAAGGTTTCACCGACAAAATTACTCTTGATAAGTCAGTATGGATGGGCTACATCAAGGATTACGAAGGTGGAACAATCATGCAATGTACCATGCTTCCTCGAGTGCGCTATCTCGAATCAGGCCGCATGCTTCTCAAGCAAAAAGAGACAGTACTAGCTAAAATCCGCGCCTTCAGCAAAAGCGATGTTGTCTATCAACCCCCTCCACAATGGGCCAAAGGCGTTACTCCAATCGATCCCCTCTCGATCCCCGCCATCAGGGCAACAGGCTGGTCACCAGATATGGACGAAATGGCGCGACAGCCTCGCCACGGACCCAACTATAGCCAACTCCAACGTCTCTTATCGCAACTCCAAAACCATAATCAAGCCTGGCCCTTCCTCCATCCTGTCAACAAAGACGAAGTCGCTGATTATTACGACGTCATCACGAATCCGATGGATCTCCAAACCATGGGAGATAAATTGGAGCAAGACGCTTACATTACTCCAAAAGACTTTGTGGATGATGTCAAGCTGATTCTGAATAACTGCAGAAAGTATAATAACGAGACGACGTTGTATGCCAAGTGTGCGACTCGACTAGAGAAGTACATGTGGTCGCTCATTAAGGATATCCCTGAGTGGTCTGATCTCCTGGAATAAATCGATATCATCCCCGAGTTTTCAAGTGAAGAATGGTCTCTGTTGAATAAGAGTTGGCTTTATGGAATTGGAGTTGGTTGGTTCGTTACATCTTTCTTTGGTCTTTCCTTGAAATTAGAGTTCGGTATGAGGATAGCATGGAAATGCATCAGGGCTACTAAATAAGTCAAAAAATTCAATAAGGGTGGTGTTCTATGGACTTATACATAAGTGTTCTAGATGGACGGATAGATAAACAGTCATTTCTCGAAGTATCTGCTTAGATAAGGACATTAAGATGGTTATTTACCGAATCGAATGCATTTTTTCATAATCTTCCCATTTGTGTTCTGTAAAGGATTGAAAGCAGAGCCCTACGTGAACAGAATACTATCCCTTTGTAAATCTCTAAGTCCATTACTGAAGAAGATTTCAAGATTGGAAAATAACTATTCAACATCGAAAGGCAATTGATTAGAAAAAATCCTATCGCATTCTCACCTATAATACGTATCGACGCTAAATACTATGCATGCCTCATTGCCCAAGGTTGAATTCTCTTGCTTGGTTTCTTTCTTTCTTTCTTTCTTCCGTTCTTTCTTGCTTGCTTGATTCGTTGCTTGACTGGTTGATTGATTGGATTAATTGTAAGAAAAAAACGCCGTGCTCGCCTGCTATTTCCTTTCCCTTCCTTATCCTATGCCTAATCCCATTTCATTCCATTTTCTTCACCTAAGAGATTGACTGATTAAGCGTATTCCATCCGTCCATGCTCTTGCTTCCAATATGTGCAACTGCCGCCACCTTTCCTTTCTACCACCCACCAATTCAAATTCACGATGCAGTAAAAAAGAAATCCTCGTGGTGGATTGAAAAATCCAGGCTTTGGAACGCCAGGCAAGAGAAAGACAAAATGATTCACGTTAATTTCCTATAATAAGGGGGGAAATAATTCGCCCAATAAGGTACGCAATGCACCAAGAAACGCCACGCTTTAGTACTAAGTAAAAAAGGGAGTTGGAATTGGAAAAACGCCGTGCTTTGTAATGTGAGAAAACGAAATTCGTTCCGCGCCAAACTCTCCCATTTTATGATTCATTAGATTACTGAGTGGGGTTGTCAAGGAGCTGTTCCTCGCTCCCCGCCGCGTGAGAGTCTCACGTCTGTTCTCGGAGCACGCAGGGGAGGAAGTTGCCTGGTGTGCGTGCCCGAAATAGGACGACGTGCGAGGATCTCGGCATAGGCTTCTCTAGTAACATGGGTGTATGGAGGAGAGGAGATTGGTAGTGCAGCTCTATGGCGTGGACTGGGAGCACTTCGGGAGGGATAGCCAGGACTTGAAGCTTGGGAAGCTGTAGAGGAAGTGGCTTGTGTATCTGCCAAACGTCGGTAGCTAGCTTGGATGTTCTGCTGTCGAACAATATTATGCAGAAATCCTGGTATTTGATCCCATTGGACAACTGCATTGGGGAGGCGGGGATGCATAGCATTGGGGGCGGGGCGAGTTCCTGGGATATTGGCGTTAGGGCTTAAACCCAGCTCCGAATTTAGAAAAGGTATGTTTCCGGCCTCAACTGCATCCTTCAGCCACTGCTCCCACTCTTCATCCATGACTGTTCCAGTATTACCAGCTTCTCTTTGAGCAACAGCTGCTCTCAGCCTCTCGTTCAATTCGACCCCTACACTTTGTATCTCTGTATCGCTATCCTCCTCATCCTCGTCCATTTCGTTCTCCTTAGCTTCCCCGTCCTCTTGTATGTCCTCCATATCCTCCACGTCTGCTCTCATAGCATGGAGCCCACGGGCAACTCGTAGTTCCGGCTCCACCCAATCTGCAATTCCATCTGCCGTAGTATCCCTAATGATCACCCCTTGCTCCTTCTCAAATCTCTCCTTAGCCCACCTTGTACCCTCCCATTTTGTCAAACTGGCGATTTCGGAATTCGTAAGTCTCAGATTGTCGAAAGCACGGAAGAGCCGTCGATGCCATTGAAATCGTGCGAGACGGACACGATGTGGCATGTATGAGTAATCCAAACCCGGGTACTTTGCTTCTTGTGATGAAAGGTGGCCATAAAAAGCTTGCGTTTCAAGTCTGACTTCTGGCACGAGTTGTCGTTGCAGTAGACCTTGGAAGTTCTGGGGATCGGTTGATTTCGGCTTGGGGAACATGTGCTCGTACACGAGCTGGTCGATGGGTTGGCCCTTCATGATGGCAAGAGTAGTGAGTGGACGATGTTCTGTGGCGTATTGGCCTCAGAATGGGCCGTTCCGAGGCAAAATGCAGCTGTGCTGAGGCGCTTGCAGAGTCTCGTGGCAACTTTTGTAAATATTGTAGAGCTAAAGTCGAGTAACGAATGAAGGAATCCGATCCTGCGAGGTTGATTGAAATATCGTAGTCTGGAGGTGGTTCGGAGGGAGGGAGAATTGATATGGAGTGAAGCGACAGTGTATGAAGAGGAAAGCGAAGGGGAGACGGATCCTTCTCTGCTATTGCCGAATTAAAATTGATGATTCACAGCTATCCAACGGAGCCGGTACTACTACCTAGCAGTCGCTAGCAGTCTTCCCAGTAGTCTTCCTAGTCTTTTGTCGTGCTTTTCAGTATCTTGTCGGAGCCAGATTGGCTGGATTTCAGACACACCGCAAATTGTGTATTCCACAGGACGCCGGTTCCTTTTTGATGTTCCACGAGGGGGATAGCGATGTGTGACGGAAGCTTCGAAGGGGGTTGACGATGTTTTGGAATGGCAGACGGAAGGAAGTATCGAGAAGGGCCTTCGACTTTACTTTAAGGCAAATTGAAAGGCTTCGGGGGCAGCGCGAAGGTGGGAGATATACGGTAAAATTGGTTGCGGCGAAAGAATGGGGCCCAGGGTTGAGGTCAGACTGTTTTGCTCGTCGATCTGCTTTGAACAATTTCGTTTTAGTCAAGCAGCAGAGAAGGCAAAGTCCGCAAGACCCAAAATCCACAAGTGACCAGAAGGGACGGTGAGAATTGTGGTCGTGCAGGATTCTTCTTCCTTCCCGATATGTGCTTCCTTTCCCTTTGCGGTGTTATTGTCTTACCCCTTTTCCTTTTCGTACGGGATTCTGGGTCTGCTGCGAATGCTGCAGTTGTTTGATGGAACGTGGAATTAGAAAAATGGCTTTGTTCAAGGAGCAGGCAATTGTAGGAATTCCCGTTCTATTCTGAGATAGCCACTGGACGCTTTCCCACACTCCGCTTGTCGGGTTCCAGAAGAGCTTAAAATCGGTTCGCAGCTCCCAGCATTAATACTGCATGCACCTTTCCCTTACGGGACGGAAGAGGATGATGGGAAATGGTGGCGAAGGAAGGGTTGTGGAAAGGGAAACTGAATGCATATAAAAATGGGCTGGCAAAAATGGGGGGGGGGGRGGGCGGAGTGGTTTATATAGGTATATCATATATATATATATACTTGGTGATTTTAGAAGCGATGCATGTAGAAAGAAAAGATCCCCGCCCGCCACCAATTTCACCAACTCTATCTATCATCATGCCTTTCTTACATGCCTCCCCCTTGATTATTTGGTGTTTGTTATTGCCATGATCATTAGTGACACGTCTTGGCCGAACCACGTCCTTGTCCGGCAGCGGTGACCACGATGACCATGGCATGGTTACCACAATTGCCCACGATTGCCTGCTCCATCGGCACTCGCAAAGAAGAGGGAAACGAAACGTCTTGTTGACGACGTCCATTTATCCTGCCAAAATGGCCCGGCCCAAACCCATCCATGCTAGTCCACAAAGCTGAACAGCGAATCCCACTCCAATCCCAATGATAACCCTATGCACCGCGGTGATTATCCCTGATCGATCCCTTCCAGCTGACTTCGACAGGCGGAGTTCTGTGCATCTGTATGATCCAATCAACTGGATTCTGGGACGATGCAAAGCATTGTCAGCCCTGCAGCAGCTTCCATTTCCTATCGAGAACTTCACTTCGTCCCATCGACTCTCATGTCCAATGATCACATCAAATCCTTCCTCGCATTTGGTCTGACGTCCAATAATCACCATGACTCCGTTCTGCATCCATACTTCCGCTACCCAATTATCGCCACGAACGCCCAGATGCTCCATCTCGAAGTCTTCACAGCGGATCCCTACAGCAAAACTGTCTGGAAACAAGATAAGCCTCCTCTCTACGTTTGAACATCCACTTTCAACTTAGCTGAACCAGATTCGGAATGCGTAGCCTAATTACTGAGTGGTGGCACGAACGAATTCCATTCGATATTGGGAAAATCCTGGGGGCCGCCATTCGGCCTTTCAATATTTCTTTATATTTATTGACATCAACAAACAATCCAAAATGGGAATCATGCGAAGTGAAGGCAGGTATTGTTGTTGCCTAGTACACGATTCTCTGGATCAAATAGGTCCTCTCTTGTTTCGTCCAACCAAGGCATTCTCTAGATCTTCTACATGATCTAGAGCGTTGAGCTCTAGATGTTTCGTATTGTTAGAAACATTGAGCTTTAGGCATACTTGTGCAGATCTTAGCATCTACCTACGCAAAAGTAGATGAGAACACAGGCATAAGTAAATGTTTTCTTGACAAAATTACTGCGTTTTAGGTTTTCTGCTCATCGAGTAGTAAGAGGAAGAATTCTTAATGTCTCCAGAGTATGGAGAGCCACTTACCCCTCTCTCTTAATCCATGTTATCTCTCAATGGATGAATCTAATTGCAACATCACCCAAGTGGACATTTTCACTCCTCCGGACCCCAACACTGTATCCATGGCTACCTAGCCTTATATTCACAATCAAGGAGAATGCTCGAAAGAGATCCGCATAGACAAGATTTGTTGTGGTGCATAGGGTCGATCCATTCTCATGTTTGTTTACCCTTTCAATAGTGGCCAAGACCCCAACTCAGACCGCGACAAAAGGAGATACCAAACATTCCCTGCTTTTTGATACGGGCCCCGAAGAAGACGTATGGGAAAGAAATATCAACAGGTTGAACGCGGACATTTCAAAAATCGAAATCATTCGTCTCCTCCACTGGCATCGAGATCACTCTAGTGCCCTCCCTTCGCCCCTTTTTCATCTCCATGACCGACTCACCCTATAGGAGGAATGCGCAAAGCATTCTCCATGATTCTCTCCTCCTAAAAAGCAACCACCTCCTCGCCCCATCCCCTAACCATAGATCTTCACCCCAACCGTCCAGATTATCGTGGCTCCAAAGCAGGCGAGAATATCATCTCCATGAAAGCGAACCCCACCATCACGAAAAACCCCGAAGCTCACACAGTTTCTCCAACCAATTCCTACATCCCTCACACCACATCCTACGAACTAGGTCTCCAAAACGGAGTACGCTTCAACTCTACCGAAAAATGAGCCTGATGCTGAAATGGCTGACGAAAGATTCCTTGATTCTAATTTGAAAGGAAATGGGTTGATTCCTTTTACGGGCTGCTCACATAGTGGCGTGGTGAATGCTGCAAGGGCAGCGGTGGAGAAGTTTGAGGGGAAGGCGTCTGCTTCTACATAACATTTACAGGCTTTGAACCCCGGAGCCTTACAGTAATAAGAGGGAATGTTTTGGCTAAAAGGCAGGAGCATAGCCTATGGTCTAGAGGGAGAGAAGTCGACAGCAATTAGCTAGAAAAATGCTATTTCTTTAGATAGAAATGTTGTATCCGATGCCTGTTTGAAATATGTTATAGTTGTCAATGACCCAAAGGAGCTAAGTGACTAATGTCATACAATTGCGTCCTTTCTCCTCACAAAGCTCTCTCCAAACACAGATTTCGATCCGACCGTCTCTCCAGGCATCTACCTCTCTATCGCGCAAATTTAGACTTCCATCCCGAACAATGACCCAGTAACAAAACCTTCGGGCTCAGCGAACAAAATCTACTTCCCTGCCCTTAGATCCACCGAGGTTATAATGTCACGTGGGAGTATCACATGATAACGCGTATTTAGCGCGAATACAAATCGCGTGCTTAAATCTTTAATCCTTCATCGTCAATCTCTCTCTTTCACATCTCCTCTTTTAGAAGCGTGGTTTGTAGGGATGAACAGATTTTTCTAAATAACCGATCTTTATAAATCTCATTCACTTTTTCGAAGATGTAATCGTGAAAGTCCGATCAATTTGACAACGTCCCGTCCATCTTTATATCTCAAGAATCACCACCCATCAAAATGTCGACATTTGGGGGGTACATGCCCGAATTCCCCGATATTCGCGGTAAGTTTTTCCATGATTTCTACATCTATTAACAGCTCTTCTGATTGCCCATAGTTGATTACTTCTGCCCCATCACAGGCCGTCGACCGCCGTTGGCTTGTTTCCTCAGTCACGTGCATTCCGACCATCTCGTCGGTATAGAGGGACTTCGGTCCCCATTGTAAGCTCTGATCTGGCATTTCTTGGAGCGAGAATATTTCCTAATATGAGATAAAGTATCTACTGTTCTATGGCAACGAAGGAGCTGCTTCTCAAACTCGAGAGGCGTACTCCCCAACGGAATTTCGCCCTAGGACATATGGAGTATCGTGAACGCCCTTATAAGTCTTTGAAAAATATTTTGGTGAGTAAATGCAATGAATATAAGAATACACACATACTAACTAAGTTCAGAAACCAATACCACTTCAGACACCAACTTGTATCGAACTAGAGCCCGGAAATGAAATCACGGTTACGTTGTTCGACGCCAACCATTGTACGGGTGCAGTTATGTTCTGTAAGCTTAGCCTTCTAAACACCCAATACTTCTTTACTAACTTTCACCAGTATTCGAGGGCAAAGGCTTGGCAGTCTTATACACCGGAGACATCAGATCAGAGCCGTGGTTTGTAAACAGTTTGACACGAAATCCTTTTCTCATCGAGTACGCCTCGGGCCTTAAAACTTTGGACTGCATCTATTTAGATACCAGCAATACGGCCCCTATCAACTTCCCATCAAAGGCCGATGGTCTCAAGGAACTCTTGCACAAGGTCTTCAAGTACCCTCCAGATACGGTCTTTCATTTTGCAGCATGGACATTCGGCTATGAAGAGGTCTGGATGGCCTTATCTCGTGCACTGAACTCTTCTGTAAGGGGTTAAGCATAACTCTAAAGACTGTTCTGTTAATAATATCGCAGATTCATGTTGATAAATACAAGCTGCAGCTATACAAATCACTTGTGGGAGATACCGTAGGCAAAACAGCCCTTGCTTGTGAAGGTCCTGTTTTGACTGGCTATACCTTAGGCAATACCCCTAAAAATGGCTGCCTTACAAGCAACGAAAATACCCGCATCCACAGTTGCGAGAAAGGCATGGGTTGTACAGCAATCACGGAAAAGACTGTCTGGATCCAACCGATTATTGCCAGGACACAGGAGGGCGAAGAACTAGCTGAGATTGGTATTGGTGGAGGAGGACATGATCTTGTTCAATTAGACTTGGAACTTGATCCTAAAGACATTAACAAAATCATAAGTCTGTAAGTAAAGATATTGACTGAAGCAGCTATGCTAATATGTAATCAGGTTACCGGACAATGACAATATACATAGACAAGAAGTTAGAAGTTTGATTGAAGCCAACCAATCATTGACAATACCAATGTCACTTGATAGCATGGTTGTCAATTGGAATGATGGGATGCCATCAGTCAGGGATATA
Source organism: Chlorencoelia australis (assembly GCA_003988815.1). NCBI lineage: Eukaryota > Fungi > Ascomycota > Leotiomycetes > Helotiales > Cenangiaceae > Chlorencoelia > Chlorencoelia australis. Next base: position 330,310 of record QYAN01000017.1, read on the forward strand.
GCCTCATACCTTTCCAAAAAAGTGTCCCAAAAACAAAACGGAAAACCTTATCTCTCGAAAGTAATCACTTTTCCGTACTCTCGACATTCTTCTTACCGCGAGCTTTGCGATCTTCTTAAGATCTTTAAGCCCAAAGACGTGTACCCTTGCACAGTTGATGAGGCCCACTGGAATGAAGGTAAACAACATCCCTTAACATTTACTTTTATAGTGCATGTCTCTCTTCCTAGATTGCTAACGAAAATCATACAGATCATAGCATAGAGACTCTTTTCGGGATGGAATGCTCCGACAAGATCTTTCGACATGACAGTGAAATTCGAAAGAAGCTAGTCATGAAAGTAGCTCGGTCTTTATCGACAGACCTAGGTACTCAAATGACGACGACAACAGAATCTCCTCAGGAGGCTCCATTGAATAGTACAAGTTCAGAAATTGCGTTGGCCTCACGGATAATTTATGGGGTTCAGAAAAATACCCAAGGTTCATTGGAGCCCTTTGATGCAGCAGGAAATGTGCTCTCTAAGGAGCAGTTGTCAAAAATGCCTATAATTGTAGAAGCCTTATCTCAGGTATTGAGGTCATCTAGGTTGGAAATACTGAAATCGCATAATGAAGCTAGTCCAATAGACAGTCCTATGCAGAGAGCCAATACCAAGGGAAAAGCCACAATTTCAAGGGGTCATAAGAATTCTGGGGGCTATACAATACCATCTGATGCAGACGATCTTCGAAACTCGCTGTCACAGTCTGCAGCGGTGTCTTCCCCTCTCGATATTCTTGCTGTCACGCCTGGTTCGGAGTCTCAGAGCTTTCGTTGCAAGATTATCATGGATGACTTTGGTGAAGGACCATCGAAGCGTCCTCGACATGAAATTGACGGGCCTCATTTATTTCCTATTTCAAAATCCCACAGTATGGAACTGCATTCCAAAGAGTTCAGCGGACCGTCTATGTCCAGTAGCACGAAACTGGATTTTAGTGGCAGTCTCCATAACTCTCAATTTCGTAAGTTGGACTCCAACGGACCCTCGGATGAGAGAGTCGCAGGTATCGGAGGCAATCTAGCCAGTACTGCTGCGAAAGTAGAATCAATAAACTTGGACGCTGGAACCACTCGGTGGAGCATGCCTTCTGATGTCGAAGACACAGACCGTACCCCTGACGAAAAAAAATTCAGCACAAGCTGGGATCCGAAAGATGAAATCTTCCGTTGCTCAATATGCAGCCACGAAGTAATCAAGTCACCTAACACTACGGGTTATTGTTCAAACTGCAGCAGAGGAAAAACTCCATACTACGAGATTCTCGGGCCCGAAGAAAAGGAAGCGATACCAGGTCTTATCCGAGACAAGTATGCCAAAGAGAAAATCAGAGGCGATGATAAGACTAGACTTTTCGGTGAATATACGGTTCAGACTTCCGCATACGATTCTCAAAATTCAGCATGCGTCCATGAGGAACACGAACAGAATAGCTTCATTAACCTCGCTACCCAACTAGGAACTCCTGAACAAGAGGCCTCGTCTAGTGATGAAGAAATCGAATATAAAGAAAAGTAAGTATCTCTACTCACATCCTTCTTTTTCACCTGACATCGCTAACGCATTCACTACTAGATTCAATGACCTACGAGCCCTCCATAAGAGGCATGAAGACTTCAAACGCGATGTTTTCGGCTCAGACTATTCTTCTCCAGGTCAATCCTCTTCGCACCATTCCTTCTTCGCTTCTGAATACGAAGTCCACGCGGTCAACCCAACGGTTCCAGACCCAGAAATTACTGAACTCATACTTTCCCAGGCACAGGAAGATTCAGAAAATACTGGGGAAGAGATGATTAGTAATGAGAGAGTAAGGGATAGAGCTCAGGCGTTCAAGGCTGCTATGGGTGAGAATGGTGGATGGCATGGTGTTTCTATGGTTAGGTATGAAACTCCGATGTCCCTATATGCTGTAGAAATGAGACCGGGCTTGAAGTTCTGCAGTTATTGTTCTTTTTTCCTTCTCCCCTTTATCTTCGATTTTGATATCTTAGAAATTGGACACCTGCTGACTTTCTGGCTCTTCATAGTACCGGCGATAATCACACACTAGAGGAAATAGTACTATGATATTTATAATCAGTCTCCAGGACGAATGAAATGAATAGATACTTGCATGAACATGGGGGAAAGGGCATTGCTACGGAGTTGCAGAACAAAAACGGACAACCGAACGGATGGGCAAATGGAAGATACCCATGGGATATGCATTTACATACAGGTTTTTTCCTTTCTTACTAGAAGATGCCTTTAGATTCTCCCCCCCCCGCGCCCCCAGCAATTTTGCTATAATAGATGATTTTACGATTGCAGAATATTGAATAGTTTTGCTTTTTCTCATTATAGTAGTCATTAGAAAAATCAATTATGTCAATATAACTCAGCTAAATATCACAGATGATTTTGTTAGGATAATATCATACGATGAATATCACATGACTGATTAACCACGTTCGGCTAGTAGGCGAGCCGCAAGGCGATGCCTACATAACACGAACCTTGGTAGGACTGAGAAGAATAAAAACTATCATTAAACCAGACTTGTTATTTCCTTTTACCTTGCATATGCAAAACACCGATGATACCTACAGATTTATTAATGTTCACTCCTTCATATCTAAATATTTAGCACAAATCCAATAACTCTCTATAATTTTACTTTCTACTTTCTTGCCCCTTTTAGTCTTCCTCCTTCGCCTTCTCTAATCTCTCATTTTATCTATGGGGAGAAAAAAAAAACATCAACTAGTTATCCCATTACATCCACATCTCCGTCATCCAAAACCCCCCCTATGAACAGTGCCCTCTAAATTCTAGTGACATAGCAACTCAAAGCCAACAATATAAAATCATCGATTTCCAATTATTCTAATTTATTCTATGTATTCTATGTGGCAAAAAACAAATACACTAGCTCATAGCTCTGCTCTTTTTATCTTTTAATCCACACTGACAAAACTTTCAATCAGACATTTATCAATAGTTAATGTTGAAAGGTCATTCAGCGATAGAAAAGTTCATAAACTTAATCAAGAGAATGGAGAGATGATGTTGCTTGATTCTCCTAATCTAATGCTAAGGAATAATTAGCCAACAAGTAGCGCTAGCAAATATGTTAACAAAGGTGAGTCATAGTAGACCCAGATTACCCGACTACTTAGGTACCTCTCCTTCAATCTTTACCTTGTCCGATCTAATTCTCTTCGCCCTCTTATCCCCCAGATCAATGTCACCCATTGCCTCGTCGACTTGTCTCTTCTCTCCTTGGGACTTCTCCTTGCCTTGGGCCCGATCCCAAATCTCTATCACCCTGTCCACATTTCTCTGTCCCATCAACCTGGTACTTGGTTGAAGAACAAATTCGACACAAATCTCTCGTTTCCGTAACCTCTTGCCGTTGAGCTCACGGGTAGCATGAGTAGCCTCCTCGAGTGTAGAAAGGGTAACGAAACCGGAGTATACAGGGCGAGTATCACTTGGATCCTTGAAAAAGAAGAAGGATTCCATACGGTAACCCCTGAAGAACGATTTCAAGTCTCCCTGCGTAGTCGCATTGTCGACGTTACTGACTATAAGCATTCTCTCAATTGCACGACTTTTCCAACTGGCGTCACAGCAGTCCAACTGAATCTTGTTCCTAATTCTTCTCTCGAGTTCCCTGATATTAACAATTTCTCCCGTTGCTTCATCGAGGACCATTCTCAATCTGCCCTCAGCCTATATATTGTTAGCTATTCAATGCATATTGAAGGAGGTAATAAATGCGATCCTTACTCGGGCAACTTCCTCGATTATCAGACGATCCACATCGGTGGCTCTAAAAGTCGTTGAGTACTCTATCCAGTAAGTATCGGCATCAGCTTCCTCAACATCCGGTACAACAGATTGCTGCGGCTTTTTGTTTGCAGAATCCAAACCCGTTTTATTTGATGTCGTGTCTGAGTCGGGCCTCATGTACTCATCCCAAAATTTGGAAAGCAAGAAGGGCTTCTCGCACTGTTCTATCTTTTTCTTCCAAGCCTTGAAGAATTCGAAGGCTTTACCGACGGATTCCTTCTCATAGGGAGACTTAGGCTGAATTTGGAATACAAGAGGTTTATCGCACTTGAAATTTCGAAAATATTCATCAAAATTATTCGAAAATTCACGGGATGTAAATATTTCGACGAGCGGCTGCATTTGATTAGACTTTGACTTATACTTTTCCGGTACTTGGGCAAAAGCCACATCTCTTGCCTCTTCTTTCGCGAAATGTGCAATCCTGTTGGCTGCACCCCATTTCTCGATCTTGATAATTTGTGCCACATCTTCTTTTCTCAACAGGTTCTCGACAGCTTTATTTGACATGACGCGCATGATATTTAGACCAATAATTGGTTCAGCTGCGGCATTCCAAATGATCCTGCATTTTAGCTGCTCCTCTACCTTGGCAAGTGAACATTCCGATAGCCCGAACTTAGCTATGTCGAAACCTTTGGCTTGGAGGATCGACTTCTCTATCATAATCGTCTGTGTAACGTTGATAGGAGTCCTGTTGAGAGATGCACTACCGGCAACAGAGTGACTGAGGTTCCTCTGTTCTTTTAAATCCCTCTTCTCTCTCTCGGGCTTCCTCTCTCTTGGGGGGTCGCTCTGTTTTGATGGTTGCATCCCTCTTGAGAGTTGCCTTTCTTCTGAATATCCACGATTGCATTTATGAACCCCGTTTCCTGTCGGCTCCTCCCATGGGAAAGGTTCTTTTGGGAAAATGATTTGCCAGGTTGTTGAATTGCTCAGCCAATGACGATAGTCTCTAGAGCAGCTGCCATGAGTAGCCTTCGCCTGGTCCCTATTTTTCTGCAAGGTCTGGAAAAACAGAGTTCGCAGACTAGATCCCCCCTCATCTTTTGCTTTTTCCTCCATGAAATTTTCTTGGGGGTCATACGAGCCGAAGCTTGGAATAATAACTGGCGGCGGCTTGACATCTTCTGCACGATTGCCGCCTTGAGTTAGACCGGAGGACACCTGAATCTTCTTTGAATCTCCGATACTAGATTGAGGGTGCGACTGTGTCTGAACCGAAGAATCACTTGATCCACGAGAGGATTTTGTGGTTGAGATAGACGTGAATTGGTTCTTATAATCTGTTACTTTTGAATGAGGCGGCTCCTGTTTCGGGTAAACCTTTTGTCCCTTGACTTCAAACTGCCTTAGAATCATGAAAACGGTCGTGGACAATGAACTTACAATAAAATTGGTATGTTAATGATTCAGCAAACCACTGATGCCAGGATCGGCTTTTTGTGGAATAGGTTTCCTGGGCAGACTGAAGTTCCTGCTTGAACTTTTCCCTGACCTTATACCTGTCGTGGCCTAATCTTTCCGCCCTATCCATGATCAAGTTTAGGTTCCAACAATCTGCTAACTTCTTTGCTCCTTCAACGGGAGCATTCGACAACTTGTCTTGGATTATATTTTTGGAGGCCAATGCGGTAGAGGGGAAAGGACGAGCAATAGGCATAGACGCAGATTGATTGCTGATATCGAGCAATCCACTATTACTATTAATAGGCTCAGATTCTATTGGAGAAGCTGCAAGGCCTATCAAACTCTTTCCTCTACTAAACGTTCCAATTTTTGTGAGTGACCTATTTTGTGATGTCTTTTCTTTTTTGTCCTTTTGGGATAGAGTCGAAGAAGCTTGTGGTAGTGTGCCGCGTTCGCATTTGTTATTCGTCTTTGTTAGAGTAGAAGCATGACCCCGAGCCCCATTAATAGTATCCTTCACAGCTGTACTCTTGACGGCTGAACCTTCCGACGCGGAAACCGCGTTAATGACATTACTGCCCTCCTTGTTGACTTTGCCAAGCTTTCCGGGGAACGGCTCTCCATCAACTAAGTAGACAGTCAGTAAAGGAAGTGCATGAAGGTGAAGTGACGTACAGAAATGTAGCCAAGTCGAGTATTCGGTCCTGCCTAGCAACCACGGACCATTGTTCTTTTGCGCTGGATAATTCGCCGCAACTTCCTCAAATTTTCTGTTAAAATAAGAGTTCACTTGCTCCTTCGAAATGCCCTTCTCTTGAGCCTTGCGTATGATGAGGGCTTCCTTTGATTCGTAGGAATCCATGTTGTATTTTGGCTACACGCCTTCCCAGTTGTTAGTGTGAAGGCGTGAAGTCGAAGGGTTGTCCCGAAATCAGAATAGCTCAAATGTGCCACAAATGACACATATAATTCAATAAATCAAAGTATCAGGATGCAGTAAACATGCAATTCTACATTACGCATAGAAATTATGTGTTGTGGTTGTTGACAAGAACTTCGCTAACAACGTCACAATTTATAGAAAGAACGCTGCGCGCGCGCGCCACGTCAAATCACACTTGAGACTCTTTCTAATAGTAGTATTTTCTGTAAATAATCATAATTCATTACTCTCGCCATGTCCATAGTTTCCATGCAGCTCATTAAATAACTCTGATCCAATCTCTACACAACCAACTATCAAAATCATAAACGCCGTCGATGCTCTTCCATGTAACAAGATCAGTCCAGCCAAGTGAACCACATAGCCATAAACGCCAATCCTTGAGAGACATATATGTTACAATGCCGCGTGAATACTAATCTTCTTCAGCTTCCTCGTCCCAACTCTCTTTCTCTTTCCTAGTTAACTCGGCCATTGCTTCGGGTTTGAAGATTGAGCTTCCCTCGTCCTTAGATCGTGGTACTTTTCCTAAACTCCTCTCATCATCAAACACCAAGCCAATATTTTTAATCCATTTCTCCCTCCGTTCCATCAACATCTTCGTCAAATCACCAATACCTGGTCTTGCCATTCCAGTATTAACACCACCAATAAAGTGGCTGCCACCACCTGCACCGCCTGGCCTTTTGGCCTTCTTGCTCTTCCCTAGAGTTCGGGTCCGTTTGAGATATGCCGTTTGAACTTGGCCATCTAGGTCCTCGAGAATCGTTGTGTATTCTTGGTGGGCCATGCGTTCTTTGGTGAGATCTTGAAGACGAGCTTTACGTGCACCGTTAATGATAGACTGCTCCTTGAGCTTCGTTTGAAGAAATCGTAGGCGTGCAGCAATCTCATCGTCATAATGAGCATCATAGTCTGGCTCGGTATCAGGAGGCAGAAAACCGATGTGGCGAAGTTCTTGTTTGATCCTTTCGTCAATTTGAGCATGGTCAAGCTTTGGATGTGTGGCTTTCTTCCAAGATTCCGTTGATGAATCAGTCATAAAGGTTGCTGGAGGTACTGGGGCTGGGGCGTCGCTAAGATGATGGGAGGGTTCGCCGAGATCTCCATTTGCTTCACCATTGATATTAGCCTCTCCATTAGTTAGGCCGTTCATGGTAGGTTTCTCTTCCGATGGAGGAGCTCGATGTTCCGGCCTTAATGTTGCAAGCAATCGAGATAGAATAGGGCCACCTGATATCTGATCCGTCTCCGCAACAGCATCATCCATACCATCGATGCTCCCACGGGCTTGGTTTGCAGGAAGTTTATCTCGGCCTTGTTGTGGTGTATCGACAGACATTGCGCCGTCCTCCTCCGCCCATACTTCCGTATAGTGTTTCTTCCCGCGGCGAGGAATGATGAATGGAGTAGCACGGTCTCCTCGTTCACGGAGGAAGGCAAGATCTTCCTCAGTAAATGGCCGAAAGTACGGTTCGAGAAAAGTGGAAAACGTAGTGGCTTGCACCTGGTTTGTGGGCTTAGCATTGCTGAAATCCTTATCTGGTGGTGTTCCAGGAATAAGATCATGCAAATCATCCTTTGGATAGACTGCAACAGAGTAAATTTCTTTTATCTCCTCCTCACTCATAGAGGGGTCAACTCTTCGAATCTCATACACGGTAGGATCAGGAAATGTAGAAGGATCAAGGCCGAAGGTCTGGTGGTTAGGTATCTTTGGGGTGGGGGGTCCTTGATGTTCATCCTCGCTCGAATCCTCGCGATCGCCTGCTTTATTTTCGAGATCAGCGGCAGCTGGTGTTCCAGCTGTAATGGGGGATAATGATGAGCTTGCAGAATCTATATCTCGTGATGGTTTTCGCTCTCTCTTTCGTATAGGGGAGGAATTGTCAGCTAGGAATGATTTATTAGTCAATGCCATACCTTTGATGAAGCCTCCGAGACATACCTTGATTTGAGCCATCCTGGGGCGCTAAACCATGCGCGTCATGCATCAATGGTCTCTCTACATTCTTTTTGTTTTTGCCCGTGGTTTTCTTTCGACCCCGTTCCTCTTCCGCTGCAGCGTCTAGCCTCAACCGTTCCTTTCTTTCCTCGTCCCTTCGATCCGTTTCAATCTCCTCGAATCTATCCTTTCGCGCTTGTGCAAGAATCCTCATGCCTTTGTCGCATATTGATCCTCGAGACTCTACGATTTTGAACAGCCCTTCCAGCCGTTCCATAAGAGCCTCTAGGTCTTTAGAATTTGGCATAGTTGATGCATGCTGATCTAGGGTGTCATCGGGGATAGAGCTTCGGAGGGCTGAAATTGGGAGTTCGAGGTAGGCGGTGTTTCCAGCGTCTGGTGGTGGGAGAGATGAGTTTGCGCTGACAAGACTGGGGGTCGTGTTGCGGCTCCTCGACTGTCGCGCATCGCGTGCCTTTTTGCCTGTACCTTTCTGGCTCGGTAGTGGAGGCATGTTGTTGTTTTATGCGTCGGTCTAAAACGTTTGTTACATGGAATAATTGGGAGCGACAGAAGGTGAAGTTATCGAACAAGTATAGATGTAACTTTGTCGTTATAAATAATGCGCCGTCATCGCCCGCCAATCGCCGTTACGCTTTCGGATTAATATTTAATCCGATGAGGTCTAGATGAAGGGTTCTAATTGGTTTGTAGAGAAGGGTTGATATGGTTCGTTCGTTTGCCAGCTGCAATAGATGAAGGATCTTCCCCAAAATGGCCAACGGTGCAGAATCGCTGCCTTAAAGAGTCGCTGCCTTAAAAGAGTCGCTGCCTTAAAAGAGTCGCTGCCTTAAAAGAGTCGCTGCCTTAAAAGAGTCGCTGCCTTATCGAATCCTCGCTTACTTTCGTTATACATACACCCATAACCGATGGGTAATCTCAAAAGATGGGATCCAGCCGAATCAGAGGTTTGATGACATTTAACAGGAGTTGATCGCGCATAAAGACCTGATCTACATACTATGGTATATGGTAAAAATCCTCAAACGGTTATCCCCCTTATAAAATAAAAATCGCAAGCGTTGTGTCGGTCTGTCTCACGTTCCAGTCCAGGGGCTGAAATACCCCTGCAAAAATCAAGCTTTTACCCGCCGGCAGGAACCCCCCCAAAATCTTGGCTCTTGGCTCACTCATCATTCAGTTTCCCTCCCTTCCCCCTCCTAATCCCTAAAAATAAAAATATAAAAATATAAAAATAAACGTCTTCCCACCAACCACTGCGATTGATGACAATCCATCGTCAAAATCGCGCCAACAGTTTGTTGCCAAGCGCAATAGATCTTGCGCTTGGTCTCTCCCAGACTCAAAATGTGTATGTTTGCCTTTTCGCCTTGTTCTCGGCGTTCTGATCGCCAAGTACTCCCCAGATCTTGGCTGACATAGTCGGCATTTTTTATTAACATGCGTGATGTTTGAATAGCTTTGGGCGAAATCGACAACTTTGTGTACGTTACAGCCTTCCTTTGCTGTCCTCTTCGACTGTCAACCTAGCTACGCGCGTCAGCTTGGAAATAGCCCTGTCGTCGACCGGACAAGGCGGAGATCGAGATTACGACCTCAAGGCCATTGCGCACACGTTCCCATGGAACTACGATTAGTGAAGGACATGTTTTGACTGACTCTTTGATAGTCTCCTTTTCCCAAATGCAGAATGGAGCAGTACGGCCACTGACGACCAACTGACGCCCATGGTCGCCCAATTGAGCGTATGATCGGAAGGCTCCATTGCTATCCCTTCACTGGCTGATCACAATTAATAGGACAATGTATCATACGCTCAATCGATCGATCAAAACCTGCAAACACTATCAAGCCGAAATGCAGATGTGAGCGGGGTTATAAATGGCTTTCTCTACGTTCCAGATCTCAACACCGACGACCCGTGTTTCAACATATCAAAACAATACATTCCCACCAACGTTACTCGACAAGCAAATCTTCCCCCGACAGACTTCACCTTGATAGCCTTGGCCCCTTGGATCAGCTCTGAGTGCACGCAGTCATATATGACAGCCGCAGACGGAGATCCAGCAAGAGCATTCCTCTTCTACCTTCCTGATAATGGCACTGATCAGCCTCCTCCCAGCAGTGATCCGGTATGGTCAATAAATGGTGGAAATTCCTGGGCATCGAAAACTCAGTATCCTGTGTATGCCATCCCAGGAAACCTAGGGAGCCATATGATGCGGGAGTCTAGTCTATACTCGGGGAATATGACACAGGTGCCATATGGCCATGATATAGCAGAGCTCCCAAAGATCGACCCACGGGATTATGTCCGGATTTATACACAGCTCAGTGTGTCGTTATCCTCTTCTCTACCTAGCATATGGGTCCTTCTCTTGATCATCGCCGCAGTTCTCGCACTGCTCCTTGCATTTACATCAGCATCTATGCACCTCATCCAAAGAATGCGTAGGAATTCTTTGCGTCGTCGAGTAGAGCAAGGCGAGGTCAATTTAGAAGCGCTTGGAATTAAGCGTCTAACTGTACCACAAGATGCCATTGATAATATGTCTATTTTCACATATATCTGCGAGAATCCTCCTCTATCGCCAAAATCGAAGAAATTAAAGGCTACCGTCTCATTCCGGCGACCCATAAGTGGAGGCGAATTTACGAAAGACGTAGATGGTCAAATGATGGAAGTGGATAGTTCATGGAAAACATCGTCGCAAAATATATCGCACGACAATTACTCTATCCCGGACACCCAAAGCTATCTCCCAGAATCCCAACCTACATGCCCGATATGCTTAGACGATTTTGAATCAGGCATTACTCGCATCCGAGAGCTTCCATGTCGTCATATTTTTCACCCCGAGTGTATCGACCCTTTCATGAGTCAAAATTCCTCTCTATGCCCTATGTGCAAGAAAAGCGTGTTGCCAAAAGGGAATTGCCCAACAAAAATAACCAACGCAATGGTCAATCGAGAACGAAATGTGAGGAGACTTCGTTCCCGAGTCACAGTCCACGATGAAGAATCAGACCAATCCAGAGAATTGGACATCAAAACGCGCATTCGAAGCTGGGGTTCTCGCTTCACAAGGGCTGTATTAAGCTCGTCAACAGATTCGCGAGAAGACCCTCCCATGTCAAATGCATTGCAGCGAGGGGAACCCATTCTTATGACGAACGCCATCCCATCGAATCGTGATGTTACGATACCGAGCGAGGAAAGTCAACAAAATGCCAATGCGCTCTCCCGGCAAGTGAGGGCCCAGCAAAGAATCCAAGAACTCACTGCTCGACAACCTCACATCGTAGATCCGGATATCTTGGCTACTCGGCATCAACGATCGATATGTAAGCTATTCTACTTCGGATTTATCCCAATCTCCATTACTGACTTATGAATAGGGAAACGAGGATGGTCAAAGGTGTTCCCTGGATTCACTTGAACTTGTATATCACATCGTGGGATTAGTTTATTGCTTGCATTTTAGCGCGTTGCATCTTTCGGAGTTCTATACTTTGAATTGGAATTGGTCAATTAAGGATCAGGGTCTCAGGATAATATAATCACGGTTTGGATAGGTATATATGAAATGAGTATGGGAGAAACCGATGGGTATCGACGGTTCCTCCGGTAGATAAAAATATAGGTTTGACGAAAGATAGGGAAACCGGTCTTGAGATGACTGATTTTATTGATCCCTATGAATTATTTGCATGTACAGCTTAAAAAGACGTATATACATACTTAACTACATATTCGAAGCACAAATCTCAATTTCCTCTTAAATGCCGCAGTTGATCCTCATCTCATTTTTATCATCATTATCAATTACTCCTTGATATTCGCCTTCATTTTCTATGTTCGCCATTAGTTAGTCCGCAGTGCTAGAGAGGCATTTCCCCTAGATCTCCTAGAATTACCATTTATTCTCCCGTCAATTACCCTCAAAACAAAAGCCTCCCTCCCCCATCTCATATAACTATTAAGTTTTTTTTTCTTCGTATATGGCTCTTTATGTCTTGAATCAGTCAAAACCCTAATCATTATGAGACTTAATTAATTGAAAGTAGGCAGGAGGGATGATTCTTGATTACGTTCGTTTGTGGTAGTGGTGTTGAGTGAGCTGCGTTTTCATTGAAGGTTTATTGGGGCTTCAGAGATGGATATGGAGATAATATGGGTTGAGGAATTTAATAGACCGTTTTAAGTAGTAGGTATGTAGGGCTTAGGGGCGGGCGGCTGAATAGAAATGGGAATGCGGAAAGATAGGGCCCGGACCGGGGAAATGAAAAGAGGTGCGTGTTAAGGGAGATATAGAGAGAGGGCGTCCAGTATTTCTAATATTATTATTGTGCAAAAGGGATGCAAACAGGATAAATTTAGAGAAGAGGAAAGTGTATTTGTGATTTTAAAGAAGAAAAGGGGTAGATGATCTTCCAGAGAAGTTGAGGTTTGACTGAAATATTCAGAACACATTACCATAGACCTCATTGCTTTGTTGAAAAACATAGGGCCAGACTATTATAATAGCAATAATTTCAAACTCCTAAATAAAATAAAACTATACATAATAGCAATAATTTCAAACTCCTAAATAAAATAGAACTATACCGGGTAGCAAAATAAATTAATTACAAAGGTTGAAAAGTGCAGTCGAGTGATAGGTTGAAGAGGGGAAATTCCTGTTCCAACAAAGCAATCTGATAGTTATCTAGTCATGTAGAGCTCCAATACAGAGACAACAAGTGCCACTATGCTCTGGGTTTCTGGCTACGCAAAATGTCTCCAGGTATACCAGTCAAGAAAGCCAACTGCATTTCCGCTCTCCAGCTTTAGCAACTCGACCACCAGCAGTAGGCTAATTTGACGGACCAATATTCCTCTTCCTAAGTTTCCAAATAATATGCAGCATTCAGAGCTCAAGGTTCTAAAAGTCATAGAACATAAAAGGGCTACTTAGTCGAATGAGGCACACACCCACAAGATAAAAGTAGGTCTTCTAGCAGGATGGGCTATTTTTTGACATAAACTAAGCGTTTGCCCTAGGTATGCTTCTATCTAGGCAAGACAACAACAACTTGTAGGTATGAGAGCTAGAAAAGGAAATTCTCATTTCAATGAGCAATGGCTCTTTGCTCGAGCAACTTGCTCTGTGCCAAACGTTTGGAGGAGGTAGAAAATGAGGTTGTTGATGTGGAAAAAAAGGCGGGCACTTGTTCCCCACGTTCTGATTGCGGGGTAACTTCTAGTCCTAAGATATCGTGGCATCATAATAATCACATTACCCTCAATTGACCTTCTGATTGTGAGAGAATACTGCAATATAGTCCATTGAATATAGTCAAAATGCATCTAGTTCCAAAAGAAGTCCGTAATACCCTTATCGCCAAGCTAGGAAGCTTCTAATGCAAAGTTACAGATTGACAAGCTGGTTATCTCCCAGCTTGGTCTCCTAGCCCAGAGACGACTAGCAAGAGGTGTGAAGCTCAATCACTCTGAAGCTGTTGTATGTTTGTTTCCCCTGATTAGAGGAGCTAAAGCTAAACCATTATTAGGCATTAATTGCAAACAATCTCCAAGAGGTCCCTCTTTCCACCAGCCTACTCTCTTCTACAAAATGACATGAACTGACGATCAAGAAGCTTATCCGCGATGGCAATCATACAGTCGCAGATCTCATGTCAATCGGTGCTACCATGCTAGGTCGTCGACATGTTTTACCCTCTGTTTGCTCGACTCTTACAGAACTAATGGTCGAAGGCACATTTCCCACTGGCACATATTTAGTTACAGTACATCATCCGATCAGCAGTGACGATGGGGATTTGGAAAAAGCGTTATATGGAAGTTTCCTACCGATCCCGGATAGGGAGCTGTTCCCCTTGCCGAAGGACGAGGAATACGAGGCTACAAAACAACCTGGAGCTGTGGTCACCGTGAAGGGGAAAATTAAATTGAACGAGGGCCGGAAGAGGATCAAACTGAAGGTTACGAGTAAAGGGGACAGACCTATTCAGGTAAGCTAAGAGGACCCTGAGGCATGAAGCATACTGATGTCCGTAGATTGGTTCCCATTACCATTTCATCGAGACGAATCCTCAGCTCGAATTCGATCGTATCAAAGCCTATGGATATCGACTCGATATTGCGGCTGGCACATCAGTCCGTTTCGAGCCTGGAGATACAAAAACAGTGACATTGGTTGAGATTGGTGGAAACAAAGTTATTCGTGGAGGAAATCATCTAGCGACAGGGCGAGTGGATCTTTCTAGGATTGAGGAAATCTTGACCAAGCTTCAACAATCTGGGTTCGCACATACTCCTGAGCCAGCTGGAGATGCTGCACATATCAATTTATTTGAGATGGACAGAGCGGCATATGCAGCAATGTTTGGACCTACTGTTGGCGATACTGTTCGTTTAGGCAACACAGATCTCTGGATTAAGGTGGAAAAGGATCTTACTTCGTACGGAGATGAATGCAAATTTGGAGGTGGAAAAACTCTGAGGGAAGGTATGGGACAAGCAAGCGGGGTCTCGGACGAACTATCATTAGATTTAGCTATTGTCAATGCTTTGATTGTAGATTGGAGCGGTATCTACAAAGCTGATATTGGTGTCAAAAATGGTGTTATTGTTGGTATTGGAAAAGCCGGAAACCCAGATGTCATGGATGGCGTATCTCCAAACATGGTTATCGGTTCTTGCACGGATATTATTGCTGGAGAAGGTAAGATTATTACGGCTGGAGGTTTTGATACTCATATACACTTCATCTGTCCCCAACAAGTCTACGAAGCTATCTCTTCTGGTATTACAACAATGCTTGGAGGAGGTACCGGACCTAGGTATGTTAATCCATCTGACTAATATTGCCTTTCTAATGTTTGGACAGTGCTGGAACAAGTGCAACAACTTGCACTCCAGGAAAGAATTACGTTCGCGAAATGCTTCAAGCCTGCGATACTCTTCCTGTGAATATCGGAATTACTGGGAAAGGCAATGACAGTTCTCCTTTAGCATTACGTGAGCAAGTCATTGCTGGAGCTTGTGGTCTCAAGCTCCATGAAGATTGGGGAACCACACCCTCTGCCATCGATTCTTGCTTGACTGTCTGTGACGAGCTCGATGTGCAATGCCTCATCCATACCGATACTTTGAATGAATCCGGTTTCGTCGAGGCTACGATAGCTGCCTTTAAAAACCGTGTCATCCACACATATCACACTGAAGGTGCTGGAGGTGGTCATGCTCCCGATATCATCAGCGTCGTCGAACATGCAAACGTGCTCCCATCTTCTACGAACCCAACAAGACCATTCACACGCAACACTCTGGACGAGCATCTTGACATGCTTATGGTGTGTCATCATCTGTCTAAGAACATTCCTGAAGACGTTGCCTTCGCCGAATCTCGTATTCGAGCTGAAACCATTGCTGCTGAAGATGTATTGCACGATTTGGGGGCTATCAGCATGATGTCTTCTGACTCCCAAGCCATGGGTCGTTGTGGTGAAGTCATTCTCCGTACGTGGAACACAGCTCATAAAAACAAAGTCCAGCGAGGTACTTTGGAGGAAGATGAAGGAACTGGAGCAGACAACTTCCGAGTGAAGAGATATGTCAGCAAGTACACCATTAACCCAGCAATTTCCCAGGGTATGAGCCATGTAATCGGTAGTGTGGAGGTTGGAAAACTTGCCGATCTTGTCGTTTGGGAACCAGCTTGGTTTGGTACCAAACCCATGACTATTATAAAGAGTGGTCTGATCGCCTATGCACAACTGGTATTTTCCCCTCCTCCCTCTCCTATAAAAATCTGACTCTAGAAAATAGGGTGATCCTAATGCCTCGATCCCCACCGTCCAACCCATCGTCTCCCGCCCCATGTTCGCACCCCTCGTCCCCTCCACATCCATCCTCTTCGTCTCTGCCTCATCCATCACTTCCGGCAACATAGGGTCTTACGGTTTGAAGAAGAAAGTCGAGCCAGTAAGGAATTGCAGGAAGATTGGGAAGGAGGATATGAAGTTTAACGATGCGATGCCGAAAATGAAAGTTGACCCAGAGAACTATAGGGTCGAGGCAGATGGGGTGCATGCTACGTGTGAGGCGGCAACGAATTTACCTTTGACGCAGAATGCGTACGTGTATTGATCTGATGATACGAATGAGATCGAATAGGGTGGATATTGGGCTGGGAGGTTGTGCACATGGGTGAGATTTGATTTTTCGTGGATTTATACGGAATTTGAATGGGCATACCCTTTTAGGAGTTGCAGTCTCACTGCCTTTTTTTTCTTGTGAGGTCTCAGTTGTTTTGATGTCTGACTTAGCTGACTGGGCTAGCTTAGCTAGCCTACCGGTATTCGACTTAAATCTTTTAGTTCACCTGTTTGCTCGGACAGTAGGCCGGCAGGCTATGCATATCATAAAGTCAATCGATGAGCTTTACATCAATATTTGGATTTCTTTCAAGTCACAATAAAACAGGTGCTTGTGAGCCTTTACCGAGCCAGGAATAGGGCTAAATGCGATGCGAGAGCCTGAGGTTACGCAACCATAGAAACCTCAATAATGCAAAGTTCCCCTCGATCAAACACAACCTAGAATAAACCTTCATCTGCCCTAAAGCGGACGGTCTGTAAGGGAAGCTCTAAATACGTATATAAAAAATACCGAATATGGCAAACAAAACACCGCCAACATGCCGTGGTAGGCGAGCAGACGAACCGGCATAGCTTCAGACTACACTAATAATCCATTCCTAGAAGCCTTAGTTGATAGTGCAGTGTGTACAACGATGGCAAACTTGATTATATCAATCTTCCTAGACAAATTTTCAACTGGCAGTGTTTTAGATAGAAAGTCATGGAGGATTTTAGGAATCTGGTTCCTTGTATGCTGACAGGACAAGGAATAATGGAAAAGGACCATTCTGCAAGAGTATCAGAAATAGGTCTATACAACAAGTGTTTGTGATTTTGGGGACGCATTCGGCCACAGCAGTGACATAGTATTGGTGGCGGGGACATCTTGATGGAATTGGCCATTATTTCCACTATCTCTGGAGCACTCCTTCAAATCTTGCCGCACCAGCACATTCTCTCAAGGTTCCTGCTGTGGGAGGTGCGTATAAATGGGTTCATTATTTTACATTTTCCTATCCTAAAACAAGTATTTGCAAGTAGTTATGTTATGTACTTGCTTTACTTCCCAAAATAGAGAACTTGAATTTTCTTACTCTAGAATCCTTCCAAATTGGGAAAAGGCTGACTTCTCAATCATCTACAGCTTTCATGACAAGCCTGCCATCTCTGCTGGCGTTGCTTTTGGCATTCTTGATATCTTTCGGGGAAAATGAAGAAGACCGCGACTTAATTACCGTGATCATGACTTTCTGTGTCACGCTCTGTCTTGTTGCAGCATTTCTTTGCGAGTTATTTGATTTTGGAGGGCGATGCTTACTGCCTGTCGGGAAGTGTGGTGGTTTCAGCTATTTGGATTTTGATACCAATTGCGGTGAAGCTACCTGTTAAGGCGTTGGGTTGGTATATTAGTTATGATGACGGAGAATTTTGAGAGGAGCTGTAAGTAGTGGTGGTAATGATAGGGTACGGTACGGCTCGATGAAAGATTTGAAACAGAACAAAGCTTTTTTATAATTTCATAGTGAGCGATATATAATGCTTATGAAGTACAGCTTCACCTTTTTTTTTTTAACCTTCAGTAGCCGTGACTTCTGGCAAATCTGACTGAATGATTAGGTACTGTATGTAGCACACTTCTACTGAAAACCCATCACTAATGGGGAATTAACTGCAGCAAATCAATATTGTCCATGGCAGCTTCACATAAGTGAAAGCCCGTAGATATATATGTCAATAGGCCTGAGAAATATAGTGTGATCGATAAAAAAGTATATCTAGGCGAGAATGTGCTTCATAACATGGGCTAACGGGTGGCAGCAGATGTATGATAATAAGTCTAGGATGCAAAGCTCTCCGGCTGATCAGAATCACAGAGAGTGGTCCTTCTCTCAACATTCGTTCCTTCGAGATAATCTTTTTCCGTGATGCAATGGTATGCTGCAAAAACATAATATTTCGCTTCTTTCAGTCTTAATTGCTGTTCAGACGGCTAGTCTGGCTGTCTTTACGATTTTTAAACCTCGCAGAATCACCTATTGTCAAACCTCCAACTTCACAAAGACTTCGTCCACGTGACGGAAATCCACCTCGATTTGGTCTGTTATGTCAGGCAATAACTATTAACTACTTGAAGGCACTGGCTCTTCCCCGTTGCCTTTCAAATACTTCCATCCGCATCACAACTTCAGCTTCACCTCTCCAACCAACTTTTCAAACAACATCTAATCAACATCTATCGTCAACTAAGTCAAGATGAGCGAACGGAAAAAAAGAAAGCCAGTGCAAGCATTCAACGCGCCAAAGACTAAGAGAGTCAAGTCGCTGTAAATTGTCATTCCCGAAGTAGCAAACCTTTGACTGACATATTTCCAGCGTCGAGCAGAATGCCACATCTCCACTCATGCGCTTTCCGAGAGAGGTTCGCGACAAAATCTGGGGCTACCTCGTAGGAAGTCAAACTATCCACATCGACGCCAGAAATCTTAACTCCGACAACAACCAATGCTATCACATTGTCTGTCAGGCCGCTGTATCTCCGTCGGAACAGGCTCAGATGTCGAAGATTCAAGAGTATCATGACACAGAAGGAGGTGTTGACACGGACAAACTCCACGCCGAATGCCACCGCATTTTAAAATTGGAATCGAAAGACCGAAAGCCATACCAGATCGACTTGTCCATTTTGAGGGCCTGTCGACAAGCATATGTTGAAACCAATCCGACTCTTTGGAATACAACAACATGGTCATTTCCGAAAAGATCGATTAGCGGTACTTTACACTCATTCTGTAGCCGTAGAAATGCCCTTCAAAGACGAGAGATACGAAAATTGGATCTGTCGCACAGTCTTTCCTCGCCCACGTACAAAATCACTGAGGCTCTTGTAAAGCAGTTCAAGAGTTTAGATACCCTCTACGTAAGAGTTTGTGAATCTAGTTACGATGGTAAGTTCTGGTTCAACCTTGAGTTTGATTAGACCACTAACAATTGGTAGATCAGATCCAAAATTTCTTCATCGCAAAGAACATTGTGGTATATTGTGACGGACCTTACAAACTGAAGTATACTACCCTTGATAAAAAATTGAAGAGGGCCGAGGAAGTTCATTCCCTTCTGGTATCCATGCCTGAGAAGATGGACCAGCGTCAATTGGAAAGGCAGCTGTTATGGATGAGGTCGAAAGAAAGAAAGGCTCGCCGCCAATTGACTGATGAGGGGAAGCTGTTCCTTCCAGGTAAAAAGGTGGACGATGAAGGAATGCGAGCTCGCATGAAATTGTTGATTGGGGAAAAGGCTGTTAGTCGATGGCAAGTAGACCGATGGCAAATAGCAACTTGGAAAGGATCATACGAAGAAGGGTATTATGAAGAAGGACGATGGCTAGACAATGGAAAGGAGTGTGATAGCGAGATCCAGGCTAGCGAGGAACGGGATATGACGGTAGAGCAGGAAGAGTAGCCATACATATTGGAGTGTTCTGATGATGAGGCCATCAAGACTGCTCATCACGGATATTTCCATCAAAATGTCAGTATGGATACAATTCAGGGTAAGAGGATAGGAGGACGGAGGACTTCTTCTAG
Source organism: Chlorencoelia australis (assembly GCA_003988815.1). Classification (NCBI taxonomy): domain Eukaryota; kingdom Fungi; phylum Ascomycota; class Leotiomycetes; order Helotiales; family Cenangiaceae; genus Chlorencoelia; species Chlorencoelia australis. Next base: position 350,245 of record QYAN01000017.1, read on the forward strand.
CCTTGGTATCAAACAATAGTTATTTCTATATCAACTTCATGAAAGCCATAAGCTTAGGATCAGAATATGACTTTTCTCATTATTGAACGTGTTGTGAATAATCTGCGGAACATTTTCTAGCTGTCAACAAGTGCGAAAAAGGATTGCATAGCTCGAGTATGCTACTCATAGGCTACAAGAAATTCTGACTATTGAGGAGCTTCATTCCCTGACACTAGGGTTATTACAATGTTTTAGGAAAGCTGGAGCATTATCTTGGGGGCCATGGTTGTGGTCTTAAGATTTTTTTTCCGACGAGAATATCGTGCAGTCAAAGCACCGTGCTCACTGTTGATACAAACATTAGTTTGATGGTTTTGGCTACCAGCATAAAATAAGAACTGCGTTGGGGGAATCCCTAATCTGTATTCGAGTCCGAAGGATGTCGAGTTGAGGTCGTTCTTTAAGAAGCTTCAGTTGATGTGGCTTGAGATTTGAGCTTGTGGCTGTGGCTTTTGCCACCACCACAACTTAAAAGCAACATCCTCTCTGTCCTATCCCGACTGACATCAATATTACGTATCTAGACAGCCATATTTACCCACCTTAAAGCATCTCATTTTCTGCGGAATTGATGTGGCAGTGAGTAAGGTAATACTATCTTATAGCTATGGTTGTCTTATCATGTTTCTAAAAGTTTTGAGCATTCTAGGATATTCAAGTCTCAATGTTTAGAATATATAAAACACTGGAATTTCCTAGTTACGGCGGAAGAGTAATTGAGTGCAGTTTATGATATTGCTTGCCTAGTATAGTTATCAGCAGATCCACAATATCTCAGGTCGGGCGAAGCATTTGATCTTTGAAAGTCAATCATGTATTGTCTTGTTTCCTTTCTTCGCAAATTTATTGATTCTTTCTTTCTTAGCTAACCACTTACAATCATCTACTCCTTCAAATCCACGTTTCCGATGCCAGTACAGTCCAATTCCATCTTCCGATCATTGAACAATTTGCCATTCATCTTTTTGTACGCCTTCTTAGCTTTGTCATCTGTATCGAAAATAACATAATAGCCTCCCCAGTCCGCGCAAACTCTCTCTGGCTTATACCTACTAAACATGCGTCGGATATGGTCGACGTAGTGAACACGAACAGGGACAGACTCGACGAAAATCATAATCCATGCCTTATTTTTAAGAGTAGGAATGATCGACTCGTCGTAGATACGGTCAATTGGTTGGATATTTTGTGGGGCGAAGGGACCAGCGGAAGAGGAACCGGAGTGTGAGGAAGGACCGAAAGAAGAGGGTTTGAGAGAAGAGGGTTTGAGAGAAGAGGGTTTGAGAGAAGAGGGTTTGAGAGAATAGGAAGGACGGGAGGAAGAGGAAGCGGAGTGGGAGGAAGGACCGAAAGAAGAGGGTTTGAGAGAAGAGGGTTTGAGAGAAGAGGAAGGACGGGAGGAAGAGGAACCGGAAGAGGGATGGGAGGCAGAGGTGGGGGCGGCGCGGTAGTTACGGGAGGAGGAGGGACCAGTCGGGGTGGAAATAGAAAGAGACGATGCGCGGTTTTGACTTGTTGCGGTGAGGTTCTTATCCAAGTCAGTTTCATCAAGCCGAAGATTCAAAAAGGATAGTCATACCTTGACTGCTCTGGCACCTCCATCAATTTCCATCATATCATAATTGCGTTCCTCCGCGGCTCCTGCACGCTCAGTTTTCTCCTTCTTGATTTGAATTTCAAGTTCCCTAAGCAACTCATTTCCAGCCTTGTTAATAGCCTCGACCCAAGTACTCTTCCGATTATCCAAAGCATCCAACTCGCGCTTGTGCTTGCCCAACAAAGCGTCTCGGTAAACGTCGAAATCATCATCAGCATCGGCTAGTTCAGCATTCATCTTGGCTTTGATAGCTGCAATTCTGGCGGTGCCGTCATGATCATTGGGGAATCTAGTCTTGAGATCGCCGAGCTCGTCTTTTTTGGCTGGGAGTCTACCTTCGTGGGCAAGAAGACGCGTGATGAGATCGGGCTTGCGACCATCATGAACAATTCCTCTCTTGCGGCATTCTCGCTCGAGTTCTGAGACTTGCATCCATTGGAAATCCATATTGGAAGGATCTCAATGGAGATGGTAAGAGTGAGGTGATTGTTTAGGTGTATCGTTGTGTTGTCGGTTTTTTGTGACGCAGAGCAAAGTATATCCGAAAAATAACTACGGAGCTATTATGTAGTCATTTATGGGCCAACAAACAGTGAATGATTAAAGGTGAACCAATTACATTTTCGTAACACTTCTTTTGGTTTATAAAAGGTGAGAGGATCAGAGGAGCCTTCAAAATTCACGGAAGATAAGAGAAAGTACACAATATCAAAACGGCTTTCCTACAGATCTAAATTATGTAATATGGATCTGGTCTCTGTCTGTTGGCACGATAACATCGAGTAGTTAACGTGTCAGTAGACGAGGATGAGTCATTTGCTGAAAGTATAACCTCATTCTATAACCTATCTTCTTAGTTCTTTAGACATTAATCAAGACTTCATTTCATACTTTTACCAAACCCTGTGATATCAACACTGTCTGTCTTTATAGCATGCTTAATTCGAGCTGGCATTGCTTTGGGTAAATTAGTAAAAGGACAAGAAACGATAAATATGTAAACTACTCGTTAAAATTAAAATTTTCTTTACTTATTTTATGCAAATGAGTGTCCGAAGAACTGCTTCAGCGGTGCTGATATCCCTTTGACATTCTCGAAATGTCTTAATAGAAGTCTAAACCAATAATGTTTTAAGAAGTTGTCTTAAAAGGGCCTTGCTATTCACTAACGAGGGAAATGTCAGTCAAATTCCTTCAAGACATTGCAACTAACACCTACACTTATAACCATAATTGCGGATCTGCTTTTATGAAAAGAAAAATGGATATCAATTACGCCACGCTATGCTGTGCTACCATGCCTCACTTGCTCATGAAGGATTAGAGAATTAATCAATTAATCATGTCTAGTCCCACCCATGCCATAGTATACAAACCCCCCTTCCTTCTTCATATTCCACGCGCAAGCAATCTCACTCACTCCATCTACCTAAAACACAGTCTCTCCCCAGGTATGATAAAATAGAGACATTTACGCTGTCGAAAAGTCTCATCGATTGTGTTTAAATTTCGCGTTGAATCGTTTTTTCTCTTTCCACATCGAGAAACGGAGAAAATATTATACCTTTTTATCTTGAGAGTATTCCCGTTCCAAATGTAGACCTTTGACTCCCGTGACCACCTCGGCATTTATATCTCGCTGATTATGCTGTTGCTGCTCGACAACTGGAGCCACGACGTGCGTATTTTCTTCTTTGAGCAGACCGTCGTCTTCGGATTCTTCTTCTTCAGCCTCTAACATGCTTTGTGTCATGGGATCTTCTCCTTCCTCTTCGCCGGAGAGAATGCTTTCTTCTAAACCATTGTCATCTTCATTGTCATCCATGGAGTCTCGTGATATATAGCTGTCGCCTAGCTCTTCATTGATGTCTTCCTCGTCTTCGTCTTCACTCAGATGATCTTCTTCGCCTTCTTTTTCGTCGCTCTCTGAGGCACTGAATTCGTCGAGTTCGAGGACTGGGTCCCGCCAGTATGTGAAATCCGTGTATTCTTCTCCGCCACCTTTCACCAATGTGTTAACGGGTGGAAAATAGTGGTCGACTACTTCTCGCATGTTGACGTAGCTGTAGCGTAATTTATTGAGACTGAGCAAATCAAGGGAAACTTCAGCGTAGCTGTTGATAGTGAAAATACGATTACTGGGGATGCTAACAGATCGGTAGGATAATGCATCTGTGAGCCTGTTTCCGAAGCCTGCATAGAAAGGCTTACGGTTTGGTCCAAACAAGTTCTTGATATCACGAAGACAAGCCATCTTGAAGACCTCTGGCTTCCGGATATACAACTCTCTTCTCAAGGCTGCGATCGTTCGATCGGGACTCATGATCGTTGGGCCTTTCGGCAGTCGATAGCTCTCTTGAACGACTCCGTTCAGATATGCTCTTGTAGTATCGGCTTGTCCGACAGAACGAGACGTCAGATACATGATGTTATAGCCATTATTGACGATTTCAGTGTACAACTTCGCGATTCCGATGTGTGTCCAGTCACGCCCAATCATGTTGAGCACTTGACCAAGAGCGTCGGACTTGGTGATTGTACCATCAATATCAGATATGACAATGGGAACATCATACCTCCAAAGATACATGTATGCTTGACATGTAGCTCTATTGACCGTGAAGCTCATGGGATTTGGTCCTGGTTTGAGACCTAAAGATTTCAACTGGTCACTCGTTAAACGAAGGGTTTTGGCGTAATTACGATTTGGATCGCCAGCGCTCTCGGGAGGAGTCTTTGGAGGTGTTTCTAGGCCAAAAACACCAGATGATTCTGAACGGCGATGAATTGGAGCCAACGGGGCGTGGAGGGTTTCACTCTCACTATCACTGTGATAGCCTGGATCTGATGCAGCATCACTTGTCAGACCGGAGGTATGCGATATCCCCGCCATAGCAGCCCTCTGAATTGCAGCGTCTTTTGCTTCCTCACTGCTGTATATCCATAGATTCCCATTTTCGTCAGCTCCAATCAAAGCCCCGATATCATAATTTCCCTCTAATTCCTCGGACAAGATCTTCCGTGCAATGACTTCTGCTCGAAGTGCGTCGTCGTCGCTGCTTTTATATCCCGTCATATCTAACATTAAATCCCCCGTGTCCGTGACCTGACTTGGTATATTTGATGCCTGGAGTCGATTTGATAGTGCCACTGCTCTTTCGATTGCCTCTTTCGTTGGCAGTGGTGGCGGACTGTGAGACCTCTCCGTGAATGAATCCGGTCCATCGTGGAGAGGTAAAGTCGGCGTCAAAGAACGAGTATGGCGGTCCCTTTCTAATCCATCGCTGCGATTGCTTGCCAGAAGTCCCTCTACATTGTGTCTGCCAAGCCCTGACCAGTCTCCTGATATTGGCCGCCCACTCGGGTGTTCTGGGGAAGTAGAGAGAGGCGTCAGGGCACCTATTCTTTATCAGCAGATGCAGCCGACAGAATTCTTGAGAGCTTACTGAGATGGCTGTCTCTCCTTGGCATTGAGCTGGAATAGAGCACTCCAGGCCTCGACTCACTCGTGGCCCTTGATTTTCTGTTTCCCGTGTCTAAATCAAGAAAATCCGGCTCAGACAAGCTTGAGATATGTCTGCCTTCTGCTTGTAAAGGTGGGCTCGAAGCTGGAGAAATGAGTGGTGATGTCTGCATAGCCTCGGGAATATTATCGCTGGTCTCGAAGACGAAGAAGGCCTCCCCGCCCTCCCCTAGCTTCATTGCATAGTCCTGCTTCTGATTATTGACTCGGAATTCCACCTTTTTCTCGTATGGTCGAAGCAGGGAGAATTTCCCGAAGCGTACATGGAACGGGGAGCACGCCAGAGATCCATCCTCTTGTTCAACGACTATAACATCGATGGCTCCGCTGAGCGTGGCTGGGTTGATAGAATTCCATGTTTTCGAGACTGATCCACTGATGCTTCTCACGTACTGCATTGCAGGTGGTGCAGAGGGAGGAATAGCTAGGTCGGATGCGTCAGGAAGGGTGACTATGAAATGCGGAGGATATTTGGGATTGTGTTTTCGATTATGCGCTTGCTGACTTCATGGATAGAAGGTCGTGAATGTGATTTAGGTGGGGGGGGAGGAGGGGGTGTGATGTAAAGCATACGATTATTATAATAAAGGTACAAGCTGAATGGTGAAATGGAGCACACTAGCTCTACAAGTGCTTCTTCTAATTAGTGCATGGAGTGGTGTTACGTAAAGAGTGTAAGTATTTATTGCAAAGGGAGAACGAGGGAGCTGGAAGAGTTGCAGAGAAGGTTGTTATATTGTTGGGGTATTGGGAATTGGGACGTCACGTTCACGAAGGATTCCGTTTTCCCCTTGTTCATTTCTCTCAACGTCGGTCATGCAGCTAATAGCCCGCTTTTTATGTATATATTAATAGCATTAAGCCGAGGGTGTTCGACTTTTGGTAAGGCTTACGGGTATTACAATTAACTGGTCTTTCATATACTGACTGCCTACCTCTAAAGAAAAACTGTTTGTAGCAAAGCTCACAAAGAGACAACACGAAGGGCCGGCCAAACCGGCATTGGTGCAGCACATATGACTTGCACGTGAAAAAGCAACATAACATGGATTGAAGATCTTTCCTTCCTTCTTTTCCTTATTACCTAAAACAAAACGCTTTTCTTTATTTAATTCGTTAAGCCTTTCCTCTTTGCCTTATTACTACAATAGCCTTTTTATTGTCTCTCTGGACTTAAAATCCCTCAACTAAGCATTACAGAATTGTATTTAGAAATGAACATTGCTCTTTAGGTTCTATTTACAAGCAATAATTCGACTGCCACTCGAGAATCACAGCGATTCAAGCAGGACTGAGAGCAGATTGGTATATCTCGAGACAATTCCAGAAAAGCCTCACCTACAGAGAGAGAGAGAGAGAGAGGCTCCAACGTGACTTCCCCCCGCACGACCTTCCTCACTTGGTCTTTCCTCCACCAAATAGCTACTTGTATTGATCGAGATCAAAAATGGCATGCAAATCCGGCACTTCATATTGCATCTCAGCAGTGCCGTCGCAAATTCTCGGCACTTCACCGCCTCCTCTCCTTTGATTGGCCATGTCGTCGGGGACACGGAAGAAACAACATTTGCGGCCTGAGGTTTGCAGACGGCACGCAACTCCACAGTCGGAGCAGAAAACGCAGGAAGAGAAAGAGAGAGACGAAGAGGAAGAGGAAGAGCGCGAGGAAGCGGAATCCGTCGAGAATCCACCCCGCAAACACGCACCCGCCAACTCGTCATACCGAGACGCAATTGATCTCTTCTGTACCCTCTTAGCATTTGTCTTGTTCGCCATCTTCTTCAGGTACATTGTGCTACATCCAGAGATCCTAGAATCTTTTGAGAAAACCATCACTCAAAAATACCAAAATTTGTCCGGGCAGATACATATTTCGCAGATATTTCAATACTGCATGAACGCTGTTACCTACTACGGCGAGCTGTTCGACTGGGTATTAAGCCATGTCAGAGACGCTGACATGTTTCTTGTACAGTCCGTGGTGACTTGTGGGGCTTTGTTTTGGTGCGTATCTATGGGTTTGCATTCTGTATTCTGTATTGGGACTGATTGTGATATGAAGGCTCCTTCACCGAGCATGGCAGACCTTGTGGAAACCGGTTCCCGAGCTTATCAGCATTCTAGGTCTCGAAGTTCCAGATCCCCCAGCGGTTACTCTCACTGGCATTGGGCCGGAATCTGTGAGTCTGGCATGGATGCGACCCGGCTTGAATAAACCTGTCGTCAAATATCTGATCCAAGTGAATGGTGTCAATGGTAAGCATAGAATTGTACACTGCCAACCTTCAGCTACTGATCAACTGCTGTATAGTGGGGGAATCGTCTCGTACGGAAACTGCCATCACTGTCACCGGCCTAAAGCCGAGTCATTTTTATAATGTGAGGGTTATTGCAGTTGGGTCGAACAATTTCCAGGCGGGCAGTCGGGTCATACGATTGAGAACTTATGGGCGGGACGGACTTCCAGAATCGGACTGTGGGCGGCCGAGTTTGAGTTCACACAATGATGATCAAGATGATGATAACGATAGTGACAATGTGCCAACTGTTCGCAGTCATGGAGCTGGGATTGAGGCAGCTGCGCATCCAGAAAGGCCTCAGAGCATGGCTCGGGACCCTAATAGTGCACATCAGGGCCAGAGAAGGAATACTGGGAATACCGGGAATACCGCGGGATCTGGGAACGCTGGCAGGAAACACTCATCATCGTCAACTGCTGCTGACCAGGCCCTTATTGCCAGTTTACTGGCCTCAAACTTTACGGAGGAGACTATGCAGCAGTTAACGGAAAGATACCAAGCAGTTCGCAAAGAACAAGACGAAACAATCGCCCAAGGTCAGAGAGACACTCTTGACTTTAAAAATCTGATGGCGGAGTTGATGTTAGAAAGAGAAGAGAAAAGACAGTTATTGAATCAAAAGGAGGAGGCAAGTGATAAGCTTAGAAAAGAGTCTCAAAATTCAGAGCGTTTGAAGGCGCAGGCTCAATTCAGGAAGACTCAGAAGGAGAAAATCTTGCGTGAAAAATCAACGGAGAGGAGAAAAATGAAGGATGAAATGGTGAGGTGGGAAAAAGAGATAGAAGATATGAGGAAGGCACAGGAGTTGTGGCAGGCCGAGATGGAGACGTTGAGCGAGATGACCGAGAAAAACTGTGAGAAACTTCGTGGCGATATCCGGAAACGCCAGAGTTCTTTAAATCGCTTGGAGGAGGAAATTAAGTTGAAAGGGCTAAAAATCAAAGTGTTGGAAGAAGAGCACCAGCACCTTCCAGGGGCCCAAAACGACGAAGAAGCAAGAGATAGTGACATCGCAGAAAGCCGCGAGGATGCGCAGTGGGACTCGAGTCGCTGGAAACGATATCAAGAACTGCTTGCACAGCAGCAATCGCTCCAAATGGAATTTCACTCCGCACAGGCTACTTTCACAGCTCTCAGTGCCCACCAGGTCACCGACCCATTCATGTACCAAGGTAACTCCTCTGGCGTAGACTTCGATCCGAGTGAAAGCCAAGGCAAAGTCAAACCACGTCGAAGCCGCAACCGCAAGAGTCGAACAAGTACGATATCCTCGCCCATTACTGACTATCCGACAGTCGATTCTCCATTCCCAAGTACGACTACTTATAACAATCCCTCATCTACTACTTTCGCTCCGGGACCTTATTTCGATATGATCAACGCTGTGAGTAACGACACGGCGCTTATTCCACTCTTTGTAAGTGGTATGAGTGAAACAGACATCCAGGCTCTTACGGTAGGAGCTCCACTCAGTCCAACCGCAACTTCATTACTACCATCCAACATTTTCGCCGATGATGATCCTCCAAGTCCTTACGACAGTTCCATGAGAGCCTTTGGTCCAGCTCTGTATCCTACTTTCAACCCTACTACATTTGAGAACGACCCACAGTCCCCAGGCTCCTCAAGTCACTCCGCAAGCCTCCTGTCTAGTCCGCAGGCATCATCACATAATCTATCAATGTTCGGAGCGCCTGGGCGTGACTATGGTGGGGAGAACGAGCGACGATCACTAGGCTCACCACGAAACTTCAATGCCGTCGGATCTCCTGCTGGGTCTGAGCATGCCGAGTCGCACAAGTTCAAGGACCTTTTCTCATTCAATGATCCCCGTAATAAAGAGTTACCAGACGGACCTGCCTTGGGAAGCCTCAAGCAAGGCCAGAGTCAATCATTTCCGCGCTCTACTGACGACCCAGAAGCTGTCGCCAATAAGCATCGCCGAATTAGCTTTTCTTCGGGCTTTGGCTTGTTCAATCGAAGCACAACCACTAGCGAAAACCCATCATCGGGAAACACACCTGTACCTGCTCGTAATGCGAGCAACAGGAAACGACGTGGCTTTAATATGTTTAACTCAAACGTTGGTGATCAGACTGCGTTCTATTCAGAGCGCGATCCTAGCAGTCCTCGGCCCGTGTCTATCGCCTCGTCAGATCTTCCACGCCCATCTACCGACAGCGCTCCCTTCGGTTGGCCCGCAGCAGACGGTGGAGTCATCAATAGAAATAGTCCCCTTGTTGCCAACTGGTCTACGTCTGTTAACGTCGTCCCACAAACCTGGTCCACCAACCCTTCCCGGAGGCCTAGCTTCCAGCATGGGTCCGGAGCACCATTAACATCAGGAATTGCCAGTGAAGATGATGAATTCTTACCTCCTGATACCCTTGCCGGGCAGTCGAGTCCCCCTCCAGTTGGCGTCATTGGCACCCGTCCCACATCTTCTCATAAGCCTGTTACACCTAAACTTAACCCAGCTGCGCCTACGTTCAAGGCTATGTTCGCTCGTCCTTCAAAGGTCGACAAAGAGAACAAAAGGGTAAAGTCCTCTGAGACACAGCACGATATCTCCAACAAAGAAGACAATCCATCATCATCCGGCTCGAAGAAATCTCGCGGTACACCTTCAGTCCACACTCAAAATAGTGTTGCAGACTCGGTTGAGAGCTTAGAAAGGACAGAAAGCAGCACACTGTCTGAAATTACCAACCAGTCATCTACAAACACCAAAGAGAAAGAGTCTTCTCTCAAACAACTTTTACGGAAAGGAAGCTCAAGTAAATTTAGTCTCTCTTCCATCCGCGGAAAAGATTCCAGTCTTTTTGGTGGTAAGAAAGGAAATAGTAGCGCTGCTAACTCTGATCGAAATGCTTCCACCGAGCGAGACGGCAGTTTTGAATACGGTGAAGATTCAAGCAGGACTGGCGATAGCGTTACAAGCAGTCCCATGATTAGCAGTCTCGACTCGGGCGAATTCAAAGCCAAGGATGAGAGAAAAGGTGGTACGAAAGAAGGCAGGATGAGTGTTAACTGGGGGAGGGCATTTGGGATGAAGAAGAAAGGAAGAGAGAGTCTGGATGTTGATAGGGATAGGAGTGAAGCTGAGACTACGGGGACGGAAGATGAGGGTGGAGAGATGGTATGATTATATTTGCTCGGAGAGAGTAGGATAGTTTTATGATCAGGGGAGGAGATGAGACGAAAATACATTAGAATATATATAAATTCATTGGGGTTCTGAAGCCGTGTAAGGGATACTTTTATTGTTTGTGAGTTATGTACATCTTTTTGTGTGAGCTTTTGAGTTGGTAATTCGTTTCATTCTGAGTTGGTGAATAGTTTTTTTAAAGAGGAAGAAGAAGGGGGGGGGTTTGTTTCGTAAGATCCTGTTCGCTGCTTCACTCGTTGGGCATGTTGTTGATGAGTGGACAGCTTCGTGCGAGGAAGTGGTGAGGTTAAAGGAGGTAGTGGTGTTTAGAGGGTTAAAGGGGAACGTTTGAAGTTTCGAATAGGTGTGTTGATTTGGACAGTGGTGTTATCGGTGTCTAGCCAGCCAGTGCTTCGCCTATTTCTCCGTAGTAAGGAGGCATGTGCTATGCCAGTATTCTTTTTCTACTACCCCTATGTCATTTGTTTAGCTTGGTCCCTCTTATCCAGAGTTGTTTCTACCTTTATTTGATTTCCTCTGCGCTTCAGCTTCGTAAGTCCCGTGTGTCTAGCTTACATTTTGTTAGAATGATACTCCGTTCTCCTCCTACGAGAAGCTTGTGGTATAGCTATCTCCTTATCAATTTTAAATTCACGGCAGAAATCAAACCAGGCCTCGCGTGTTGTGAATTAGCCCTGCAAATGATATTCATTCCGCGTGGAGTGGTAAAAATGATCTCACTCGTCTTTTCAGTGAGCTTCAAGAAAGATGAATTGGCAAAAATGCGTAAGAATTCACATTGGGGAGCGAACTTGATACCATTCATAGGGGATACAGCTACACCCACCCTCCTTGCCAAAAAAAAAGCACTCTCCCTCCTTCCCTTCTTCCTTCCCCACAAACACTAATATACCCAAAGTTCTCCTCCTATCCTGGGACATTTTTATATCAGCTACCCCCTAGCGTGGACGAGTACAAAGAATGTATGTTGAGGATATGTCTGAAAAGAGTCGCAAAGGAGCTGCTGTTATAAACTCCATTATAAATATTCTAGATATATTTGGAATATTTAGGAGGCACCAAATATAGCAATCTGCCAATTTCCTTCTTCATGTTACTTTTCTGTTGCCTCAGTTATTCAGTGATCATTGACCCTGACTAGAGATCATGAGCATACAGCTCGCAAGGCAGAAAGACGTACTCGTCACAACTAGAGCTTTCCACTTACCCCCCGGGTCCGTCTCGGTGAAATATCGATCATTGTCGCGCCTCATTTTCTCATAATTCTTCTCTATCTCGTTGCTGGAAAGGCTTAAAAAGAAAGACTGCATTGCTATGACAACCTAGTCATGATTATTATGACTCGCAGAGCTTTATACTCCGGTAGAGATCTAAGCCATTAGAGTTTTCTACCCTGTTTGTCTACGTACCTGCTAGAAGAAAACCTTACAAACTCCTTCCTGATTGAATGAATCCTTTTATCGCAATGCATCGCGAGAGACACGCAAAGCTTCGCTCTTGTCTCGGAACCCCCAACGAATTATGGCGCGATGCTGGCTGTTTAAACGGCTTCATCTTCGACATTAGCAATTCTGTCTATAGCGCTAAGAACTTCGCACATCTCAATAGAGGGTTTCTACATCTTTTATTTTGCTGTAAACAAGGAGAGGCTGTAAATAAAAAATTCCGTGTTCTATAGTTATGAAATATATATATTTTTCATTCTCTTATCCTGTCCTTGCCTTAGAATGGATAATGCTAATTTCCCAGAAACCGTCTCCTTCAAATCCACCTCCTAGTATCGATATTCTGCGTACTATATAAACTGTCAGTTATAAGTGGATTGTTATATCTTAGCCTGTGGACCGGAAAACTGAGCCTTGAATTGATTGTTTTAATATTTAATACCCACAGTAAAGGCAATATATTCTTAAATATTATTTATCCTATAAAGGATAAAATACACCAGAGGCAATACAAGGCCACAAAATCAGGAACATGTCCTACTTCTACCTCTACACCAAAGCTCACCCTACCTCTCCTAAAGCGCATCAATATTTTGCGACAATCTGCTTTTAAAGCCAATGAGTTTCAACCTCCGGAATACAAAATGGGAAATGCAGTATGCTCGTTTCCTTTAAATAAACCTGGTGGAAAACTTTATACGCGGAATTATATATATAATAAAGCAGAGATATTCGTAAAAAGGAACTTGCAAGCGCACAAGGATTTGGAGAAGGGTATCAAGAGAGGAGTAGGTAGGACTTTAATTCTAATAAATTCGCAATATTATTTGAAAATTTACGTTTGATTTATGAGTTAAAATTGCGTGTTCTATTTTGTAATTCATAGGTTGAAGTGATGCGCACGCATCTCAGTCTAGATCAGACATTTTCCCGCAAGCTAGCAAAGGTTGAAAACTGAGTACGGGCAGATCAAATATTCTATCTGTGCAACCTACAGCCTTCATTGCTGCACTGCGTAGGGAATGAGTGATTTATCACTCATGGGTAGGCTAGAGAAGGTTGGCTGTCAGTGGTTCCAGGCTTTTAGTACACTTGGGATGCTGGCCCACCTTTGTGGCTTTGTGGAAGCGTTCAAGTACCATACTGAGGCTCAGCACTGCTAGATTCCAATGTCACCAGTAGTGGAGTGAACTGGGGACCGCCAGATCCTCGTCCCCAATATATTCATCATCAGTTGAAAAATTGAGCCAATGTTGAGCTCTGAATGGCTCAGGGATCCTCAAAACTTTTTGAAAGGCAAACAATATACAGTGGCGCGGGGATTCAGTCCACTGCTGGTGCGTACTTCGTTCGCTGACTAGAAGCACATGGATTACTCTTAGATTTGGTCGAAACTCCGCTCATAATAACCATAATCATAATCGTAATCTGTATTTCTATAAACCTACTAAAAATTATTACTGTAAATCGCAAAAGAATAGATATCATAGCTTACTGCTATTCTTCACTTTATCTCTCTGCTCTTGAGCCATCCTCAAGAGAGCATATAAGGTCTGTAGTCTGGGCATCTCCAAACCATGCTCCCTTGCTATGCGTATCGGATTCCCTAAGATGACCTCCAACTCCATCTTCTTTCCCTGTTCCCAATCAAGAAGCATGCTAGGTTTGCTTCCACTTGTATTCTTTCTCGTGCTGTTTAAAATTGCTGCTGGCGTTGCAAGCTCTGCGGGCACTGGTGCGCCTAAAACCTTTGGTGCTGTGGAAAGAACTTCCTCCATCGCACCCTTCAAATGTAGATAGAGTTCGGGGTCCATAGACATTGCATTATTGGTCAAGCCACCGGAAAGTACGGCTGAGGGGTTCATCGATGCGTTGATAGCTATCTTGTGCCATCGTATCATTTGTAACTTCGCGTGCGACGAGTACTCCTCTGCATCTTGTATCCCTCCAGCTTTGAGAAGCCCCACGAACGTCCTGTTGCTTTCAATCGCTGCTTTCTCTTCGTAGTTGTTGCCAATCGAACTTGTGCTTCCCGGGAGATATGGAGATATACTAATTCGCGTCCAGCGATTGTGAGCAATGACGCCTGGCGTCGGCTGAGCTGCACTGATAATCGTGACAGCGCTGAGGACTTTAGCTGTAGGAAATCGCTTCACATATGGATCCTCAACTCCTAGCCCGTTCTGTATGAGCACGATAGCGCTGTTCTCTCCTATCAACCCAACCAACAACTCAGAGTCATCGCTCACGTCCGGCAGAGCTTTCGTGCTCACGACGATGTAATTCCAACTGATATTTGCATCGACAGCCTCTTTTGGACTCGCAAATGTTCGATAAGGAACGAATGTGTAAGAGCCATACTTGGGCGAGGAAACCGAGAAGCCGTTTGCTGCAACAGCTTTAAAGTTCGATCGGCAGATAACAGACACTTCGGTATTAGGTGCGAGAGCTAGTCGTGAAGCATAGAAAGCTCCCACAGCACCAGCTCCGACGATCAGAATTTTGATGGCCATTGTGGTAGGTGGTGGTGGTGGAAAGCGTGGAGACTTTTGGGCTGGTTATGGAGGTGGGGCTCGGCTCGGCATCTAAAGTGGTGAGGGGGGATAGGTACAGTTAGAGATTTCCAATTATATACTTCGATGTAAAAATACAGTATGCAATAGCAAAGATGCCCAGTGGTGTTACGTTGGAGCTGCAAGAGGAATCTCCTCCACGATATTGGTGAATTCAAGAGATCTAAATCGTTCAAATTGGACCACAGACTTTGTCACCATGCAGATCAGTAGTTTTTCTATTAAACTTAGTGCATTGAAGTTTGTCTGAATCATTCAGGTATTATTGTTTGGACCTAAATGGATTGCTCATTAGAATTGCTCAATCTGTACGTTAATATAGCCCTCCAATTCTCTAATATTTTAGGTCTACCTAATATGGACTTCATAGGATAATCATGGATGCCGGATATTATAAGCCTATATCTCGTTTTATATCTCACATTATGATCTAGCGCCCCCTTAGTGCTTCTAATCTAGAATGATCGGAGGACTTTCAAGATGAACCATAAGTGTTCTCTTGCCAAAATTACATCACCTATGATGAGTCGAGGAGGCTTTTATGTGGTGTCTACTTTTCATTGCATCATTACTCTTCTTGGCGACTAAGGTTCCTTATTGGCAGACTTATTTAGAAAAAGTTATCTCTAAGGGGAAGAGTTGCAATAAGTGGTGGCTACTGGTCATGATGAAATGACAGGAGTGCAAGCGTTCTCTGTTACTATAAGAAATTTGCATTCTATAACAAGCTCTGCCTACCGAATCCCTTCACACATAACCATCAAAGTGTATTTTTTTTTACTGGAGACCCTTCGAACAATCATAAAGGCCACCGCAACATAAAAGCTTCATTTTGAGAGTATTTCCTTGAAAATCCTCTCCATCGAATTCCTTGAATAACAACTTAGCCATCTTCAAGTCCTGAAATCTTGGCCGGCTGAAGATCAAATAATAACCATCCCATGCAACCACAACTTCACAGTCGTCGTAACTTTTTATCATCTCTTGCAGATCATTGACACATTTATCGTTGATATAATCTGAACAGGAATGAAGACGTAACAATGATATTTTAAATCATTGGTAAGAGAATCCTTCATCGGCAAATCCTTGAGTTTTCGTGTAATTGAGACATCCTCAATAGGCTTATCGTTGCCTTTGGCTTTTTTCATAGCATTCTCAGCAAGCGGAGCATCTGCAGCACGTTTCTTCTGAGTAGCTTGAGGTTTCTTGGCAGCAGAGGTTTGTTTAGAGGTAGCCGATTTCTCAGTATCGGTCATCTTCTTTTGAGTCGGCTTAGATTGTGCCTCTGCAAGATCAGCAATTTGGCTAGCAGCAGGGACTTCAGAAAGTTTATCCTCATCGTCAGCTATTTTATTTTCGGTCGGCGAAATCTGTGTGTCTTGTGAAGTTGCGGGTTCGCTGGAGATTTGCGAGTCGCCCTTTTTACTTGGCTTAGGCTTAGCTTTCTTCAAGGTTGTCTTTTTCACGTCGGCTGGTTTGACCTCAATATGCTTAACCTTAACTGGCTTGACTTGGGCTTCCTTTGGGGTTGCGGTTTTGGAAGAAGCAGAAGGAGCCTCTTTGACGATTGGGTTCTTTTCAGTCGACTTCGCTTGTGTTTCCGACAAAGAAGCGGCCTCATCGGACGAAGTGCCTTTGATCTTGGGTGGCGTCTTCTGGGTCGGCTCAGGCTGTGTTTTTTCCAGAGTAGCAGTAGCTGTTTCTTTGGTGGCCCGAAACTCTCCAATGTTGATTGTTTCTCCATTTGCAAAGTGTGGCTTGGACACTGGGTGCATAACAGCCTCCTATTATAAAGTTAGCTATTGTGTCCTACTTCTATAAGTTTCAAATATTGTGGAACATTTAGAGCTAAATGTTACTGCTTCGTCTCTCTATACTCTCAATGCTTGTCCAGCTCTCGCTGATGCCTTGCGATAATTTTTGCCTCCTCTTCCGCGAAATCAACATCGTCTTGTTTATTCAGCTCCTCATATTTCTCTTGGTGAGCCTTAAGCCTAGCCGTGCCCTCAGGATCATTTTTGAAGCTTGAATTGAGGCCTATGCGAAGTTGTCGGGCTTTCCTTTCTTCTTAGTCGCGAAGGCGTGCAATAAGGACAGCGCAATTGGTGCCGCTGGTAGGAAGCTTGCAGCGGGCCAGCGCTGCCTTGAGCTCCCAACTCTTCAGAGTCAAGATGAATGAAGTAGGCACGCAGCTAATTCCCCGTCTAGCTAACTTAAAAAGCACTCACCAACTCTAGAACACTAAACGATATTATCTCAGTTAGCGAAACGTTCACCAGCTAAGTACTGAATTTCTAGAATATCTTCCCCTCTCCCCAAAACCCCCAAGCCCGATAATATAGAGAGTTTATGCAAGTAACTAAAAGTCTAACTCCTGAAATTCTCATTAGCTGGGTCGAATGAATGACGGGCAATTCAAAAAACTCTCTTCGAATAAGGAAGCAGATTATTACATGGAAGTAGTGTTCCGCGAGTTCGAGTTGGATTTGAGGCGGGTTTGGAATCTGACTTTAGCTCGCCTTGTACAAGTCTATTAGATCTTAAACTCTAGAGTTCGAGTCGGATTCGCGAGTTTATAAGGATATATTTTTGGGGTGGCTGAGGATATACTAAAATAGCATAATTCTACCAAAGTCTGGACATTTAAAATACTGGCTATACAATAACATTACCTCGATTGATATTTTTAATATTATCTCTTTAGATTTATATCTTATATATATAAGATATAAGAAGTTGTAGTGCCTTTTTATTGTTCCTTAAAGTGGTTGACCTTTCTTTCTTTACGTCATTAGCTATTTATATACTACTTATAACGATATAATGCTATTATTAGTATATTATTACTATGGACTTGAGTCCAACTCTGACTTCCGAGTTGAGTTGAACTTTTCTTATAAAGTAGTCGAGTCGAGTTCAATTCCTTTAAATATATAGAGAAGTCCGGACTTGCCTTGGACTTGCGGAACACTACATGGAAGCACTTCTAGAAAAACGCATATTTTTGAGGTTATGCGATAATAAGCATGATTTGTCTTTCTTAGGTCTTTCTAAAAACAAAAAATAAAAATGCATGCAGCAAATTTTGAGAAGAGATACGTACAGAGGTAGATTTATAAAAAAGGATAGAGTTACCTAAATTTTCGCTTTAGCTAATATTCATTTTTGAGGGAGTGAGATCTCTCTCAAATTCTGAGTTATTTGTTCCGCCTTGTGCTTCCTCTTGATCTTGTAGTAAACAATGTGACTCGTTCGCTAGTTTCATCAGATTCGAATGGTTGTGCAGGGGATGGGAAGGTATCCGAAAATGTAACGAGAAAATATTTTTTGAGCTCACAAACCATCCCCTATTCCGACCCGGCAGCCTTTCTTCTGGATACGCTCTACTCGGGAAAGTATTCACAAGATACAAGGGGACTAGTGGCTGTATGATGAGCACACGCGGGGTAGCGGGTGAGCAGGAAGGAGACCGATGTGAAGAGAATCGCAGTTCACGGTGGCTTTGAAAGCGTGAGGGGCGAGTATCACTATGCAAAAGACGAAAAAACCCATATTGAACCAGAGAGTAAGGATCTGCATTTCCAGGCCTAGATTTTTAAGCTGAGGAAAGGGATGGGTGGGAATACAGCTCCAGAATATGCCCATGTCCTCAAAACTCAGAATCCCAATTACAAGTATACAAACGTGCACGGTAACCTATTACCTATATAAGTTCACCGACTTGGAAATTGGATAATGGGACTACTTGGTCTCTCCTATGATAGATAAGTTAGGATTATGCAGGACTTGGTGGACAGGAATGAAGTATGAAATATGAAATAAGCGAGGACGTACAACTTTATGTGAAGTACATGATTTTATGCTTGTGCTGTCTGTACGAGTTCTCCATACTAGCGTGGACTATGTCTCACTAGACGAGGGGATTCTTTATTTTTACGCGCCAGCCTCCGGAAGAAAGTTCCCCGATCGCCGCGATATACCTCCTTTAAATATTTACTACTTGCACACACGAACCTCGGACTTTTCGTACAATTCAACTGAGAACTAATACCCTCCCCTGAAATACCACAGGCTAGTCTTTCCTTCCAATTTGCAAAAGCGAACTAAATGTTAACATCATGAACATTTTCTCTTATGTTCGGAGCATTTATGCTCTCGACACGATCGATACCCGATTCACCAGCTCTTCTTCAACTCCATATCAGACTGTCATAGATGCCCGCGTTGATCCTGCAGCAGTAGAAGCAAAGGCTAAAAGAGACGATTCTATACCGGGCGTTGGAGTGAAGACAGATAGCAGCGGTCGGCCAATTGCGCAACCTTCAAAGTGGAATACCCCAGAGTTCTATTTCTACTATGTCGTTTTCATAGGAGTTGTACCATATATGTTTTGGATTGCGTATGATGTATCTAGACGTTAGTATGAATGCATCTGCTTCCGTTTCGACCTCTGATCAGCGCTTCAGCTTCCCATCCCAATTACCATAAATTCGAATATCTTCTGAGCGATGGCTGGGTTCCAGGACGAAAAATTGTAAGGGACTGATCGAAGATAGTTGTTTTGTGCGGAAATTGACATCTGGCAGGATATTTCTGATGCCCAGTATCGAACCTTTCGAAGAAATGTACCATATCTTGCCACCCTCCTCCTTTTCCACCCCCTCCTCCGACGCCTATATGAGCTTGTCAAACCCCTTCCCCAGCGTTCCGGATCCCCTAGGTCAGCCGGAAATACATACATATCTGCAGCAGAAGGAGATGCTAGGATGGAACAGAGAGCATCGTTTGATTTCGGATTTGCATTCATATTTCTGGGGGCTCTGCATGGATTCTCAGCACTCAAGGTTCTATTAATCCTTTATACTAATTATAAAATCGCGACAACCCTCCCCCGAAAATACGTTCCGGCGGCAACTTGGATTTTCGATATTGCGATCCTCTTTGCTAATGAGCTATCTGATGGGTATAAATTTGCAAAAATGGCAGCATATTTGTCCCCATTGGGAGTCAATTTCCTCCATACCTGGGGAACATGGCTAGATACTTATGGGGGTATAATGTCAAGATGGGAGGTTCTATTTAACATCACTGTGTTGAGGCTTATAAGTTTCAACATGGATTATTATTGGAGTCTGGACCGGAGGAGTAGTAGTCCCGAAGAGGTAGGTCACATGAAGAATCGCTATTCATACAGCTATTGATTATCACAAGAAGAAACAACTCGACCCTTCCAACTTATCTGAAAGAGATCGTATTGCGACTCCAGCCAGTGCGAAAGACTATTCTTTCCGCAATTATGTTGCATATACCATTTACGCTCCTCTGTATCTAGCAGGGCCAATCGTCACCTTCAACGATTACATCTCTCAGCTCAAATACCCGCCAGCAAGTATCGAAACCCCTCGAACAATTAAGTACGGCATCCGTTTTCTCCTGTGCCTCCTTGCTATTGAGCTACTTCTTCACTTCGATTATTGTGTTGCCATTTCCAAGGGCAATCCTAACTGGTCGGACTACACACCCGCCCAACTAAGCCTGCTCTCATACTTCAACCTCCACGTGCTATGGCTGAAACTCCTCCTCCCATGGCGATTCTTCCGTCTTTGGTCCTTAATGGATGGCATCGACCCTCCCGAAAACATGCTTCGCTGCCTCTCAAACAATCCATCAACTGTTGCCTTCTGGCGTGGCTGGCATCGAAGTTACAACCGCTTCCTCATTCGCTACATCTATATTCCTCTCGGAGGGGCTAACACAAAGACTTGGGTATCAACGCTCCGTTCTGCACGGAATTATGTCATAGTCTTCACATTTGTGGCGCTGTGGCATGATATCAGTTTGAACCTACTTATTTGGGGATGGATGATTGTATTCTTTATGCTACCTGAAGTCATAGCGGGGTACATTTTCCCGCGTAAGAAGTGGCTAAATAATCTCACAGCCTACAGATGTCTCTGTGGAGTTGGAGTCGTGGGTAATTTGATGATGATGATGATGGGAAATTTGGTTGGATTCGCGGTTGGTGTAGATGGGTTGAAAAGCATTATATATGGGATATTTAGGGATTATTCTGGTAAGTCGAAATATCTCCGGAATTTGAGAGATAGGAAGACTAATGATGTACCTAGGCGTTTTATTTTTGGTGACTGCGTCGTCAGCACTGTTTGTAGGCATACAAGTTATGTTCGAGGTTCGAGAAAGCGAGATGAGAAAGGGCATATTTCTGAAGTGTTAACATCATCTTCCATAGCCTTAAAAAAGACATAAAAGAGATCAGCTCTTATTTTTTTTGTCAGCAATCTCAAGCTCAAATTTCATATCCACGTGGCTAGGTCGAGATGTGATGTGATAAAACTAGCGCTTGATGCCAGATCATCACGATTGTTAGACTTAGGCTCACTAATGTTGAAAACATGCGATTTGTAATTATTGGTTATTACTTACTCACTTATGCTTCTTTGCTATCTCAATTTCTCCTCCGTCCTATATTCTTTAAACCTGAATATATCTCGGGGGGGGAAGCACTGCGCAATCCTAAGTGATTGACAGTCAATTGGTGGAAGCCTAGTCCACAGCAGCTTATTCAAACAAGACCCTCTTACTTTTCCTTGCCCTTCGGATCTAAATTCTATGCGTAGTATATACTACCGCTTTTGCCTTCATACGCCCAGCAGGGAAAAACGGCTGCTTCATAATCAATTGTAGATTCGTACCAGTGGTCTTCGCGTACTTCAATATCTTTCCCTGGACTACGGCAACGATAGAAATTTTGTCCATCTCTATGGGATATGGATCTGACTTGCACGTGGACACAAAGAGTCGAATTCAGTTGAGCTGTCGGCTGGGAGCTTATTGAATCTGCCGTGGCTTGCTCTGTGGTCGCTGGAAGATCTTCGCTGCACTCGATGCAGCATGATTGCTGGCCATGATGGGCAACCTTGTATCGTCGCCGAACGATTAGCTTTTATTAGCTCTTATTAACTCTGAGCACGATCATAGGAATTTCATTTTGTGGTAGTTAGAAAGAGGTGTGAGGGGATAGCTTTGCTATCGGCAAGGCAGTGAAGGGCAAAGTCGCTATTAATGGGAATGCCATGGTATGAGGAATTCGTGTGACATCTGAGGCGCTTTGAATGGATCAATCAAGACGATGCAATGCAGCTGCAAGCTTCTGAATTTTCAATACGGCGTGAACAGGGCTGGCGGAGTAAGTGCGTGTGATGTGATGGTGACCTATAGATGAAGGCGGGGCTGCAGTCAGGTGATTCTTCAAACGTAATAGGCTTAGCATGTATTTATTCTTGTACCAAATCAAAACATGCTTCTCTGCGCGCCTACTATCCCCATCTCCATCTCTGCGATTCTATTTTCTGGCAAATGCAATGAGCAAATACTCACTATCCCGCATCCTCCAACATGACCATTTTCCTTTCGGTCATGGCGGAAATTTCTGGCGGGATTACTTGCTGTTAGCACAATGGGAAACCTCCCGGCAGCCTGTCGTATACAGAGGGCAGGTCTATAATGGTTACAAGCTTCTGCGCAGGCTTGGCGACTACGTATGGTTGACAAGGGACTCGAAATTTAAGTAAGCATATGCTATTATTATCTAATATTGCTAATTACTTTGTATATAGCTATATGGCCTTAAAAATGCTACCGCGCACAGAGTACGGCGACAGCGAGCTTAAGATATATCAATTCTTTAAACAGCATGCAGATCATTCTAATATTGCCGCCATGGTCGACCACTTTAAGATACCACACCACCGAGCAAAGGAGAATTCCCCCCTATTTAATGTTGAATTTAATATAATTGGATTACCAGCGATGGGACCAGACTTACGGCGATATTATCAGGAGGATGAAATCACTTTAGCTTTTGATGATCAGAAGCAGTGTATTCGAAGCGTAGTTCAAGGACTAGCCCATATCCATAAATTAGGTGCAGTTCATGGGGGTTAGTTATGATTCTGACTTCTCTCTAAGGAACGTGTTCTCTAACTACTCTTAGATCTACACCCCGGCAACGTTTGCCTTCCGGCACCTGAGGCGAAGCTGATTGATGAAAGCCTTTTGTTTGCGCCACCACCAACTTTTATATATCGCACAAATGGACAACCTTTGTCAAGGAATCTCCCTCAATGGGTTGTAGAGCCCCTAAAGCTTAGAAAAGGAGCCGGCCCCGCTAAAATAGTAGATCTCGGGTCATCATTCTTACTTTCAGATGGTGGCCCGTGGACTGCTAAAGATTTTGGGATTAATAAATGCGGACTACCACCTGAACTTCTTGCCGAGAATAGTTTTAGCGAATTCCCTCAAAAAGTAGACAGCTGGTCTATGGGGCTATTTGTAAGTTAACATCCTAGAAGGAACTACTTATTATTCTACGAATGCTAATCCGTTTTGGCCAGATTTACTTCATTATTGGTGGGGGGAGGCGGTTCTTCGATTTGTGGGAGACTGAAAGCCTCTTGCAAGAAATAAGGCAGAATTGCAGCAGCATTCGAGAACTATTAAGGGAAGACTCTCCAGAAGAGATGCCTTTAGATCACGAGACGAACTTTGTGCGAATATTAAAGGCGTTATTCCAAGAGGATCCACGGGAGAGGATGTCGATTGTAGATCTAGAGAACGATGAGTGGTTGATGAAGACTTGAACTCTGAAAAGGAGGTTGAATTATAAGGAGTAGATGTATATATAATACAGTAGGGGAGAAAAGATGTAATAGGTAAGCCGTAGAGGGGTCGATTGCTGGGACTAGCTTAAAAAGGTCGAGAAATCTTGTATGAATATGTAAACTAGGTCAATATTCTTTCCATACTATTTAGTCAGTATGATTCATTATGCGTTTAATTAAATGAGAATCTTATTTCTCCAAGTTTAGGATAGTTCGCAAAGCCCAGGAGATCTCGTTCCTGTGAAAATATACTATCTGAATATCCTAAATATATTATTAGGGTTGAGTTCCAGTCTTATTCTTGAGTAAATATATTAGAAGGCTGGGCCAAGTTAGAAAGAGGACCAGTATCCCAAAGATCTTGTTGGTGTGCGAAAATTCCCTCAGGTAGTCGAGCTAAAGGTAAAGAAGTTAAACAATTCTCCTTGGTTTTCTGCTGTTCCGAGATCATACCCAGAAATTTCGTTCATAGGTAAATATTC
This sequence comes from Chlorencoelia australis, assembly GCA_003988815.1. Classification (NCBI taxonomy): domain Eukaryota; kingdom Fungi; phylum Ascomycota; class Leotiomycetes; order Helotiales; family Cenangiaceae; genus Chlorencoelia; species Chlorencoelia australis. The sequence goes on from QYAN01000017.1 coordinate 374,060, forward strand.
CCATCCGCCCATCTAAATTCAATCTGCTACCAGAATTGCTGTGTTCCAACTAACTGTCCAAATTTATCTAATCTAATCTAGCACAGAGAAGTGACCGCTTCTCTAGAACATGCCAATCGCATCTAAACACAATCCAACCTTTTAGAAAACATAGCTCAATAGTGTCTTGATAGTTCCAAGTTAGCATTTAAAATACAACGGCAATTATTCTTATTTTGTCTACCATCACTTTTATAGATCTTGGACGTCCTTTTTCCGTTCACAAGTAGAAATCTAATTCAGTGTATAAGAAAAAGCTGGTCTTTAATCTCTTCTAACGTCTAGATATGATATTTCTCCTTATTAGCTACTCTTGCAAGCTCTGCAGCCATTGAGATTCGCTACTCTCGTGGAAGAAAGACATCATTCTCTCAGAGGTAGTTTCGTAAATCGCATACAGCAGGTCTACTTGCAATGCCGAAAACTTCTTTCGTCCAGCCCTCAAAATCATCAATAAAACATCTCCAAAGTTCTTCGTCTTTATATCCTCGTACTAGATATATATCTAGCATCTACACAATATATACAATTTTTTTTAACAACACCTTCACTCAACTAAATCTAGAAAAATTCAATAATAATACAACATAGAATTGGATTAGTATCTTTATCCGAGGTATTTTCCTTAATTTGTGTGGCGGGTGGCTTAGAATCTATATCGGTGCCGAGTCACCTGACCACGCTAGGTGCTTACTAATCAAGCGAGACGGTTTCAACAGTGGACTAAAACCTGAAAATCAAGATCTTTCAAATATAACAACAAACCTTCAATAATCAATATGGCACCACCAACCCGTTTAAATCCTTTGCGGACCCCATCCCCCGAACCTCTTGCTGGCAGAAAAGCTACAACTATAAGAAAGTGCAAATTCTTTGATATATTAGCTCGGAGTGCCGGGTTAAAGTTACTATGTTGTATTTTATTTAATTGCGGCATTTTAGAGAGTTGTGGTCGAAAATGGAAGGCACAACTAGCAATTATGGGCTTAGAAGTAAAGAGGATAACTCGGCAAAGGTCTTAAATACTTGGGCACAAGTCTAAAGTTAGCAAATTAATATGCAAGATGCTTATTTCTCCCTCTCAAAATCCGGTTTGAAAACAGCCCTATGAAGCTTAGATTGCATACTATAATATACCGGTTGGGAAGCGCCAATTATAGCGAGAGTTAAAGAAGAATACTAAGGGAGGTGGATAATACTTATATGAGGCCGCCGCTTAAGGGTATTCGGTTTTATATTATAGCTTAGATTAGTTGGTGGGGTAAAGCAGATAAATTAGAGTTTTATAATAATAAAGAAGATAAAGTTAAGTATCCACCTTATCCTTACAAGCCTTGATAGCGCCCAAAAACTAAAACTAAAGTAGAATACCATTATCGAGTATAAGAATAGAAGGCAGGCAAGCCTTATAATGTTGAAGTATAGGTTAAAGGCAATGCAATAACGCAAAAATACTATATTAAGCATCTTCTACCTATTTACTATTAAGCTATTAAAAGTATGCGTTAAATTGATAACAAACCGTGGCTATTATAAGAGAATGGCGACCCTTCTCATGGTATGCGAAAACAAGGCCTTGCGCAGGAATATACGGAGACTTATGGTATTTAAAACCTTGCCCATCCTGCACAGAGCCCTGATTTCAATCCTATTGAAGGCATTTGGAGTATTATAAAGCAACGTTTGCGGCATAGAATCTTTGATTCGAAAGAGGAGATAAAGGATGCTTTGCAGGAAGAATGGGATAAAATTACAATGCAAAAGATACGGGATCGTATTGCTAATATGCCCAGAAGATGTGCTAAGCTTAATAAATCTAGTGGAAAGCCTATTAGAGGTAATAAATGGTAATGTTGGGCTATAATTTAGATATATTTCCATTATTATGACCTTTCAATTTTTGGTGGTGTTGGCCCGTGCGCACAGAGTAATGTCACCCACTGTTGGTTTAGCTGAATCTAATCCACCCAATCCTAAACTTAACGTTAAGGTTAAAGGAAAGAAACGGCCTAAACGTCATATATATAAGAGAAAAATCATCAACAAAACGCTAATATTGGGATTAAAAAAAAACTTTAAGCTAAGCTTTTCTTTATTAAATTTTTTCTCTTATAGCTTATTTTTTTCGATAGTATTATATTAAGTCGTCCCCCATATCAGTAGTAAGTTTTAGGTCCAAAAGAAAAGAGCCCTCGCTTATCGTTGGAAGAGAGCTGATTGGCAGCAGCGCAACTTAGAACTTTTTCCATGGAAGATTCCCCGCATGTAGATAGCATTAATGACAAAGTATTAAGATGATAAGGAGCACAATTTGGAATTTAGAGAAAGGCACGACGTATAAGACCAAGAGTTATCCCTCATGACTCTCTCGGTCTAAAGAAATTCGGAAACCCTTAAGACACCCCATCACCCTTCGCTTCACCGTCTCTCGACTCAACCCCCCTCTTCTCTTCACAACCATGACCACCACCTCCCCCATAAAAATAGGACTCATAACCTGCTCAACACGCACCCCCCGCATCGCCCCCCTCATTACCTCTTTCCTCACTACCTACCTGACCCTCCCGCCCACGTCACCCATAACTATCCACCCTATCGACCTCACTACCTTCGCTATTCCAATCTCGCCCACCGGCGCCATCCTCCCCGCTCACCTACCTCTTCCCCTACCACCCTCCCCCTACCCCGAGGAATCCGTCAATCTCTGGTCAGCAGAAGTCGATTCTTGTGCGGCTATTATTTTTGTAGTGCCGCAATATAATTGGTCTTTTCCTGCTAGTGTAAAGGCTGCCATTGATCATTTGTACCATGAGTGGGCGGGAAAGAAGGTTTGGATTGTAAGTTATGGGGGTAGAGGGGGGGATAAATGTAACGCGCATCTGAGGTCAGTTTTTTTTCCCTTCATCTCTTTTCCCCCCCTTCGTGCTTCTTTTGCTTTTGATATAGCAATCTTTATGGGGATGAGTGGGTAAGGGGAAGAGAGAAGAAAAGGAAATTGATGTGAAGTAAAGCTAATTGTAAGAATGAAATAGACAAGTAATGATAGGAGTTCATGCTGATCCTTGGGAAGGCAGCACGATGTTACCGCTGGGACATGTTATGGAGAGTGCTGAGAAAGGGATTCTCCCTGAAGAAGTGGTGGGGAATTGGGTGAAAATGGGAAAACCGGAGGAGATCAACAAGACTTGGGACGAGTTAATTGGACTCTTGTTAAAATGAGTATTAAAACCTAAATGCTTAACTCCTCTATGTTATATATAGCATTCAGCTTTAAAGGCATAAAGAAGTTTCAATCTTTTCGGAAATAGTGGTCTGTCACGATTAGGCGTCTTGAACCACTTTGAATTCAAACGTATGAGTTAGAAAATATTTTAAGTATGTTCTGTCAAGTGATGGTTGACACTCATCCGCTGTAGAAGTCATGATCAAAGGAGAATTACATAATTGAGCCTTGTCTTTTAGGTTAAGAGCTTCGGCATTGTTATATCTCATTGACTCTTTGTGCCTTAAATAGGTTTCTGAGATCTCGCAAAGAAGTAAGGACAGACGTGCTGGTGTAACTAAAGAGGACTAAAGTAGAGAAATTACCGAATTGCTATAACTATACAAACTACCATAGCAATTGTTCTAGGGTAATAGCATCCTAAAAGCACTCAGTACTTTTGAAATATAACATAGCTAGTGATGAAATGTAATGTATGGGAGAGCTGTTTATCTCCGGACAAGTATTATTGGTAGCCATGGGACTTGCACTGCAAACCCACCTTTGTCCAAAGTATAACCCCAACCACTTCTCGAGGCTTAAAAGCAAGTCTAGAGGGGAAAGCAAACATTGTGAATAGTTGAAAAAATTAAAATGATTTAAGAGACAGCTAAAGGCGATTTGAGATGAAAGAGAGAATCATTATTGTTTGCGATGCTTAAAGAGACTAAGTTGAAAGGAGATTGGGAGCGGAGTCTTTAAGAATTAGATTTCCCCCCGATAAATGTCGAGATTCTATTTCAACACTTTGTATAGCTCAAAGATCATGGAATCTGTTCCTGAAATTTTGCAAGTCTATCTAACGCGCTAGCAAAGGAACCCCGAAAGAAAACTTTCCTGGATAAAGCAAAATATTCTCTTCACAAGAGAGGATTAGATCTATATTCAGGAACCACAACATTGATACCTTTCTCCGCCCTCTTTTCCTGTGCCAGATCGTTCTCAACCGCGTCATCTTGCTCGGCAATAAATTTCTCCGCCTCAAGAGCTGCTATGCATCCAGAGCCTATAGTTTGTTAGCTAGACCTCATATAATACACCGATAAAGGGGAACCTACCAGCACTAGTAATAGCCTGCCTATACCTCTTATCCTGCACATCCCCAGCAGCGAACACCCCCTCAACATTCGTATAACTCGTGCCCGGCTTCGTAATAATATAGCCCTCTGCATCCGTCTCGATCTGCCCCTTAAACAGCGCCGTGGCCGGATCATGTCCCACTGCGTAGAATAATCCATTTGCCTCAACCTTCTCCTCCTTCTCCGTCTTAACATCCTTAAAAATCATGTGGCTCATCAATCCTCTGTCGTCACCAGTAATTTCACCCCCAACAGTATTGAACTTCACCGTAACCTTCTTATTTGCCAACAGTCTATTGGCCATCGTTTTCGACGCCCTTAATTTATCTTTGCGTACTAAAACGGTAACATGGCTTCCATATTTCGTCAGGAACATCGCTTCTTCAGCTGCACTGTCCCCTCCGCCAATAACCACCAAGGGCTTGTTTCTGAAGATAGGAACGGCGCCATCACATACTGCACAAGCGGATATTCCATTCTGCCAGTACTTGTCTTCTCCGGGAAGATTGAGACGACGCGCGGAGGCTCCAGTAGCGATGATGATGGCGTCGGCGGTATTGGGGGCTTTGTCCTCAGCATATTCGGCCCAGTATTTGAAGGGACGAGTTGAGAGATCGACTTTGGCGATAGTCTCAGTGATAATTTGGGTTCCAAAGCGCTCGGATTGTTTGCGCATCGCGTCCTGTTTACATAGACGGGTCAGTACAGCTCGGGGGTTGAAAGGAGAAAGGGGGGGGGAATTACCATCAGTTCTGCGCCACCGATTCCATCAGGGAATCCGGGGAAATTCTCGACGTCTGTAGTTGTAGTTAATTGTCCACCGGCAGCGATACCATTTGCAAGAAAACCCTCGTAGAGCACAGCTATGTTACTGTTAGAACCCGTCTGTAATCGTGAAAGGAGGAAGAAACTTGCGCTTCAGCTCTGCTCGTGCAAGATACACGGCCGCAGTATGGGCAGCAGGGCCAGAGCCAATAACTATTCGAAGTCGTCAGTTTACATCCATCTCTATTGCGTCTCCCTTCCCAGAAGCACGCATGCAGGTTCCTCAAGAAGGGATTGGGGGTACTCACTAACAACCTTACTATGCATCTTCCTCTCCGCACTCCAAGTTAGGAGAGGCGCACTCTTGATATTTGTCGGGCTCTTATTCTGAATACTACTGGCAGCAGCGGCAATTGAAATACCAGACGCTCCCGATCTCAGTATTCGTTTGTAGGCTGAGGAAAACGTCTTGGATGTTTCTCTTCTTTCTCGTGGGATTTCTCTCTTGCGAAAAGAGAGAATATGCGAGTCTATTTGTAGGAAGGAATGGATGTGAAAAGAAAGGGAGTTAGAAAGGTTCAGAACGTTCTAGGTGTGTTTTGGAAAGTAGTTGTGTTTGATTTCTAAGTTAATGCTGCCCGCCAAAATCTCGATTTCCAAGCCGAGAAGTCTAGCCTCTAGGGGAATAGGGCATGGGTCGAACAATAAAGTAGAGTAGGGGTAATCTTTACAAAATATTAGAATCTCATGCTTTGCGCACCCTCCGTAGCTAATAGTGCCATACATCGCAATCAATTGTTCTTTGAGCGTGCATATTTGCTTTGAACAATCTATTTATATATGATATTCGTCTATATTCATGAAAAACCCCCACTACCCCACCCCAACCCACTCCTGATTCTATCAAAATCATTTAATAACATCATCTATACTCCCATCTTTCCTAGCAAACCTACCCCCTATATTCCCAAAGCCACTCATATCCCTCCTAAAGAACTTCCCTATACTCTTCAAGTTCCCTTCAACAGCCGCCTTCGCGTCTTCACTCAACGGACTTCCCACTCTATCACCAACAACTCCTCCTTGTCCCATACTCTGCACGCCATCTCTGGCTGCACTGAAAAGCTTCTCCCCGAATCCAGTAGGATCGAATCTAGTCTGCAAGTTTGGCAAAGCACTAGTACCGGCTCCAAGCCCTAGACCTGTGCTCCCAAGACCAGCAGCATTCATGAGTGGCGTCAATAGAGGTGAATTTTGAACTAGATGCTCATTCGCTTTTCCATCCCGATGCACACCAAATAGTTCCACCAGTGCAGCTTGATCTATTTTCCGGACTCCCTTCAACTCCAGGATTTTCCGGAAATTGGTGTCTGAACGATCGGCGATATGAATGAGGTATGCTTGAACTAGACCTTCGGGAGGAGAAGGTCGGACCTGTAACGTTTTAAGAAGAGGATCCAGACGGGTCATGATATTGTTGACTCTTTTTTGGAATGCAGTAGTAGCGGTTGCAGAGGATGGCGTAGGGAAGTGAGAAAGCAAGGTTGTGAGGCCTTTAGTCAGGACATATTTATCCAGGAGCATCTGCAAAGTTAGTATGTTAAATGTAGGAAGGAAATATGAATAAGCATACCTGTTCAGCGCCAACTTCAGAGACAGGACGACATTGAACAATATTAGCAATATAGGCATTTGCAAGATGCTCCACGACATTATCACAAAATGCACGAGCATATTGCTGTTTTGATACCAAAGGCAATATCTCTCCAGCTTGGCTATTAACATGCCTCAATAGCTCCGCAACATAGCTGCTTTGATCTCCCACACTCTCCATTTTGCTCCAATTGGTGTTTCGCATTTCTCGCCATGAACTCTCACAGTCGACCTCCACTCTATGGACTAATGCCATAACAGCTGCACTAGCTACACCCATAAAAGTATCGGATTGTGATGATAGGTCCACTTTCTCTGCTAGATTGTTGTCGATTCGTTTCTTTATGTTGTCTTCCAGTTGCTGTGTATTAATGTGCCAATAATCTGCTGTGTTGAGTACAAGTATTATGCTCTTGAGAGCTGGTCCTCCCGGGGTTTGAAGAAAATGCAGAAGAGCTTGCTGAGCATATTCGTCGAGATATTTAGCTAAGATCTTGGAGAAATCGAGAAGACGTTCGCCAGTTGAAAGCTTAGCACATTGAGCGAGGGTTAGCTTGTAGAAATGGAAGAGCTCGATAGATGACGATATTACGGCTTGAGGAGAGAATTCTTCCTCCGGTGGAATGAGGGGCTGATTTCGGTATTTCGGTATCATCGTAGCCAGTTGTTTGTCTTGTGATTCAACCCATAGGCTGAGATATGGCTCAAAAGCTTCAGAAATAGAACGGTCAAAAGTCTGAGGTTTCTCTTCAAGAGAACTTAGTGTATCGATGCTGGCTCTTGGCTCGCTGGCAAATCGCTTCTCCAGACTGTGCTCAAAATCCATAGTCTCTTGTAAACAACTCAACAGGAGATTAACATCCACTCGTCCCCCATCTGGTCTCCTCATGCTTCTTTCTAGAATACTCTTAAAGTCATCCCTGGTCCCTTCGCAGAACGAGTTTGCGAGAACTTCATTGACCCTCCACCCTAGAGGGAAAATCCCCGCGTGTTCATCCTCGTACGTTTTCAGCATCCTTCGAAACCAGCTATATCTTCTCCCAATATTATCCAGGCTTCCTGCCTCATCATTCCCCCTAAATACTTGTCTGTATTCCCTTAGCTGAGTATTCACATACCACGTCACCAATCTCGCCTTAGCATTTTCTCCTAATGCCTCCATAACTAAACACGCCTCACTAAGCACTCCCTTTTTTGCCGCAACTTCACCCTTCGCAAACGCAATCTCAAAATCATCACAGACCTGCTCCAGTAATTCCCTCTGCAATTCCGAAACATTCCTGCTCAGCGTGGCAATCTGATCAATACTTCGGTAGCTATTAAAATGTCGCATTAGCTGCAGAACAGCTTGCAATAAACTGGCACATTCCCTATATTGTCTCGTTTTCGCCAGACCTCGTAACTGCTCGTATGCTGTCGTAAGCATCTGTAACCGCTTCAAAGCAGTCATGCTCAGTGTCAAATTCTTTTTCGTTCCATCTAATCTCTTGATATCTGCCGTCATGGAAGTAATCGTCTGTTCAGTCTGTATAGCTCTTGTGCGAACGGACTCGATCTTCTGGAAAAGGTGTGCCAGTTCGTCTTTGGCGGATTGCATGCGTTTGAGGGAGGTATCGTCACTATAGGCCTGCGCTGCCACGAGGGTCGAGATATTTGCGGAGAGTTCATCTTGGTGGGCTTGGAGGGCGGATGCAGTGCGGCCTATGGAGCTGAGGGTTGAAGGATGTGAAAATATGGCATTTAAGTGTTCGATTGGGTCGTACTCAGCTAAAAGAAGAAGAAAAGAGCTGTCAGCTATTTGATTTTGTAGGGCTATTAAGAATCAAACCTACAAGTATCCAGAGAGGATCGAGTTGTTGACCCGTTCATACTTGTTGGGCAAGATCAATTATGGGGCAAATGGTTCAATTTGCGATAATAGATCTATGTGCCTTGCAGTGAGGAGCTACTGGGTTTTGTAGATGTGATTGAGTTGTGGCTCTTTTAAACATTATCTGGCATTGCTAAAAGGACGGCCCGTTCCTCGCATTTCAGCCTCGTCGGTAGATCTATTTCCGGAATCATTACAAAACTTTACCTACAGTTACTACAGAAGCAGGTGTGAAGTTACCGCATTTATATTCTTTATTGGCTTTACGGATTTTAAAATTAGACTTAAAGCAACATCATTACTTAAGTAGGTACTCAATTCGATCAGTGAACCATCTGTAGCATTCATCCTCCTTCACGGATCCTTTGTCTACGCTAGCTAAATATTACTACTCATACATCCACCCATTAAGACTCATGCAAAGCCTTGAAACCTGAAGATATCAGGCTCCTAGGACCTGGTGGCACGTCTGCCGTACCTGTCCAATAGAAAAGCCCCTAGAAGCTTGATTAGTGCCAGTTGACCAGGGCATTCTAAGCAAGTAAGACATACCCCTAAATTTTTCTCTTTGCAAAATTTGGCCTTCAACCTCACTGTTTCTGGGTTGTCGTATGAAATCCATCCCCCATCGCCTCCAAAGCAAGAAGCTGTTATAGTCACAGTATCGATAACCTCTTGGGCCCCGGGTCTTGGCAGCTCTTTGTATTCAAATGTTCCTTCTTCTCCAGCACAGCCATTGAATGTCTGACCTGGAGCCGATGCATTCAGAAAAGATCGACCATATACTGGTATTCCAAGCAATACCTTAGAGGCTGGGAACCCTGTGGATATAACATAATCGACGGCAGCTGAGAATCCCAGGGTCAGTATCTAGGGTGTAGCGCTGATGAGGTCTCATGGGATTGAGGCTTTCAAAGTTTCCGATCCTATGGAGTATGATAGGAAACGAGCTGCGAATCACTTACCGTTACCATTCGGTTCATCTGCAGTACTTCCGGGGAATAGCTGTGCATGGTGTCCAGTTCTCTCTGACCACGGTCCTGTGAAATCATAGGCCATGAGGTTTATGAAGTCGAGATAGTCCTGCGCCTTGAATAGGTCTATGTTTTGCAGAACCCATCTTCCAGCTGGTAATGCGGCAGTCAGGAGATACCGGTTATCTGGTAAATGTAGACGAACAGCTGCAAGAAGGGCCAGGAAATTTCGACCTTGCTCTGGATTTGAAGGGTGTTCCCAGTCAACTATTATTTCAGGCGTCAGCTTTTGTGTTCCCTCAGTATGCAAGTAAGATCAAGACTTACTGTCGATACCGTCAAAACCTGAAGCATCCACGAGTCCCCGAACAGACTTCCCGAAGTTATCCCTTGTAGCAGCAGATGAAGCTACGATGCTAAAATTATCATTAGCTCTGCTACCACCAATGGAGACTATTAGCTGCAGGTGCTCATGCTGTTGCTTTAGACGCATAAATGAGCCTAAACATCCAGTAGCGCCGTCGACTGGCATTTGCAGATCTGCCCATTCATCGCTCAACTATTCTATAGTTAGCATGCGTTAAGGGACCAGACATGCTCGGGAACAAACGAAGACGCCACCATCTGGACCAATATGAGCAAAAGCTAGGAGCAATATCTCGAAGTCAGCATCTCTAAGTCAGGATTTGATGAGAATTGTTATGGAGATATTGAACTTTTTAAATCTATCCCAATAAACCCTTAAGCATGTCAAACCCCCAGAAATTACTAACCATAGAAAACATGCGAAATGCAATTGTAATTCAATGTTGCCGGTGTCTCCCCACGGTAAACTCGATAATTCGGATAGTACACAGCGTTTTTGAATATAATGCTGGAAAAGCTAGCAGCTATGGCTGGTTGGGAAGGCCTTCTTCTCTCGCTTGCCGGTGGTCTTGATTCCCATGGCACAAGAGGAGCAGGAGGACCATAGGAGGAAGACATCTTGAATACGCAAGGAAACTGGTAACCCAGCAGACCAGCGTGTGTCTCCCTTTATGACTCCAGGCCAAGAATGACAGCTCTTTCTAGATTATTCAGCCCGGCCGGCCGCTCTCGGGGTCTAAAATCTGATCGCTTCAGTGTGAAAATCTGTTCTTGGCAAGATGAAGGTCCAGCACTTGAAAGGACACAAGTGTATTCTACCACGAGGATGAATGCTCGGAGAAGCGAAAGGGGACAAAGAGAAATCGATGGCTTGGTAACAAATGTATGAGATATCAAGTGTATTCAGCTTTTACCATGGCTAGGAATGTTCCCGATTCTCTGCAGCGTGACGGAGTTAGAGGAGGAGATGTCGGGCTGTGCGTGTGGAGAAGTATATTAGATCCTGCAGAAGCTTTTCAGCTTCAGTGAATCAACGGTCTCAATGGAGTCCCGAATTTCTCTGGGCTGCATATCAGGTGCTTCAAAAAACGATGAAAATAACGAGATCGGTTGTGCATTGCAGCTAACAGCCCAACCAGTTCGCTGGCGGTCAGACAAGGCCTTGTCGTTATTCAGCATTGGCTTTCTTCTCGATTTGAGCTCGATAATGACACTAGGGTAGCAATGACACTAGTGGGTAGCTAGAAGAGGGGTAGATGTGTCTTGTTCCTTCAAAGAATAGCTTTCCAATGTGTATTGCTTTTGGCTAAAACTCTCCTACGGAGTGATGTTCGATGAAAATCCTTCTCTAGAAATGCAAGTTCTGCGCTGCATCGAACATCATCGTTTTTGCTTTAATCGCTCGGCCGTCGTCATACCTTTGCATGATGCCTTGAGATACGCCAGCGCGCCAAAAGTTATCATGCGATCTACGTATGGGTATCTTTGCTCGGGATAGTGGCTTCGGGACGTTCTACTTTTGTGGGGTTGACAGCTGGCAGAGGATGCTTGAACTATGATGCAGTCATCTTCTGGGTTCTGATATGCATCTGTACATTGATACCATCGTGCATTCTAGGCGTGAGATACGCCATACGGTTTGATGTTCGCTGGGTATTAAGCGTTGAGTTAAATGCTTCAAGCAACTTGGAGCCTTCTCCTCCTCCCCTGCCACTCTTCCCACTCCTTTCTGATAAGGCGATATTGACTCCAAGATTTTGACGTATAGCAGGTAGTAAAGTAGAACAGAAGCTGTATGATCATGGCACACTAGTCGAAGTAAAGCAGGCTTTTCTCGTTTTAATAGTCCAAGGATAGTAAGCACAAGAGCCAGGCCTAGTACGTCGACAAGATCATACCATATGGAATTCGGGATGAGCTGATCGAAAACGACTTTCCCGTTATCCTGCTCGCTGGCACTCTAATCCATAGGTATTCTCGGAGGAGGGCATGTGTTACAAGGAAAGAGGGCCGAGAATAGGCAGTCTTTCAATGCACGATCCCGGCGCAGCTCTCGGCTTAAGTAGGTATCGTATCGGCAGTGACATGCCCGGAGGCGATGATGCAAGCAATTTACAAGTTAATGGGTAAAAAATCTTTTATGACGATATAATAATAATTGATAAGGCCCCATTTAAGGCATCAAATTTTAGCGACTTTGCCGACCTCGAATTCAACATATCTTCCTCTTCAATAAGATACAGCAGGAACTTCTAGAAAATACGAGAACGATACGTATAAACCCCAATTCCTTGGAAATCGGACACTGCATGCAGCAGTAGTGAGGAGTAAAGAGAAGCCTGGTGACACAAACCTTTCGCGCCACGCATCCCATCCTTACCTTACGAAGTAGTTTTGAGCTGCATAAGCAAGCATTCTTGCATTGCGTCTGCACAACTGCCCCCATACCAACAATAATCGCCATCAGGCATTATACCGACCAATAATAAGCGCCTCTAGAAGAACCGCATGAAACCCCCCAAAGCCCAGTCGAGCTTCTCTTATCGTCACGTCAAACTCCCAGAATCCACTCTAGAAGGATTACGTCCTGGCCAACTTTAACGCAATCTATACAACTCCTAATCATGGCCGAAATACTTCCACAAAGACCAAGTGCCTTCTCAGCGCATGCCTCAGCATCTGCAGCACAACAAATTCTCGACCATACAGCCCCAAAATATACATTCGCATTCACCCCCTTCCTTTTCAAAACCTATCGCTATGGCATCTCTCCCAATCGACCAGCATGCAAGGCATATCTACAAGGGCATTGCCCACTCGGTCCAGAGTGTCCCGATAAACATATTACTGGCCACAGCAGCTCGAATTTCAATAACCTGGTTTGCAAGCATTGGCTGAAGGGTCTATGCAAGAAGGGCGAATCATGTGAATTCTTACACGAGTTCAATTTGAGGAAGATGCCAGAATGTAACTTCTTCATTCGAAATGGATATTGTTCTAATGGGGGTACGTTTGCTCTCCCCCCCCCCTTTCTACAAACCGTCCTAATAATCACAGATGAATGCCTATACCTACACATTGACCCCTCTTCCAAAGTCTCCTCATGTCCTCACTACGAAAAGGGATTCTGCCCCCTTGGGCCTCGTTGCTCAAAGAAACACATCCGAAAAATACTTTGCGAATTTTACTTAGCAGGATTCTGCCCTGATGGCAAGAATTGCAAAAAAGCACATCCGAGATGGCCAACGGATTTAGCTAAGCCTAGTGTCAAGGTAGATAGGGATCCACAGGAGATAGCAGAGGAACAAGCTAGGTTAAGGGAGAATGCTGAGAGGGAAGAGGAGAGACAGAGAGATAATTATGGGGGTGGGGATGAAGGGGGCGGTGGTGGCGGTGGCGGTGGAAGAGGTAGATGGAGAGGAGGGGGCTTTGGTGGTGGTGGGAGAGGGAGAGGTGGTAGTGATAGAGGAAGAGGAAAGGGAAGAGGGAGACATTGGTGAAAGGAGCTATGACACCAAAATCTGACCGCATATTCCCTGGCTGCAGGCCTCATTCAGACCCCAAAAACGCACATGATCGACCTCTCTTAAAAAATACCAAATAAACTTGGCAATCTATTTCAAATATTAGCCGTGCCGAAAGAACTAAAATGCATAAGTCACGGAACGGAACGAGCCAAAAAGCTGAGACGCTGAAAGCTTAGTCCATCAAACAACAGCGCGGATCATAGATGTTGCGCATATTTCATGCATATGCATGTATATCACAGGTTCGACTATTCTTGGCTCTATGATATATGTTCTGCATTCACCAGAGATCTAGGTGTAGGGGATTTGGGCGTAGGATATTTTAGATATCCTTTAGGCTGGCTTCACATATGAACTAGCTTAGTTTACCTATGGAGAAGGAAAGGTTATGATGCCAATCTAATAGCATTTTTCTGGATTTGACATATACATGACCATGTTTGCTGAATTATTCCATCTTCCCTAGAAACTTATGGTTTGATTAGAGAGTAATTCTTATAAGGGTGCTTTTTAATTAAGAGGTAAAGCGTTCGAAGGTTGAAGTCCAGAGACTTGATCTTATCCGTCTTATTTCACTCAGAGGGCAAGCTAGGCTACGAAATTATAAACTAGCTTAAGGAGTGAAGGCCAAGATTACCTATATATTTAGGAAATCAACTCAGCATTACATTCATATGTAAAATGTTAAGAATGAACTTCTTTTCTTTAGGTGTCGAATATTTATCAGTTGCTTCCGTTGCTTATCACATCAAAGATGGCCTGAGTATGCTTTCGTCTGAATGTAAATTGAGAATGCTTAAAATAATCACTCAAAAGCTAATTGAAATAAGATGAGTGCTTGTGAGCTAACTACATTATGAGCCAATACTATATTATATATTCTTTGTGAAGCAGTGAGGTGTGTTTTTGATATCCTCGTGAGCTGAGATCTAACCCAAGAACCCTTTGAAATGAGAGTACCCAATCTCACCAATTTCCCTAAAAATCGCCGAATCCCAGATAGCCTTTCTCATATGCACATACTATATAACAGCCTTCCGCCTCTCTTAAGGAGCAGCGACATCCTATGACTTCGGAAATCCCTCACTATCATATACAGAGACATGCTCATCACTATCAAATCTCTTCACATTACTCCCGAACCCCTTAGACATCGTCGTCTTCTCTGTACTGACCTCCCCCTCTTTCCCCTTTCCCTCGGACCCACCACACTCTTTCTCCTCACCCACCTTCTGCAGCCCTAACATCCATCCTACGAATCCTCTATGGACCCAGTTCCCAATAAACCCATAAACCCTACTTCCCATCCCAACGTAAACTGTTCCCCCACCTCTTCTCCTCCCCTCCACTAGATCAAAAATCACATCATTCAACTCCCTTAAACTACTCCCCTTCCCCATACTACCAGAAGACCCACACCCTCTATTCGCGCCCAGGAACCCAGAAGTCATATTTACGAAATTACGACCATAAGTATGCCTTGCAGATTCTTCCCATTCAAGGGGTTCGACACTTTGGGTGCGAAGGCATTGGAGCTGTGTGCGGGTTGAGAACGAGCTGAAATCGAACGTTCCTAAGTGGAGATGAGTAACGGGGATGGAGAGTGGAGTGAGTTCGGAAGCGAGAACAGAAGTGAAGGATGTCAGGGCGGAGACAATGAGGGATTCGGGAGAGTGGAAGGCAGGTCTTAAAGAGGAGATGATAGAAGGAGTGAGCACAAGGACGGATGGTTTTGGAGGTGCGGGATGGGAGCCGGGATGATGGTGCGGGTGTGAGAAGGGAAGAGAGGTGAGAAGGGGGAGTAAGGTTTGAAGCGTTATGATTGGGTTTAGCAGGCGGGTGTTGAGGAGGTCAGAGAGGGTGCTGGCAGACAGGGTTTCGATTGGGGACGAGGGATAGGTCAAAGAGGGGATGAGAATCAAAGAGCGGAGGATCAGGTGATGTGGCCTAGCGCCTTGGAAGGTTGTGTGCGCTGATTCTGTAAGTCGGAATATCCGGGTCAGTGTTTACTATATGAAACAGAAGTGAGAATATAATAAGATGAAGAAGGGGAGTGTTTCGAGAGCCATAGAGCATTTAACTCTTCAATGTCTGAGATTTTCTGAGACATTTACCTCCCACAGCTATCAAAAGGTGCAAAAGCACCCCGAGAGACTGAGGACTTACGGAGATGTTGAGTAAGTCGTTCAATAGAAGCGTGGGCACTAGATAGCTATGTACATATTAGAAAGTGTGGATATGGTATGCACAGCGGTAACGTACATCAACGGTATCGATCATCAAAGCCTTGATATCGGATCTCGACAAATTCTGCACCAGTATCTCCTCGTCAATAGTATTGCACACAACATATACAATGAAACCTCTGCGCTCTAGGTCTAAAGAGAGTGCTCGTGTGATGGGTTCCTGGGGGGAACCTGCAATGACGGCTACTTCGACTCTTCCACCACTACTAGCCCGCTTTGCTCTTCTCTTCTTCTGGCCTGTACTCCTTTTAATGATGTGATATGTGACTCCTCCAGCAGCTATCACAAGTACCGTTGTGAGGAACTTGTGATTCATAACCCAAGTGTTTATTCGTTCAAACGTAGTCACAGGAATAACTTTAGATATGTTCGTCTGAGGCCGAGGAGGTGGGCGAGGGCGAGCAGACTCGGGGAGCCATTGTGCAGCAGAAGAGATGGTCTCTCTTAATGATGAAGCTACTCTGTCGGCTTGTCTGTCAATATAGCTTGCTACTTCGTTGCTATAGCGTTTTACATCTTGGGGCACGGAAGATAACTATTGCAGATGGGTTAGTCATGGTGCGGATATAAAGAGATAGTTTATTCGCGTACAATATCAAGGAATGCTTGATCGTCTGCGGACATGGTGGTTAGAAGTGATCTTAAACGTCGTTACTTGATGTTATTCATGAGGTTGAGGTGAGTGGGGAAAGGGAATGGGAGCTGGCTTTTGCCGAGTTTGCGGAGAACCTTGACGCCTTTCGAATGCCTCAACTACTGTACCTAGGGATCTCTTACATCTCAAAGATCTTAGTAATTAGTGGCTATAATTACCATCTATCTGCTTTGAAATCAGGCTATGAAACCGCCACGAAATCATTTCAGCCTCGTCTCTTGTTGATTACTTTCCTGTCTGACATTCTAGTCTCTTCTAGACAATAACTGAAGGGAACATTTTCATACGGACCCGATATCCAACATATAATCATATAGGAACACTTGTTCACCTCTTTGCGCAATCATCTACGACTTACAACAACAATGGCTTCTTTCCGAAATCCTTCCACAGTCCCCGAAATCGATCCTCTCGTAGGACACTACTCTCATCTGCGGGAATATCCTCGTGAGAAAGAAGCCCTTCATGCCTTAAAGAAGATCGCCTCTATGACGAAGCCAATCATGAGAGCGAGAAACTGGCATTGCGGGACTTTGGCAGAGTTTTGGCCAGACAAGGAACCAAATTTATTAGGTTAGTTGTATTCCACACAAAGTACTGTTGCAGACACTGATATTTGAACAGGACTCAATATAAATTCTGGCCAAAAGATACTTCTACGACTCAGATATCCAGGCGACAAGAACCAGTTCATTCCTATAGAACAGGTTGTCGACACTATGCTTCATGAGCTATGCCATAACGTTATCGGTCCGCATAATGCAGAATTCCATGCTCTGTGGGACCAGCTACGGAAAGAACAGGAGGCTTTGGTTTCCAAAGGTTATACTGGGGAGGGTTTCTTGTCCCAAGGTCACCAGCTTGGAGGAAGAAGAGTTCCGCGAGACGAAGCCCGACGCATCGCTCGGGCTGCAGCTGAGAAGAGACGTACACTTAGTGCAGGATCGGGTCAGAGACTAGGTGGAGCACCGGTCAGAGCTGGCACAGACATTCGGCAAGTTATTGTAAATGCCATCGAGCGTCGAAATACAGTATTGCAAGGTTGTGGTGGATCTGGAAAGAAGAACGAAAAGGAGATTATCGAGTTGGATGCTCAAGCTACGAGAAATGGATTCAAGACAAAGGCGGAAGAAGATAAAGCGAACGAGCAAGCAATTGCACAAGCATTATGGGAACTTGTCCAGGAGGATCAGAAGAAGGAGTATGGGGATGATTACATAGCATCTACACCCGCAAATCCGACAGGCAATGGTGGTGGAGAAATTAGCGTAACGAAGTCTCTGAATAGAGAGCTACCTCGCACGAGACCACCACTTCAAACCCCCCCTCGACACATCAGTCGTCTAGTCGCCGAAGCCGAGAACAAGAAATCTCCCAAAAAGCCGATTCCCAAAACAGCAGAGGAAATTTTAGCCTCGAATTCAGCTAGAACTCCAGCAGCCCCCCTACCAAATCCACCTTATGAACCAGGATGGCCATGTCCTAGATGTACGCTTCACAACCCTCTGAACGTTCTTACCTGCGATGCATGTAATCTCGAACGACCCCCAGAAATCACCAAAAAGATTGCGGTCTCAGAGAGTGCACGAAGGAAAGCCATGACCACACAGCCTATTGATATTAGACCTGATATTTGGACTTGCAGATGTGGGAACTGTATGGAAGGTAAATGGTGGACTTGCAGTGTGTGCGGGAGGATGAAAGAAAGCTCCTGAGCGGGATGTAAGATCATCACGAGATACGATGACAACATGGCAGGCGTTTGGTATTTGTTGGACAGCATGAGATAGTCAGTATTCTGCGGCGAACAGGTTGCTAGGTTTACACTGGCTGGAGTTATGACATTAGACGGAGGCTATTACAACTACACGACACGAGATTCTAGACCAATATATCCTCTCTCCACAGAGCATATCTAAAGAACTCCGAGCTCCTAGCATTCAGAGATGAAGCCTCCAAATTTTATGTAGCATTGAATATGTGAATCATTCACTTTTAGAATATTCGAATGTATCACTCTCAAGTATTCTCAACTATTCATATCCCAACCTCTTCCCGTCCTTTCAAATGCAGTTTCTAGACTTTTACATGTGACTAGTGTTCCACAAGTCCGAGTTGGACTTGTCAACTCGCCTTGTACAAGTTCATTAAATTTTTAACCCGAGATTTCGAGTCGAATTCGCGAGTTCATACTAAATTTGTATACTATCCATAACTTACCTACCTTATTTAGCCCATCTAAGCCGGCAGAAATCCTCGCATTTAAAGCTTAATTCTAATAGACTTGCATAAAATATACCGCAGATGCTGCTATATTGCAGAATCCTTGAGACTCCTAAAAACCCTATACCTGGCGCTTCTGAAGCTTGATGGCCCCTGGACAGACGATTTATCCCTTTGCTTTTTTTCCGCATCTAGACTATATTTTAATTAGAGGGCGGTGTATTACACACATCACATATTCGGGGTTTTTTTTTGTATATATAGGATATAAGAAGTTCGCCATACCCCTTAAAATGGCTGGCGTCCCCCTCTTTATATTACTAGATATTCATCTAACTACTTATAACAGCATGACACTATTATTAGTATATTATTACTATGGAATAGTCTGAACTCTAAATTGGTATCTGTACTAGTGCGTCGGCTTCCTGTGGGGAGGAGGTGAAGGCTAAATGTTTGAAAGCATGGGGTTGGGGTCATTATCAATTGATGCAATTTGTAGTAGATTCAATTAAGTAAGGAGGAAACTTGTTTTGAGGAGGAAGGGCAATGTATGCCAATATCATCTGCCGAAGGGGGGTACTTCAGGAGCCTTTGATTTGCACAGTAGCGTCGACAGGGAAGAGTTGAGGTAAAATGATTACCATATGCAAGATACCTGTACGTACCTACAAAAGAAGCGCATATGGATTCGAGACGAGTCGAGTCCAATTCCATCAAATATATACAGAAGTCCAGACTCGCCTTGGACTTGCGGAACACTACATGTGACTTATATATTTATTAATCTGACTTCCACCTTCAACTTAAATAAAATATAGAAATGTTTATTGATTCATGGATTTTCATAGCCGCTTGCTAATCGAGATGAAACAAAAACGGGGTGTTGGGGGCCTTGCAGATCTAGTTTTGTTAAAGGCTGTTTGAGATGAAGGAAGAGAGAAAGACCATAACTTGGTGGAATTCTTTTGTTAGATGATTTTGTTGTCGCTTTCTTGACTAGTTCTTAAACTCATGAAATAATCCAGAATGGTTAGAGGCCGTTGTCAAATCTTTGAAATGAGAAGTAATACCAGATTATTACAAAGAATAATGGACAAAGGAGGAGGAGCAGAAAGCATCAAAAATTCCGAAGCATTTAACTCTCAAATCTTGGCCGTTTTAGAAATATTAATCTTTATAGAATATGACCTGAGGCCTTGAGTTTAATTGAGACTAGCCGTATTTCAATTCTCAAATAACAAACAATAAGCCTACTTATTTCTTCCACGCCCTCACCTCATCCAACTGCACCTCCTCAACCTGACCCAATCTCCTGCCTTGATAAAATTCTCCCGTCTTTCCCATCCTGACTTCTGTCACCCAATTCCGTAGTCTTATCAGATATTTCACTATGCTGAAGACTAGGATGATCACTATAGCTGTTTTGTGTGCGAAAATTAGAATGGAATGAAAAATAAGGAGGAAACAGAAGGGAGCAGGGAGAAGTCAAGCTTCTATAGAAATCTCGTGTGAAATTCGAGGATTCATCTGATGTATGGCAAACACTTTTTCGTTTTCCAAGACTTCTTAGTCGTCTGTCTTGTTACTGACAGAAAATAAGATTTGTTTTTCAGCGAAGCCGTCTAATCTCCTAATGTTGCCTAGACTTCTATTCGGACGACAACTTGTAGGATTTCATGAATGCCAACACCTATTTTTCCGATCGGACGTAGTAAGCAAAGAGAGAAGGGCTGCGTACCTATTCCGAAAACATATGCAGCTATCAGGCCATTCTTCGTCTTGGCTGGATCCAAGAAATTATACACGTATTTGTGTTTAATTGCTACTGTAACATACGCTAATGCCAAGTAGCAACATAGTATGAGAATGAGATACAAGAGGTGGATCCAAGGAGGAGGATTGATCCGGGTGAAAATTATTTCGAATAAAGCGAAGACGGAGTTGAGAGCATGTTGCGAGATGTTACTCCAGGCATCGAGACGGTGATGAAACCAGCCGTTTGGAACTGTAGCCCGAAAGATCACGCTCCAGAACACTAGAGTTACTAGGAAGGGGTAGATGGTGATGGTTGTGTAGAAGAGGGAGTGTAAGACCTGAAGGGGGCGGGGGAGGCCTGTATTTAAGGAAGGTTAGTAGTTGTCTATTTTAATTAAAGGGCCAAATATATTCTTTCGTTTAGGGGAGAGAACAAATGATATACGTACGGTTTAAGAGGGGAGTGCCGCCGTGAAGGGCATAGCTGAAGGTATGTGTTGCAGCAGCGAGGAAGTAAAATGCTAGGCCCCAGTAGCAGAGGACTAGTGCGGGAGGATTTAATCAGTAGACCGAAGAGACGAGAAGAGGGGAAGCTTACTGGTAAAATAAGAAAATTGAAATCTTGCCGTCACTCCATCGTGAATATTCGCAAGATCCCAAACGATGTTGAAGAGAAGTGTGACGAATGCGTATAAAGAAATTGAGGCTCTAATCCCAAATAAAGCCCACGGTTTCAAAAGCCAAGAAGTTTCAAAGCGATTGCTTGGATCCCAAATGTTGTTCAACCTGTTTGCCATATTCGAACAGCTCTAATAAAGATTATAATTAAAGTGACTAGAACAAGAGATTGCTTTTGCACTATTTTAGATGTTCCAAAGAATTGTTTGGAGGTTGTTAAAGAAAGGAGCAAAGATCTCAGAAAATTTCAAGAATATCAGAGATGTCTCAGATAGGAATTGCAAGGGGTAAGTAAATACCAAGGTGGATTTTGCGCAATATGATGCAAGATTACCAGCGTTTTGCTAGTGCCGAGCTTCTGGCTTCGGGCTTCGTAAAAAAGGAAAAAGGAAAAGGAAAAGGGAAAAAGGGAAAAAGGAAGTAGGGAAAAGGACGCACGAACCGCAAACTCAATAGAGTCCACGCCAACAGCTTGCCAAAAGGTTAGTTGGCGGCTTGGGCCGACGCTTGGTTCGCTGCCGTTGATATTGTAGCTTCTCAAAAAGTAAGTTTTCCTCGTATTAGGCTTAACGGAAAAGCCTCAAATCAAATCAATCAAATCGGGATTGTTATCTGCCCCACCGCTATGACTGGAGTTGGCAAGATGCTGTAGCCCTTCACTGCTTTTGCGCTTGTCTCAGCCATTCCAATTGGAATAATTGGCTCATAGCCATCATGAAAATAGCTCCTTTGTATGCAACTCCTCCATTACCATTGCTAGCTTTGAAGCTCTCTGTGTTGAGCATGATCGTTCTATTGCAAGATCAAGTTCTGGTTGCATCTCTATGTTCTTCATCGTCACAGCCTTCAAGACTTGCAAATCGAGATTTCTTGCTGCTCGACAAACTTGCTAGTCCATCATTTCGCTCAAGGGATTCAGAATCAACCCGATAG
The DNA here is from genome assembly GCA_003988815.1 of Chlorencoelia australis. Taxonomy (NCBI): domain Eukaryota; kingdom Fungi; phylum Ascomycota; class Leotiomycetes; order Helotiales; family Cenangiaceae; genus Chlorencoelia; species Chlorencoelia australis. The sequence continues at coordinate 396,088 of QYAN01000017.1, forward strand.
AAAAGAGGATCATCCAGCTCTCCCATTTGTGCCCAAATCAAACAAATAGGTCCCAGGAAACAAGGTTTATAGATACAATTGTCTCTTCGGAGCTCTAGGATATCTTTCGGGTACGACAGGAAAGTTTGGTTGATGAGAAATCCATCCCTGTGCCATCTGGGTATTGGGAAGGAAATGTAAGTGTTACAGAGTGCCAGATTGGACCACCTCTATTCGAGATGAAGGCCAATTATGAAAGTAAAAGGTTGGAGGAAGGACGCTGTTCTCGCCGCCATATCCGAAAATAGATTGCCCTACCGTATGAGAGCCCAAACGGTTCTATTGCATCACACGCAGCATTGTCTCTATCTTTATTCGTTCCAAAGACACTTGTCTTCCCTCCCTTCGTCGCACAGGAAGACGCACCTTCGTACGTACATATGAAACCTGTGCCCCCTCAGACAAAAGACGGACATAGCGGGCGAATTAGAATATGTGCCGATGCTGAGGCGTATCTGAATGTCGTGTCTGACTCCTTTTGGCGATTTCATGTTTTTCCTCTCGATGCAGCAGATTTCCGCGTTACAGGATTTTCGGAGCTTGGAAACCCAAACGAAACGGGGAGGAGAATGGCTCGGGGTAGACGGGACCAGGACTCCAGGAGCTAGGTGAGCACATGGCTTTCATGGGACCCTGGCAGGCCTTGGCCATATCATATTCCTATTCCTTGTCAAGAGGACAGAGCAAAAATCTCCGCAGTTTGATGAAAATGGGAATGGGGGTTCCTAGAAGACCATTCACAAGACTATTATTATTGTTGGTTCTAGAAGGAATTGCGAGGGAGTGCAAGAAGGGAAAGAATGGGGAAGGAAGCAGACTACATGCATGGCAGTGCTGTACATTAACGTACATGATAGGAGATGGAGATGGAGAGAGACCGTTGGACAATAATAAGACAATAATAAGATAATAAGACAAGAGGCACGGAGTAGATAGTAGGTATTTTGCAGAGGAGAGTAACGTCCAAAACGACATCAACATCTGCTAGCAAATAATGACACCTCCAACCGATTTATTGGCTATTGCCTCATTGGGAAATCTCAGCCTAGGCGAGACGAGAGTGAGGGCGGTACCCGCGCGGCCATCAGATGAGAAGATAAAAGGTAAATTCTAAATTCGAGATTAATATATTATTACACATACAATCACTACTCTGCTCCTCTGCCCTTTACCTCCTTCTCTTCTACTAGCTAGTCGAGATCCGTCGAGCCACAGCTAGTTAGATAGCTAGGTCCGGCAGTAGAAAACACCTCCCCTTTTCTTCACTCACACCCCTACCCTCCCTACCTCAGGTACTTCCTTCCAACTACTCCAACCAATTCTTCCCCTTCTTTTTCCCCTTATTTCTTTGTCACCTTCCACTCTATCCCATCCTATCCTATTCATCTTCCCCGTCCCATCGAAACCTCCGCTGCTTATGCCGATCAACCTCTTCGTTACACACACCTCGCCGCCTCGAACCCATAGGAAGTAGGTCCGTGGGTGTGGGTGGGTTCAAGCTCGCTCGCAACAATTCCCTCTTCGCGAAACCGAAGGCACAGGAACAAAGTTGGTGATATCCTACTACGTACTTACCCGCGGACCTCGATTTATTTGCTGGATTCCTCCCAAGCAAGCTGCTACCCGCTTCCGATCCTACCTTCTGCCTTCTGCCTACAGCCTACGCACTACTCATGGTCACAGCCAGACTCGACCCCTAAAACCTCTATGTAGTACGAGAAGCGGTAACTAGAAATAGGCACCATGGCCTTTTACGACTCATCTTCTGACCAAGATGTTGGTCTTCCCATTATTCTCGAACCCGACAACGAGTCGATATCCCGGTTGACCCAAGAGATCAACAACCTGAAAGAAAGAACAATGCACGATGTTCAAGTCCCTACCCATCCCATTGCTTCAATGCAGGGAGCTTTTGCAGAATCAATGTTCGAAGCATCGTCAGGCTCCACGCCCTCCGCTCCTAAAAATACCCTTGGTAACGCTGCAGCCCGTCGAAAACTACTCCTCGATCAAGAAAATTACGAAGAAACACATGCCGCAAGATGGCAGCGGCAAGGGCCGAAGCAGAGATATCATCAGCTGTGGAAGCTTATGGCTCAAGTCAGTTTTGGTATCTACCTGCTACTTAACGGAATTGCCAAGGATGACAACCAAGTCATGAATATATTGCAAGGACATGTGGACGAGGTTGACGAGTTTCTGGAGATGACATTAGACGACTTTGATTTGGCACAAGAGGATATCAACGAGAGGTTGAAGTTTTTGAAACTCCCGTTGGAAAATATCGACATATTTGAAGCTATGCTCGAAGATAGAACATTCAGGTTACAGATTGTTAATGGCAATGAACGGATCGAGCATGTCATTACTCGCACGGCTGCCGCCATGAATGACGCTCTGTTTGGTGTACAGCAGGGCTTGCACGCTTGCAAGGAATTTGCAATATACTTGGCAGAGGAACAGAAGGACGCGAAATGGAGATTTTATCGGCCGGACATGGACAAAGTTTTCGATGCAATGAAATGCAATGTCGAAGGTTGGTCACAAGCCTATGTATCCTTACAAACTAAGGGCAACCATCTAGGCGTTGCTTTAGTGGAATTAGGCTGCATCATCTCGGAGATGGATAGGAGAGCTAGTAAAGTTAGTCATAAAACAAGAGGAAGCCACCAAAGCAATCACCTTCCACCGTCAACCCAATATCAGTTCAACGCCTCTCCTACAAACTCAGAGGTAACTTCTACCTCGGGTCCCTCCCCTACCACCGAGGATTCTCGACAAATGCGCCGATCCATGTTAAGAATCCTCCCGCCTGATCCAAGTATCATCACCCCCGCTATTCGATCTGTCTTGCCATCCTTCCAGATGGTTCAAGATCGCATACAATCCCCAGAACTTGAACCAGGACTGGGATCATTAGAGAGTGAGCCTGAACCGCAATTCATACTGAAGCCTGTCACATACAGCCCAATTCCCTCGCCTCAGGAAGAGGTTTCTCCCGAAATACAATCAAAATCATCTGCCCGAAAACGCTTCTCAATGAAGCGAAAACAAATCTCTCCCGAGCCACCAGCTGGAGTAGTTGAGCTACCTGCTGAAATACCTTCGGATCTGAAAACTGCCTCCCTATCACATGAGGCATCCCGGCCTAAACAACAATTTCCAAAGACTAAAGAATCAACAGACAAAATAAGTACCAGCTCAAATCGGGATCACGAGTCCTCAAGCAAGTCTTTACAAAACAAGGCATCTCGAGATCGAGTAAACTTTAGGGACGATGAATCTTCAAGCAGGCCCTTAAAGGCCAAAGCATCTCGGGATCCAACAAATACGAGCAGGGACTATGACTCGAGTAGTCATCGGGAGGCTTCGAATTCATCACGAGATCGTTCTGTCAGTATTCCTTACAGTAGTCATGAATCGCCTATTAATACACCTCCCTCACGCGGCATCGATTCAGCCTATTGTTCCGACCTAGATCCACCCCACCCACTATACTCAAACCGCCCCCCTCAATCACCCTCTTCAGCCGTGTCAGCGCCGACTAGACCGTTTCGCTCGACACCTCCACCATTTGCCCGCGACGTTTTACCATCTCCTCGATCCGACCAGCAATTCTTCCGTCCCGTGCAAGCTAGCCCTCATTCTCCACTTCAACGACCATGGACAGCTGCTCCTTCGAACCATCATGACCGTGTACCCAGCTCACTTCGAAATCTAGCACCAAGCTCAATGGGAATGAGCGTAATGAGTGATATGACAACCGTCACCATGCCAGACGGCAAGAAATTAAAGAAGAAACGAAGTGCTTTTGGTTGGCTGAAGAAAGCGTTCTCTCTCAGTGATGAAGAAAGAGCCGTGTTTGAAGAACGAAGACGGCAAGCTGATCCTAATCCATATCGAGAGAAGAGACCTCAGAGGCAATTCTTAGATGGGAAGAGGATCCGTTAATTGAACTAAGCATAATCGAAACATGGTTGTAAGATAAGAAACAAAAGAAGCGGTCATTACTCAATTGTTGGAATTCTTGTAGATACCCTGATGTACTGTTTATTATAATTTCCTTTTTTTTTAAGGGCCGGACCAGGTGAAAGCCCTGGAGTGGGAATATGGAACGGCGATGGCCAAAAAGTTTATGGGATATAGTGAAGCGAGGCAAGCGAGGAGTTTTGGCGTGAAAAGATGTTTTTAGATTTAAGACACAGAAAGACAGGAAAAGAGATAGACCTCTTCTCAACTACAGATGACTATCAAAAGACTCTTCTTGGTTATTACCATAATACTCTCAATCCATCTCCTCATGATCGATCACCTGTGACTGACTAAAGGAAGAAATTATAAGACGCGGGGATTGAGTCTAAGATATCAACGTTTCAGTTCTTAAGAATGATCCGAAGAATTCCTAGTGGTTCCAATTACCATATGTTTAAGTCACTTGTTCAGACCATCTATCCAATATCAGGTAAGAGAAAGCACAAAGTCGAAATATTCAGGTCCTTGACTTCTGCAATAGATATGAGCGAGTAGTACTAACAATGAAATGATCTCCTTCCATTTTGATATCTCACTCTCCTCTCCATCTCCCACCACCACACTACAATCCAAATCAAAGTTTCGCATCACCTCTCATAACATCCCTCAAAAATGCTAACGCCTCGACAGCAAACTGAACCATATTCTCCCGTCTATCCCCTCCCAATCCAGTATTTAGATCCTTTTTATAGGTTCCTTGCGATATTGCTACTGCTAGGGCTACATATCCACTGTTTATTTTAGGGGAAGAATTAGTAGTTCTTCTTGCATGGATCTTAGGGTCTGGGAGTGAAAGAATGGAAGAAAGGGAGAGGAGAAGAGAAGAGAAGAAGGGAAAGGAAAACGCACGGTTGACGGTTTAGAGAAGCACCAGAAGCAGTAGGGCCAGCAGTCCCACTCTCAGCAATAGAATATGTTGGATTACTTAGTTTTCCTCTGGCATTTTCGGCTAATCCTGCGACTAAATCGGGGGTTGGACCGGCGTAGGTTTTGATGTTTTCGCTTGACCAGCCGGCTTTTGTTTGTGTGGAGGATTTAGTTATGTTTGGGCACGGTTAGGGGGGAAAGGGGGAAAGGGAGAAAGGGAAAAAGGGGAAAGTACCAAAAGCAATCCGTGATTCGAGGGTGTATAATGTCAAACCGCCTTTATAGAAACGGCTTGCTCCGGGGGTGGAGAGGAGGGATGCGGAGATGATTCCTCCTGCTGCCTAGATATCATACCTCTTCATTAGCCTCTATCAAACTTAAGGGTTCCGTGATTTTTGCTAAAGCAATGAATGAGAAGAAAGAAAGAAAGAAAGACGTGGATAGAGGAAAGGGAAGGGAAGGGAAGAGAAGGAAAAACAAACAGTCTCAGCAACACAAACACTTTCCCCCCTCTCTTTCAACAATACCGCTACCTCTTCAACAATCTCTTTCAATTTATCAGGTGGGAATGAAGCCATCGTATTTATTAATAATGCTCGATTCAACAAACGAGTTCCTTGCAACTGCTTTGGATTTCGATATGAGAGGGAAATGAAAAGAGGAGATAATGGTTTAGATATAGGAGAAAGGGGAAATGGAAATTTCATAGAATTGGGAGAAGGTTTTAAGGAGAGCGAGTGAGTGAAGAGACATGCGATTTCAAAGCATGACGTTTGGCAGAACTCCGCAACTCGGTCATACACGGATACTTGCTTTAGTAGGGGGAGCTGTTTGGTGGGGTTTTTTGATATGATTTAGTTTGCAGCTCTATTGCTAGATGAGTTTCACAGAGCACATGAAGAATTGTAATGTCGAATCTTGATTTGTATTTCTATAAAGTTGTAGACAATCGTGTCTGATAGCAATAGTTTGATGTCCAACCCACATATTAGGAATCATGCTTCCTCAATCTTTAGAAATCATATGCACTTAATCATGCAGGAATCCACCGTAGAAGAAACAATGAAACCATTTCGCTCAAATTGCCACGATGATCCAGCTTCAGAACATTGGAACATACCAACCTGTCCTTAAGAATTTTGACTGTCACCCACCTTCAATCATGTAGCACCACTAGTCAGCTAGCAAAGCTCACAATCAAGCAGCCTTGAAAGTCGAGATGGGCTCGAGACAATATGCACCAGAGTATATTCGAGGTGGAGATAAAGTCTTCCGCTATGGACGTTTCTATGACAATTATTTTCGCGACATCGTCGACCCTTTCATCGAAGAAGCCTTTGAGTTCGATCTAAATCCTCGAACTCAGGCTTACCAGGGATGGCACTGTAGTCGTGATCTAAAACCAGCTCCGAGACCAATTCTAGATGCAGGTCGCCGTGATTATGGTACTCGAGATCGGTCGCGAGGGCGTCCTATTGAACATGATCCTAGACCAGCCAAAAAACCTAGCAGCATTTCGCTCGGAAAGGCTATGCAGAAATTGTTCCAACAACTTGAGAAAGCGGAAAAATTTTACGCCGACTTCCAAGACAACTACGACAATGATACATCTGGAATCAAGAAGTGCGCCTTGGAACGTACCATGACGGACGTGTGGGTGTCGAAGTTGAATGGGAAGAAGGGTCGTCGTGATTCAGAGACCAGTCAAAATGAGAATGAAGATGATGCTTCTGGAGAAGGCCGAGCAGAAAACTTTGCTAAGATGAAGAAGGCAGTCGCTAAAGCTTTGGAAATCGCGGTGGATTCCAACGTCAACGGAGAATCCCAAGAATCACACCGAAACACAACCCGAAAGGAAGCAGCCATTCGCTTTCAGGAGAAGGACGAGACAGCGAATGAGCAGATATTGGATCTACGTGAATCGGTTGTGAAGGGCCGCGAACACTGTGAACAGCTGTTGAAAAAGATCGGCTTGCTGAAGGAATTGATTGATCCAACCAAGAATATGAACAGGGGGCTGTATAAAGGCGGTGAAGAAGATATAGGAAGTGGCAAATGAAAATGATAATAATGGCGGTGATGGCTGGAGTAACTGAGTGTGAAGGTGGGGTGCGAGGATTCGGGTTTGTGTATTCGATGGAGCTGAAGAGGTGCTAAAATGTTTTTGTAAGATGCTGGTAGTTTGGTTGTAACGTTTGTTGCATTGAGTGTACTCGGAATAGGTTGTTGACGGATGGGAGTTCGGATCATAGAATATTAAATTAGCAGTATCCTTGCCCACAAATGCTTGCAGCATGAGAAACACTAACCTTGGAAGAAGAGTGAAAGCGTCGTCCTCAACAGAGTAGCCGGAATCGAATTGTATTGACCTCTATGCCACCGAAGTAGCTCAAAGACCAGCACGCCGCGTATTGCACTTAAGTGTTATGCTTTTCGCACCACAATCTTCGCAACGGCTCTCCCATAGGCACAAGCACACAACCTTTTTGTATCACCACGAGTGGATCAATATGTAAGATGTGACTTGGCCTGCTTTTCTGATGCCAATTGCAAGTGTGAATCACACTAAACCCTCACGGGTAGACCTGTACACTTTCGCTCGAAAGGAAAAGGACGAGGTTGTTTTGAAGAGTACTCCGAACTTCTCATATGCATAATGGTGATCGCAAGATCTGATATTGGGGTGAGCAATATATCTGTTTGTAGCATAGAAACGCAGCATTGTTGAGGACGACGACTTCCACTGGAGAAAAGAAGAAAAGAAGAGGAGAAGAGGACCTTTTTGTACCTTTAGCTTTTGGTGGGGTCCATTTTACTTACTAAGCGACGATGCGAACCCCGTTAATTACGTAGACATGTGGCTTAGCGAGCGGATCTGGGGGCTCAGCCACGATTTTCATTTTGCTTCGAACACAACTGATCCGTTCAACTAACATCTGATTGAAGAAACTGCCTGCGAGTAAGGTATATCAGATCAATACAGAGCATTTCATTGTACACTTTGAATATCAACCTTTATTAACTTTCTGCAAAATGTGTATTATTTTCACCTGGTTGGTATTCGTCTCCTCACGTATGATCGAGCCAATCGATCCATCCCAGGACTCTCACGAAGTTTCGCGAGCTCCCATTCTTTGAAACAACTCAGATCTCCCTCTTTTCTTCCCTAGTCGAGCTATTTCAAGAGATGATCAGATTTGTTCTCCCTCTTCTTCCTAGTTGAGCCGCTGCTAACTTCCCAACTTTCCACAGCGGAGAGCATGGCAAGTCCTCCTCGCCCCTCGTCGATTCGCATGCTAACAATCTCTAAAGAATTCAGCTCGCAGCTCCAGGGCTATGAGAACGTTATGTGTCAATGTCATAACTGCGTACGTCTATACACACGCCACTATTTCAAATACTAAATGCCTTTAACATAGGGCAATTGGTCTGCAAGAGTCATAAAACGCCATCCGTGGTTTACATTCTGTTTCATCCCGGTCCTTCCCCTCAGTTTCCATGCATACGAAGATGTGATCTGTTCTATCTGCAATTTCGCGCAGCCGCTACAGAATCGTCCAGATGTCCTGGCTCAAGCCGGTGGGGGCACACAGTTACAAAATCAAGGGCCGCCTCCGGTCGTGACAGGAGGGGCGAGACCTCCTCCAGGATGGGGACAAGGTCCTCCAGGCAATCCGCAGGGTCCGAAACCTCAACACAATATGCAGTATGGATGACCATAGTGATCCATGGGATGAAGGGAATGGGATAAGAGTCTGTGGGAGCAAAGAAGTTGCGGACCTGGTTGTATACTTTTCTTGGTGAAGCGGGGCGGGATAATCGAATATTGAGGGGTCTTTGAAATTTGAAAATGGGTGCAATGAGTAATGGCATAATGAAGTATGAGGTTGGTAGCATAGGTTTTTGGGTCCAGGGAAGTTTTCGAGGAAGAAGACTTTTGTATTTATACGTTGAATGGGAAAGGAATGATGAAAATCCCAAAGTCGGGATGCTTCCGTTTCCTTATTCTTTTCAAGCCTCGGTGTAAGGAACTACCGTTTGGTCGTTTCGTTTACTTAACTGCAGCTGTGAGTCTGTAGTTCAGTCAGACATTCCAGGCCCTATCAGACAGGAGCTCAATCTCTAATATTCTGGATTGCCTTAATCTCATCTTGAAAGTTCTAAAACCCCCACTCATCTACCAATCACCTAAAAAGCGCACAAAAAGACAATGATTTCAAAGATGCTAGTGTACTAGAGCTCATAGGCCGAGTCATTCTGTTTTATTGGAAATTTACACTCTCTTCTGTGCAGCCGGTCTCACTTGGCTCTCAAGCCAGACAGTCCTGGCAGATGGGAAATGACGGCCTCTAGATAGGTGCTGAAGGCTGAAATCCAATTGACGTGCATATTATGAAGGTGGTTGAACTAGAAGTTTTATTTACTTCTTCCACGGCTGTTTGATAGACTCATCGGCCTCCCCCGATATGGTAGATACGCAGGTGTAGTAGAGTTGCATCTTATCTTAATTGTCTTAGACACGCAATTGGTCGTGCTTCTAGTAGATATGGAGTTCATTTCTTCACAACCTGCTGGCAACTGGTGATCGCTTGCTCTAGCATGGAAAATCTTTGTTTTCGAACCTTGACCTTGATACAGGAAATTTTTGTCCGTGAGCGGGTTCCCATGTTGCGATATAAATTCTATGTCAACCAACCCTTACCTCCTAATCCCACCTCAACCCCACGCCGGCAACCACACCTCGCCCTATTACTTGTTCCCATAACAAGGCTCCCCGACCAGCTTCCTAGACTTCTGAACCCAAAAGGATTCTTATCGAAATCCCCCTCGCCCAATGGCGTTATCTGAATATCAGCCACTTGTGCACCATACTGCGGGCGTCTGCATTTCCCCCTGCAAAAAGTTAAAGCGACCCCGCCTTCTCTTAGGAGATAACCGGTTCTCACCAGAATTATCATTACTGATAGCTTGACCTTATCTGCACTACCATCTCACCACCTCTCTGATTCATAGAAAATCTGCTCATGGTGTCCCCCTCCTTCTATATGCGGCATTGCATTAGGTATCTCTTACTTTACTCCGATCCCGCATCTATGATCTACCATGGTGAACATAGGCTAGCTAATTGTCTATATAAAAGTAAAATCTTTTTTCTACGATTCTCCTCTCTTCCCTTGTTCACATCTTCCTTCAATAGCTATCTATCCTATCTCTCTAGCTCACTTTAGCTCCCCGTCTAAAAGGTATATTACACAGCTATCCGCTGTAACACTCTGTAGATCACAACTCGTACGATATTCTTAAGAACTACACTTCCATTCTATCGATTCAAGTATATCTACCTTGAAAATGGCAATTGCTCCTCCTCTTAATGTTGGCTGGGGATATGGGATCGTGCTGGGCTTAGGGGCAGCCTTTGCCTTTGGCATGGTATGTCTTTCCCCTGTCGTTCTTCAATGGAATCGTCATATCTAACAAATCAATTCAGATTCTTGTTACATGGATCCTCAAGCGTTACAATCATGAGTTACAAACCTCGGAAATGTTCAGCACAGCCGGAAGGACTGTAAAGTCAGGTCTTGTGGCAAGTGCGGTAGTGTCCTCATGGACGTGGGCAGCTACACTACTCCAGTCTTCTGGAGTTGCGTACAGATATGGGGTTTCGGGTCCTTTTTGGTAAGTGTAGGTTTCCTCACTGATAAGTGTTTTGAAAGCACCTAGACCGTTCAAGAGTTTCAGCTATCTTGCAACTCCGCAAACTTTACCCCGTAACTCCCTCAGCGATTTGAGTCCTATCGCCCTTGAACTCAATTGCTCAAGTATAGCTAGTCATCGAGTTTTCGTCTAATCGCATTTTTGGTTAAGGCGTCAATTGTTAGCTCTGTATGATTTCTATATGACCTGGACTTGGTCTATCGACACCTGCAATGGCTCTGTTACTTCTCTCTTGATAAAAAATTACTGATTCCGAGACCTCAGGTATGCGAGCGGTGCTACAGTGCAAATTCTACTTTTCGCATCAATTGCAATTGAACTGAAGAGAAGGGCTCCTAATGCCCATGTAAGTCTAAGAGATATGTCCGCTTAGAAAATGCTAATAGATGATACTGTAGACATTCCTCGAAGTCATCAAGGCCCGATATGGCACTGTAGCGCACATTGTGTTTACCGTCTTTGGCTTGATGACGAATATCTTGGTCACGGCTATGTTATTAACTGGAGGTTCTGCTGTTGTGTCCTCTCTCACGGGAATGGCTACTCCAGCAGGTTAGCTAATTTCCCATGTCGATTGGTTAATTACTTATCTTCTTGTAGCTTGTTTCTTGCTCCCATTGGGTGTTGTTATGTACACCATGTTCGGAGGAATCAAAGCTACTTTCCTCACTGACTGGGTGAGCCAACTTAGTATAGGATCAAGGTTCCTAAATCCTAATGTATCTAGGTCCACACTTTCATCCTCCTAATCATCATCCTGATCTTCGCCTTCACAACTTACGCCACAAGCGACGTCTTGGGCTCCCCAGCAGCCGTATTCGAGCTTCTCTCGAAAGCTGCAAAAGATCACCCCGTCGATGGTAACGCAGGCGGTAGCTACCTAACAATGAGATCCAAAGAAGGGGCCATCTTCTTTGTTATCAACATTGTGGGTAACTTCGGAACGTAGGTCTCTTCCTTTTCCTTCTCTACTACATATGCTTATTTACCAGCGTCTTCCTCGACAACGGTTATTACAACAAAGCCATCGCCGCCTCTCCTGTCCATGCTCTCCCAGGTTATATCATGGGCGGTATCTCTTGGTTTGCGATCCCATGGCTCTGCGCCACAACCATGGGTCTTGCTGCTCTTGCACTAGAGGGCAACCCTGTCTTCCCAACCTACCCTAACCGTATGGCCTCCGCCGACGTCTCAGCGGGTCTCGTACTCCCTTACGCAGCTGTAGCGCTTCTCGGGCAAGGTGGAGCTGTCTGCACACTCCTCATTGTATTTATGGCTGTCACTTCCGCTTCATCCTCGGAATTAATAGCTGTGTCAAGTATCTTCACGTATGATATTTATCAGACTTATTTCGAACCTGCTTCTGCAGGGAAGAAGTTGATTTATATGTCGCATGCTATGGTTATTGGATTTGGCCTATTTATGGCTTCTTTTTCAGTTGGATGTACGTTTCCCTTCCTCCCCCGGCTTTTGTCTTTTGTCATACTAATAATTTAATCAGTATATTACGCCGGCATCTCGATGGGCTATCTCTACGTAATGATGGGCGTCATAATCTCCTCAGCTGTGATTCCCGCAGCCCTAACACTCCTGTGGTCTGGACAAAACAAATGGGCTGCCTCCCTCACGCCACCCCTCGGCCTCATCTGCGCCTTAATCGCCTGGCTCATAACCGCCAAAAAGACCTGCTATTCCCTCAATGTCGCATGCACAGGGTCTAATAATCCTATGTTGGCTGGAAACGTCGTCGCTCTTCTCTCCCCTCTAATCTTCACCCCCGTCTTCACGCTAATCTTCGGTGTCGATCGTTACGACTGGAAATCCATGGCCGAAATCAGAAAGGGAGATGACCACGATCTCGCTGATGCCGCTCACATCGACATCGAGTTAATTCCTGGCGAACGTGAAGGGACAGCCGCTGAGCTGGAAGCTCAACAAATTTCCCTCCTACGCGCCTCTAAAATTGCAAAATCCATGACCGTCATTCTAACCCTTGCTCTCTTAATCCTATGGCCTATGCCCATGTACGGCACCGGATATATCTTCAGTAAGAAGTTCTTTACTGGATGGGTAGTTGTCGGGATTATCTGGTTGTTTGGGAGTTTGCTGTGTGTGGGCGTGTTTCCTGTATGGGAGGGGCGGAAGGATTTATGGGGGACGGCGAAGGCGATGTATTTGGATGTGTCTGGCAAGCAACATCCAAGCAAGTTTCATAGACCCGATAGCACGTTTATTGAAGGGAAGGATGAGGGTACGGAGACTCCACCAACTGCTGTGGAGCGAAAAGAGATTGCGGAGAAAGAGGTCGTTACTACTTTTTCCAAGGCGAAGTAGGTCTAATTAAAATGAAGAAATGATGGTCACGAATAGAACAAAAATACGGGTGCAAAATATACCACTCTCAATTCTAACACTTTTACAATCTCTTCGATCAAGTCTGCTGCAGTAACATACACCGGATAGAAGACTATTCTCGATTTAATCGTTCCTCATTCCACTCTTCTGATACGTTCTAGGTTTCCGTAATCTTCCTTCGAGAGCTGATTAACGAATGACACAGGAGGGATATTAATTCCTACAATAACGCAACAACAAGCACGAGGCTTTGTCCACTCTTCTAAGCCGATTATTCTATCAAGATGTAAGCTGAGGTCGCGCTCTGGGCCGTAGCGTCCGGGGGTGGTAGTTATTCCTTTCTCATCTCAAAGTGTTGCGGACTCAATAGATCTAATACAGTAATGATTGAGCCAGGAGTTAGTTCCTCTTTAGCTTACATCAATTTCTGAAATTGCTGAATATTTTACACACCGTGAAACATCTGGTAAATACTTTGAAGGAAAAACACGCATTTGCTCAAGAACTAAAGAGCTCAACGACCAACTACATAGGTATTTAACGAGGACGAGCTTCAGTTTCGTTCTGTTTACTAAACGTTTTTGATTCCCCCATCAGCAGCTTATTAGATTTGTCTTTGCTCAAGAAAGTCAAAAGGTAACGACATGAGAATCACTTACAATTTCGGAAGGATGACCGCACTGGTGTATTTTAATTTTTAATTTTTCATCCGAAACAAATATTTAGAGCAGCCCATCCATTTATTTTTAGAGCATCTTAGAATGAAAATGTATTTAGAATTATACTGTGGATAGTATTCCATTCTGATCGACACTCATCGTTATAAAAGCATTGTGCACTCAAACTCCAGCCACCTAACAAAAATGCCTACCATCTTTATGCAACAAAGCCCAATCCGGTAACTCCATACATAAGCTTATCTAAAAGCCCATAAACGTCGTCCCTATGATCTCCTTGCCACAGATAGCTTCCAACTGCGGGGGAGTAAAGTCAAATCTCGTCCAATTCTGGCTGCCCGGCAACACAACACCACGACCTGCCTTCCCCGCCCTAGATTCTTTTTCCAAAATTGCAAATCGAAGGCCCACTTCTGTGACTGTGACTGCTATACTAATAACAATCAAGACAATGATAATCCATGTGATTGTACTCATTTTGGTATCGGCTATGCTGTCACTTAAGATTTCTGCTAGATCTAAGAAGACACGACAGCGTTCGTTGAGGACTTTGATACGTTCTGAGATCTCGAGATACTCGCGAATAGCGAAATAGAGGGGATGGAGTGTTGGTTCTGAGTCCCAGAAGAAATTTGGAACGTCGAGGATATTCGACGCTGATATGTATTAGCTTATATTAAAAGTAAGAAGGAAAAGTACCTACAAAGATTTACATCGACTCGACTCTTGAATAGTCGTCCGAGAATCTTCACAACTTCTGTTCGAGACAGACCCAGCTCACCCGTTAATGCCAAATCCTTCGGGACGTGCTGTGCGCTTATCATCGTCTGATTCATTTTCTCCTCGAAGAAGCTCAATTTCGTGCTTTGGGCAATTGCATGGCTCATGGCTAATTTGATCATATGATCCCCACTTCGCAATGTGATCATGTCGTTGAATACTCGTGGTCTATCAACCAGCGGGCTATACTCAAAATGCAGCTCTTCCATCTCAAAATCGTCTTCGTCTTGCGGTCTGGAGACAAGGGATATGCCCGTACTGTGCTCCGAGAAGGTAATATCGGCAAGAATATCTTTCTCTTGTCGTTCGGTAAAGTTCCAAAACACTACCACTCCATATGAGAACACGAACATCTCAGCAAAGGTCGTTGCATCTGGGGCTAATCGATTTGGACTGTCCCCTCTTCGACCTTGTGCTAAGACCCGGGTCTTTTCTCTACTTCTTCTCCTTTCGTCCTCTCTCCTCAGTCTATTTTCTTCGCTTTCATTTTGGGGACTCTCATCCCCTCCTCTAACACCATATGTATCTGTGTCTTCGAAATAACCTTCATGATAGTCTCTATTCTCACTCCTCTCAATTTCCTCGTCCAAAACCGCCTTACCCCCAGGACTTTTTAATACGGGACTGCTCCTGATTCTGAATCCATCCGCCCCTGGAAGTAATGGTAGATGATACACAGTGTAGAGACAATCGTCGTAGAGTTTCGTCTTCGCGCCATGCTTGTCTTTAACAAACGTGGCAGTCGCCTTTGTTTTGTAACCTTGTGCCGTACAATATGCAGTAACCCGAGCCAATTCCTCTGCTCGTTTTGCTTTCGGTAATCGTTCCGCATAACTTTTCCCACGTATCCCACCTCTCTTTTTCAGGACATCCATTTCCGAGTCTTTAATTGGCCCCTCCCCTCCATCCAGCCGTAGATGGTCACCATTGAGTTCATCAGTATCAGAATCATCCTTCTCCTCCACCGTCTCTGGAATGAGGACCAGTTTTTCGCTGACTTTTGTACTTCGACCTGGGACATTCCCCTGAGCTAGTCTTGCGGGTATCGGTCCACTTGATCGGCGCTGGCTGACTGGAGCAGGTCTGCGGCTGGGAGGACCTCGAGCTTGGCCGGATGGGATTTCGGAGGCATATTGGAGAACATTATCGACTGATATAAAGCGCGTGGGTATCCGATTCCTGGCAGCACTAGGGCTGCCGGTATTCGGTCTCTGAGATGAAGTACGAGCCACAGGAGGGCGTTCTCTAGAATCAGTTACCTAGAAAGGAGAGTGTTAGCAATGGGGGGAAGCTAGGAATTGCTAGTTTGATTTCTTAAGAAAAGCACACACTTACTAGGACTGACGGCCCTTTTTTTGCAGTAGCAGACGATGTCGACATGGTGGTCGATTGTTCCTAGGTATTTACTGCAAAGACAAAACGGAATGGCTCCAAGATTATGGTTCCCTCATATCCATATGTTTCTTATGTTCGTTGGAATTGAGGTTGAGCTATTTCGCGGAATTCCCCACTCTCACACGGCTGCACCACTGTACAAGAGTGAGAACGTCATCCAACGGCCAGCCCAGCCAATCATTCGCTTGCTTTAGGTGCTAGCCATTATCTCCGATGCTAAGCGAAATGCTTGATATATCTTCAAAAAGGAGACAGAATTATATATTGACGAAACTAACAATGATTGATACTATAGCACGATCTACGCGAATTGGTACATGTCAGCGAATAATCCAGGGAGACGTGAGGGGGACGGGAATGGCTTTATAAGATTAAAATATGATCTCTTTAATTTCAGTACATCTAAAATCATATTGAGCTTTCTCTATGGTCAGTTCTCTAAATCTAAGAATTGCCGAGTTCAGTTTATACTACCTACATTTGAATTTTCTTACTCATCTCTAGCTCACTTTCTACCTCTCCCTTTACTTTCTCTCCCACCACTTAGCTCCTTACTCCCCTTGATATACTCCCCCATATCCCTCTTTAACACCCTTCCCCTCCATTCTCTCAAAAACAGTCTGCGCTACCCTCGTATTCTTTTCCAAAACCAACCCTTTCCACCCTCCCACCGTCAGTAGCCCCCTAAAATGCCTTCATACTCTGCATCCACAACCCCTGCTTGAAGCTGGTGACTGGGGGAGATAAGGTTATCACCATAGAGGGGAGAAGTTTTCCGCCGGGAAGGATCATGATGTCCTTTTGAGGGGAGATGTTTTGTTCTTGCTCTAAAATAGAAAGAACTATTAGAGTAGAATATGTCGAGAGCTGGTTTAGATGAGCAAGAAGGAATTATTTGAGGCGATTTCTATGTGTAGAGAGAAGCATAGGTAGCTAGGCGGTCGAAGACTTTTCGTCAGATTATATCAAAATTCCACCGCCCAAACTTCTCTAAAGAGCTTAAAAATCATTTGCAAAACCACTCGAATTGAAAAGCAGACTGTTGCTAACACTTCCCCTAAACCCTATCAGTATGTTTACCCCATCACTCTAGGTACACTTTCCGCTTTCAACTTTCTATTCTTCTCCGCTAGTGAGTGAGTTCCCTAATTTTGATAGACTGATATCGTGTACATGATGAAAACAACTTTGGTTCTCAAGCCCTTCCCAGCCCTTCCAAGACTCCGCTTTCCTTCCATTCCCATCGCATTCCAATTAGTTATACAGAAAAAAATCCAAGGAGAGCAACACCTAATGAATGGCATTAATTATCGCCCCTATCCTGGCCGCGAATCCCACGTCCAGCCGAACCAGCTCCATTGCTGGGCTTCCTTGTAACTTTGCCACGGATATCTCCCCATGTCGCTGCGAAGCGACGTCCTGTGGACGCAAGTAAACCTTCTTCCTCGTCGGCCTCTGCATCCTCGTCCAGTGTGCTAAGATCTAACTTCGGAGTTCGGAATAGCGCAGTGATGAAGACGATTAAAAACACCCCAAGGAATGCGAATTGAGCCCAGAATGCGAGAGCACCGAAGAATGGAAAGTTAATTGTTACTCTGTTAAGAAAGGTAGAGACAACGGTTGGAGTGCAGACATTCTTAGAAGCCGAGTCATCTGAGAGCTCGCTGCACGGCTGAATTAATTCAGTGTGGTTCGTGCAGTCTGGTTGCTCATCCGGGAATCTTGTTGGGTTGCTGCAGAACGTCTGAGCTCCGTAAATGGCGTACTGTGGTGCCACGATCATAACGACTGAATAGTTGATTGCAAGTATAATCAGTGTCAACATACTTGTTGCCATAAGAAGGGCCTGAGGAGTTGTGCGGCCCTTGCGGATTTCGAATATCTTGATCCAGAGAA
This sequence comes from Chlorencoelia australis, assembly GCA_003988815.1. Taxonomy (NCBI): domain Eukaryota; kingdom Fungi; phylum Ascomycota; class Leotiomycetes; order Helotiales; family Cenangiaceae; genus Chlorencoelia; species Chlorencoelia australis. The sequence continues at coordinate 413,844 of QYAN01000017.1, forward strand.
AGCGGATACCAATACGAGCGATACCGACCACAGAGCTGCTGAAGAGGAATAGAACGAGGAGTGCCATCAAGACGTAATCGATTGGAAACACCTTGGAAGATTGCACAAAAATCCAATTTATCGGCTGGAATATGTTGATTCTAAGTTTTGATGTCAGTGCACATAAAGGGGCAAGAGAGTTGAGGTTTACTCACTTTCCAAGGACATAGCCGCATTTCTCCTTGCAAATGGAGTTCGACGCTTTATCGATTCCAGTTATTAACATAGATACCCATATCAGAATGGCAAGAATAAGAAGGAGTATGCCTCCGATGAGTTTGAGGGGCCTGAAGACCGCACAAATTCTCGTCCATGCTCGAACAACGAAGCTCTTTCCCTCCCCTCGAGCCTCTGAAGCTAGACGTTCCCGACGAATTAAGGTTCGCTCTTCGCGGACCAAGGCCTCAAGTTCCCGCTGGTCCTTGGCAACGAGTCCATTTTGACGTCCAGCGTTACGTCCTTCTAGTTGGCGTTGTCTCTCTCTGTTCTGTTCCAGAGCAGTAGCAGTTGTCTCATAAAGTTGTGGAGCGCTGATCGAGGGTGCGGACTTGATGAACGATATAGGTAGAAGTGCGACGCCGGCAGAAGTGTATAGAATATATAAAAGAGTTCCGAGAGAGATCAACAAACCTAAAGCAAATGTCAAGGCCCGTTCTCCCTGATTTTCCAACAATAAATGTGCGAAATAATCGAGGTCATAATGAGCTCCATCAGAGTTCCTCGCTACCGGAACAAAAAATCCAACAAGGAAGATTATCACACAGAGGACGACGAAGATGAAGGTATATTTTAAGGCGCCAAAGAACCGCTCCATAAAAGTTTGCGTTCCTTCCTCCGCTTCGACCTCATCGTATTCCTCGTAGAAGAAGTATGTGAAGGGGACGACAAGGAGGCATAGGACTGCATCTAAACTATAAAGTGTATAGTAGACAATCTCCAGAGTATACACGATGTTGGCCACAGTTTCCGGGGTTGCCCAGTCCTTCTTTGCGCCCAATGACGACGAAGTTGTAGAGCTGACAAGGGCTATATCAACTGGTAGAAGTAGAACAGTGGCCAATAGGGATGTCAAAGTTATGATGGAGACGGTCGACACTAGGGCTGATCGGTCTCGTGGAGTCTGATATGTATAGGTGAAGAATGCAGCTACGAGGGCAATGAGGACCAATGCGACTGCATATGCAACCCAGATGAATGCCGTGGCTATGAGCGCCATCTTGCGCAGTTCGAGGTTTCTCTATTCTTATACGACGCAGAGTTGTTTTGTGCAGAAGGGAGGTGGAGGTTGATTGTCTGATCGGCGTGCTACTTGTGTATCAGTAATTAGCTACCTAGGTAGACGGGGAAGTGCGCAAGATAAATAGCTTACAGTTGAATAAGATGTAAAGTTGTTGAATATTCCAACGAATATGGATATTCTTATGCTGCGAATGAAAAGAAGGTGTAGTCCATTTGCTACAACTCAATTGTACAACTCAATTGAGGTTACTGATGTTTCTTGATGGTCTGACGTGACGTAGAACTTTTTAGTGAATCTTGATTGAAGCTCTGCTAGCTGTACGGCCCCTGTTTAGCCACACCACGCTAAAGAATAAGGAATTGCATGCCGTCGATCAACAACCTCACCCTCACTTCAACATCATCTCAGCCTTCCCTTTTCTTCCCTCCTCCTAGCTTATATTTCCCTTCCCTTGCGGAGATCTCCATCTCCATCTCCATCCCAATCTCAATCTCAATCCCTTCTTTACCACCAAAAGAAAATGCCAATGCCAATGTCAATACCAATTCACATACGACAGGCATAATGCAGTGCTACACGGAGCTAACACCTCCTACAGCTGTCACGCATTCATTAACTCTCCCATTTCTCTCTGCAGATTCGCATAATCTGGTGGTCGCGAAAACCTCCCTCCTTCAGATCTTTTCTCACAAGATCATCTCTGTGGACCTCGAAGAATCGCCGACAAAAGATGGGCTGGATATCATAGGAAGCAGCAGCGCGGCAAGGAGGATCAATGACGATGATGCGCTAGATGCTTCATTTCTTGGCACCGATTCTGTTCTGCTTCGCTCTGAACTTGCGAAGAGAACAAAGCTCGTCCTCGTAGCGGAATATACATTATCTGGGGCAGTCACATCATTAGTGCGAGTCAAAACTCCGTCATCGAAAACAGGCGGCGAAGCGCTCCTGATTGGATTTAGAGACGCGAAACTCAGTCTGGTAGAATGGGACCCGGAGCGACCAGGGCTATCTACTATTTCAATACATTACTACGAACAAGATGAGCTACAAGGGAGTCCGTGGGCTCCAAAGCTCAGTAATTGCGTCAATTATCTTACTGTCGATCCAGGTAGCAGATGTGCTGCCCTCAAATTTGGAGCTCGAAATCTTGCCATTTTACCTTTCAAACAAGGTGACGAGGATGTCAATATGGATGGTTGGGATGAAGAATTGGATGGCCAACGCCCGCTGGACAAAACAGCTGCGAAGACAATGAACGGAGATTCTCACAAGCCACAAGACACCCCGTATGGCTCCTCGTTTGTCTTACGATTGTCTTCACTTGATCCGAACCTCATACATCCAATACATCTTGCCTTTCTCTATGAATACCGCGAACCAACTTTCGGCATTCTCTCATCGACTCTGGCCCCATCTACTTCTCTCTTGCAAGAAAGGAAAGACCATTTGACTTATATGGTCTTTACATTAGATCTCAACCAAAGAGCTTCGACGACAATTCTTTCTGTCGGGAATCTACCTTACGATATTTTTAAGGTCATCCCTCTTCCTACGCCCGTAGGAGGAGCTCTTTTGGTCGGTACGAACGAACTGATACACGTCGATCAAGCCGGCAAAACAAATGGCATTGCTGTAAACATCTTCGCAAAGCAATGTACTTCATTCGGCCTTGTGGACCAATCTGACCTTGAAATGCGTCTGGAAGGTTGCGAAATTGAGCTACTGTCTATTGAAAATGGTGAAATGCTCATTATCCTTCATAGTGGCGAATTAGCTATCCTTAGCTTTCACATGGATGGAAGATCGGTATCTGGTTTAAGCTTGCGACATGTGTCTCCAGAGCTTGGGGGTGCTATACTTCCTTCTGCTGCTTCCTGCACCAGTTCTTTGGGGTCTGGTACTTTATTCGTTGGTAGCGAAACGTCTGATTCTGTCGTTCTCGGCTGGAATCGAAAGTCCGGTCAGCCATCACGTCGAAAATCTCGATTAGATCTAGAAGACGAAGGTGATTTCGATGAAGAGGACGATGATGACGATGACGACGATTTGTACGGAGACGGCCCATCAACTGCGCAAACTACAAACGCAGCTCCGAATAGCAAGACTGGAGACTACACTTTTCGCATACATGATTCGCTGGTTAACATTGCTCCCATGATAGACATAACCTTTGGAAAACCTTCATATGCTTCAGAAAATGAGAGACTTAACTCTGCAGGGGTGGCAAGTGATGTTGAGCTGGTAGCTTCTGTCGGCCAGGAAAAAGGTGGCTCTTTAGCGATCTTACATCGAAATATTCAACCTAGGGTTATTGGACGATTCGAATTTCCAGAAGCACGAGGAATATGGACCGTGAGTGCAAAAAGACCAGTCCCAAAAAGCTTGCAAAGTAAAGAAAAGACGGCTACTAGTGGAGACTATGGTGCCGAAGCTCAATATGATAGACTCATGATAGTCTCAAAGGCGGTCCAAGATACGGCTGAAGAATCTGATGTTTATGCACTAACAGCAGCTGGATTTGAGGCTCTTACAGGAACGGAATTTGAGCCAGCTGCAGGGTCAACGATTGAGGTTGGGACACTTGGTAACGGAATGCGTATCATTCAAGTATTGAAGTCTGAGGTTCGGAGCTACGATGGCGGTGAGTCTCTCTATTTTCTTAACTTTTTATTGGTGAGTATTTGCTTCTTGTGGGGAGGCAGTGGATTAGGATATGATTCTCTATGCTTTGGTATTGGGGGAACTTCACACAATGTATATCCTGTAGCATCAATAAAAGCTTTTACCTACAACATGTACCTTATACTCTTTGCGACGTGCCATTTCCTGATGCCTTAACTCTAGCATGGCCATGACTAATCAGATATTATGTAGATCTCGGTCTTGCACAGATTCTACCAATGTACGACGATGATACTGGAGCTGAGCCGAAGATAATTAGTGCATCTTTTGCGGATCCTTTCTTGCTTCTCCTCAGAGATGACTCGAGTATTTTCGTTGCCCAATGTGACGATGATAACGAATTGGATGAGATTGAACGAGTAGATGATGTTCTTCTTTCCACGAAATGGTTGACTGGATGTTTATACGGCGATATCACTAGTGCATTTGCCACCATACATTCAGACAAAGGGCAGAAGGCCGGGGAAAGTGTCATGATGTTCCTATTGAGTACTGGCGGTGCATTACATGTAAAGTATTCCCCCCATACTGAGACCCACAATGACTAAACATAATAGGTTTACGCATTGCCTAATCTCTCAAAAGCAGTCTATGTGACCGAAGGCTTATGCTTCGTTCCACCAGTGTTATCAGCAGATTATGCCGCAAGAAGATCGGCAGCTCGAGAAACTTTGACAGAAATTTTGGTTGCAGATCTTGGAGACTCTGTCTCAAAATCTCCCTATCTAATTGTGAGTTCGCCATTCTAGAATCCCGACTAATGCTTACACATTACAGCTACGCTCGTCAAATGATGATCTTACAATCTATGAGCCATTCCGCATTTCTTCCACAAAGGCGCCAAATGCTCTGACAACCACTCTTCAATTTCTAAAAATCCATAATCCTCATCTAGCACAAAACCTAGATGTTTCTGCGGAAGAGACTGCAGACAGCACGCAGCAGACGAGAGATAAACCCATGCGTGTGGTGTCGAACCTAGGAGGTTACAGTGCAGTATTCATGCCTGGAGGCTCACCGAGTTTTATTATTAAGAGTTCCAAAACTATCCCAAAGGTCATCAGTCTCCAAGGGATCGGAGTACGAGGACTGAGTAGCTTTCATACAGAAGGCTGTGATAGAGGGTTCATCTATGCAGACGTCGAAGGTATAGCCCGAGTGGCACAATTACCTGACGATTGGAGCTTTGCAGAACTCGGCATGCCTTTACGAAAAGTCGAACTCGGCCAAGATGTACACGCCATTTCTTATCATGCGCCTATGGAATGCTATGCTGTCGGATCCAGCACTCAGGTCAGCTTTGAGTTGCCCAAGGATGACGATCATCGAAGAGACTGGCAGAAAGAAGACATCACATTCAAGCCGTCGGTAGAACAAGGCTTCATTAAGCTAATCAACCCAATCAATTGGTCAGTCGTTGATAGTATCGAATTAGATTCTTGCGAAATAGTTACCTGCGTCAAAACCCTGAATCTTGTCATCTCAGAAATCACAAATGAGCAAAAACAATTAATCACCGTTGGCACAGCTATCACTCAAGGCGAAGATCTCCCCACCAAAGGACGCATTTACGTCTACGATATCGTTACAGTTGTACCTAAATTGGGCCGTCCAGAAACCAACAAAAGGTTGAAATTGATTGCTAAAGAGGAGATTCCTCGTGGAGCCATCACGGGAATCACGGAGATAGGTACTCAAGGATTTATGCTGGTAGCGCAGGGTCAGAAATGCATGGTTCGTGGACTTAAAGAAGATGGAACTTTGTTGCCTGTAGCATTCATGGATATGAATTCATATGTTACCTCAATCAAAGAACTTCGCGGTACAGGATTATGCGTCATGGCTGATGCTTTGAAAGGTGTCTGGTTCTCTGGCTATACCGAAGAACCGTATAAAATGATGTTATTCGGAAAGTCGGCGGGGAAGATGGAGGTTGTTCATGCGGATCTACTACCGGATGGAAAGGATTTGTATATTGTGGTTGCGGATGCGAATTGTAATTTGCATGTAATGCAGTATGATCCTGAACGTAAGTTCCTTTTCCCTTTTTCTTTCTCCTGTTTGCTCATAGGCTACCAGATCCAAAATCCCTACACGGCCATCTCCTCCTACACCGCACGACCTTCTCACTTGGCGGCCACCTTCCCACAACCATGACTCTCCTCCCTTCCATTTCGCCCTCCCCTCTTCTTCCCACTCCCTCCCAGCAAACACTAGATCCTCCCCCCAATCCACCAAGCTCCCTCCTCCTTACCTCCTCCACGGGCGTTCTCTCCCTTCTCACCCCTGTAACCGAATTTCAATACCGCCGCCTCGGAACTCTTGCTTCTCACCTCACAAACACCTTATACCACGCCTGCGGTCTGAATCCAAGGGAATATAGGATAGATAGAGATGCTCCAGAGGGAATGGTAGGTGGAAGGACGGTTATTGATGGTAGAATTCTGGGGAGGTGGATGGAATTAGGGAGTCAGCGGAGGGCGGAGGTGATTGGAAGGGTTGGGACTGATGGGGAGGAACTGAGGGAGGATTTATTAGGGTTGAGGGAGAGGTTGGGATACTTTTAGTTAGTTTAGTGATGTGTTTTCTGAGTTGAATTTTTGGGTTCTGTCGTTTTCAGAACCGGTCTTTGGATTTGTATGATACATAAAGTTCATAACCAAAACAATCCATTCCCACTCCCCTCATCCCGTCTTTTCTCCAGGCTAACACCATTAACCACATTCCCAATTTTAACCTTCACCTCTTTAACAACCACCCTCAGTCTTTTGATATCCTCCCAACCTTTCTCTTCCTTGACCTGGCCTGTCAAGTCAGTCAAATCCCTCATTTCCTTGTCGGGTTCTTGCAGCGTCCAAGCGATACTGATGTGAAATCCGTCTTCTGTGGCACTTTCGTCCTTAATGACCCTCTTCCCTTTGCCTTTGGGTTTTGCAGGAGTAGAGAGGTTGGGAGAAGAGGTATGGTTAGCCGGAAGAGTGTATAGCCCTTTCCTTCCACCTTCTTCCACAACCCTATTACAGACCCTTAACAGTTTCCTCAATTCTTCTCCATTCCCGCTTTCGACCTCCTTCCCATCTATCATTGTCCTATCTCTAACTCCAACCCTCAATACTAAAAACCATCTCGTCCCCTCAAAATTAGGCACCCAATCCAAGCCTCTCATTTCAACCTCAAACCTATGCATCCTATTAATCACAAGCTTTTTTCGAATATGAAATATGAAATATGAAATTCAAAAAAGAGGACTTACGGACCAACCCCCGAGCTCCTCAAAGCCTTCGATAAATCCTCCAAAAACCCATCTTTCTCCTCCGTAGGAAGAGGCAACGGTCTCGAAAGAGAGATATGCAGCGGCAACGGAACTCCTAGATCCGATACGAGGAAAGACTTCACTTTTCCTTTTTCTTTCTGAAATTCCTCAACCAAATTACTTAACACCTTATACTCTTCTTTCATCGGATACCCTTTTCACTATCAGTAGTGAGAATTTAAGGAGGAAAAGGGGGTGAGGAAATAACAAACAAACATTCAATATAAACAAACCCATTCCAATTCCCCTCGACATGCTGAATAGCCCTTTTCCTTCCTCCATGCAGGGAAGGGTCATCTCTGGTGCTTACACGCACATTTGAAGCGTAGAGGTCGTGGAATTTCGAGGGGAGGGGTGGAAGATTACTAGTAGCAGTGACTTCTTTTTCGCTGTCACGTTTCCTTTTTTTGGAAGGTGGGGGAGAAGGTGAGTCCTTGGAGGAAGAGGATGGGTAATCTACTAAAACCATCTCCGTTGATTGTTTGAGGTAGATGCGAGCGGTTAATAAAGGATGCAATTTCTGAGGTTCTCCTGAAAATGTTAATCGCAATAATAATTAAATTCTTATAATCAAAAGAAAATCGCATAAATAATCTTTAAATAATAAGAGAACATATTATAATTAAAGAGATTTTAATTTATACCGTAGAAAATTTAAAAATAAGAAGGAAAGAAGTTTTAAAAAAGCTTAAGAATATATTCTCATGAAGCTCGGAGTGAAGTAAGGTTATCTGTAGTTAGCTTCGTAAATATTAGTTTAATTATAAGCTATTTATCATTAAACAGGTTTAATTTTAGTAAAGCATATTAAGCGTATATTTACTAGTTCGAATAAGTTGTCGAAATTTTTATAAAAATGGTTTTCGTATCCAGACGCCTATCTCCTTTCAACTTTCTCCGCAACCTCTCTACCTTCATCGCCAACACTTCTCTAGAAAAAAAAATTATACAGGCCTACAACAATCGCAGCCTAATAAAACTACCTTTTCCTATCTCCAATGCTTTCAGCGAGACTAGCGATTTCAAGACAAAGAGAGAGGGCGATAGCGATGGCGAGGCCGCGAGGGGTTGAGAAGGCTGAGTTGAAGAGATTCTGAGGAGAGCCATTCATATATCCCTCAGGCGGTGCGGGAGAACAAGAATGTTCACACCCAGAAGCTTGAGCGCTGAGTGGGTAGGAGCTACATATTTTATTGGACATTCGGTTGGGATGAGCAGAGTGATACAGCTTCCTCTAATGCAAGTGGAGAGTTTGCAAGCTTTCACATAGACCATACACGGATGGGAACGTCATCTATTGTTTACCTATCTAGCAGCCTTGCCCTAAATTGCTATATCGCCCTCTTTAATTAATCTGCGGTCGCTTCATATCCCTGCTAGCAGTCAAAACCTCCTTATAATGGTTTTATTCCTTTATGCTTTCATCGAACTTATGATAGAACGAGCATGGGCAAAGTCAAGCTCGGCCAATGTTTCCTCCCAGACTCGTTCTATCACCTTCTTTCCCTCTGGCGTGTACAGGAAGGCTGCAAATCTGCGAGAAGCATTAGCGAGGTGCTGCGGTAGAGGAGAGGGATGGGGGAATGGAGGGATAGGAGAGATGGCGGGGTGGGAGGTATCAGGGGGACTTGCGGATGGATCTGCCAGCTCATGAGGAAGCACCCATGTGATTCCTTTCCGTGGTTCACAATGGCATCAACAAAGCATGAAGCTCCCACCTTTGGAGTCCTACCGAGGGTACCGAACATCTTGACGCCCACCTTCATGATGCCTGAGGCGTCTCGCGCTATCTCAGTGCCTCGACACCAAGCTGGATCAGCTAGATTCACAATAACGTCGTCAGCAGAGACGTAATCAACGAGGTTCCAGAGGAAGAAGTGAGCCAGTAGCTTAGATGAATTGTAGGTTTCTTCAGGGTCGAAATTAACGGGGTCGTCGAAGGAAGCTAACAAAGGATTTGCATCTCTGTTAGGGAACTTAGCAGCTAGAGCTAGCGCGGCACTAACAATTGTCAGGCGTGCAGGCTCATTTCCTGGTGGACCTTTGGCTTTGAGGATCGGGAGAAGAAGGATGGCAAGCAGCATAGTCGAGATATAATTGACTTGTATAGCCTCCTGGTGGCCTGTGCTCAGGACTGTGGTGAAGGAGATTCTCACTTGATGTGGAAAGTCAGCTTTTGCCTAATCTAGGAGGTTTCAGGGAAACGAAATCAATTTTCTCCCTATGGGGAAGTGAGCAAGCGCATAACTATATGCAAACATCTGTTTAAGGATCGGGGGGTGTAATATAAGGAACCGGGTTATCACATACTCCCGCCAGCATTGAGAAGGGCGATGTCGAGGCGAGCCAACTGACTGTCGACGCGGCGGGCAAAGGCCTGGATTGAGTCATAGGAGCACATGTCAAGTTGCCAGACCTCAACATTGGCTTTAGGATATTGCTTGCGGAGCCGGGCAGCCGCTTCTTCTCCCTTTTTGGGGGAACGCACGGCAAGGATCAGAGATGATAGTTTCAGTCCCAGAAGTTGGAGCGCGGCTTCATAACCAAGTCCAGTGTTTCCTCCAGTGATAATGGCCGTTTTGCCCGAGAGGCTCGTGCCTAGTTTAGGCCATTGCGTTTTGGCGCAGAATTGGTTATGGAAGAAGACATTGGGGAAAAACGGAGCAGTTGATGGCTGGAGATCCTTTGAGCCAACCATGGTGATTGATGGTGGTGGTGACGGCAATTCAATATCTGCTTCTGCGTGTTGAGGTGAGATCGCGTTGTGAGATTGCAGTACTTGTGTCAAGAAAAGGATCATACGGGCTTTGCTATATATACTGCCTGTCTCTACACGAGCGTTTTAAAGATCCGTATCCGTTTACATTTCCAACCCTGACTTTGCTAAACTCGGAAATACATCAGGCAGGCATATGGCGTGTATGCAAAGACTGTATGCCGTTTGAAGTATAGCTCCCGCGCTTCAAAGTGTACATCTTTCGAGAGTGGTCCACTTCTTTAGCTATTCCCAAAACGGCAAACAATCTGTTCAGGGGTTAAGCTCGAGGCTAGGCCTAAATCAGCATACAGTCTCACATATTAACTTCACATCCCCCTCCATTTGTCGTTTTCCACGAATATTGTCCCCTCACCACTGATTCTATTTCCATCCCCGCCCACCTATAGTAAGATTACTACAGCTATCGCTCAGACAAGACATTGCATACTGATTCTGGGATTGCTCTTACAGGGAACGACGAAAACATGGCTACTAGTGTCCCCAGGCAGGAAAGGAGTGATTCTTCACATGATGTGACTTCTCACAAATCATTAGGCCTGCATTTTGTGGTGTCGACTGGGGTGGAAAAGGCTGATCCTGAGTTGCGAAAGCTCATCCGCAGTCATGTAATGCAAGGGAAGAATCGAGGGAAGATACTTCCCCCTCGCAAACGAAAACCGAAGATAGTGCAAGACGTCTCAAGCATCTCAAATCCCGATCGGGACCCAGTTTCGTCTTCAGCCCCCTCCACGACGTCTCACCCCGGTCCTCGCAAGTTCAGCTCGGACCTTGCCACGATTCGTTGGGCGGATGGTGTTGAGCCTGGGGTTGTCAATACAGTCCTGCAATGTGAGTTATTTTCGATCATTCTGTCTGCTAGCTATTTATCAGATGGCTCACCTACTATCTAAATTAGTCTCTTCTATTGCCAAGAAGATTCTATTTCTTCTTGAACCCTGTATCTTCTTCGACAGGAGGGCCGAATCATGGATAGCGCCTCTAGCTTTTGATGCTGCCTTCCTCCACACTATGGTTTTCACCTCACAATACTATTTCGATGCAATAGTGCCTCGAGCATCTAACCCTACTAATCAGCGATCATTGCCGCATTTCTTGAAGGCGCTCAGTCTTCTTCGTGAGAGGTTTGCGCATGATGACGATAGGATAAGACTTTCCGATACTACGGCAGGTATGATATTTTGGGTCTCCTAATTTCCTACTTTGATTGTGATTGGGAACTGCCATGAAGTTTTTGCAAGCTCTCGTCCTTCTTTAGAAAGATTATCCGCCCGAACAGTGGCAATTTTTTCTCTTGATTGGGCGAATGCTAACACCTCGAATCTCGATAGCCGCCGTTATCGGTATTGCTGGTCATGCTTTTTTGACAGGCGACTCCAATTCCGCTAGGCATCACATGGAAGGCCTCTGCAAAATAGTCAGCCTGAGGGGGGGAGTAACGACCTTTAAGAACAGCGCAAAGCTTCTGGTCGAAATATTAAGGTACAACTCACGGCTCATAATAAGTCAACCGAGAAAGGCCTAACTATCATAGGTGCGATATAGGCATAGCACTTCATAGCGGCTCAAGACCCTTGTTCTTTAACAGCCCTTCATCCAAGGAACCATTCATGCCATATCCAGACCTGACATTATTCCTAGAACTACAAGAGCCTGTTGTAAGCTCCCAGTATAACTCAGTCTTGTTCTTCAGTGATATGAACGATGAGCTCGCCCAAGCCTGGAGAATAATGTCTGAGTTCTGCTCAGTAATTAACCACGCTGTTAGTTCTAGACAACTCATATCCACAGAAATCTACTTGGAAACCATGGCTTCAAGTATATATCGCCTCCTCGACATGCGTTTCGAAGCTGGTTCCAGCGATGAAGCAATCCGCCTCAGTCTGCTCGCATTCTGCGGCGTTTTTCTGCAGTGGAAGCAGTTGGGCATGCCGTACCATCATTTCACTTCTATGATCAGACAATGTCTTATCAAGGCAACATCCTTGCTTATTTCATCGCAACTCCTACTCTGGCTCTTCATGGTGGGGGCTGTCTCTGTGCTTGATGCTAGTGATGATGGATGGCTAAAGCCTTTGTTACTTGTAAATATCGACTTGTGCGAGATTGACTCGTGGAGCAAGATGCAGGACCTACTAAAGTCGTTTATGTGGATCGGCCTGGTATATGACAAGCAAGGGAAGGATGTGTTTGATTCTACACTTGCGCTGAAACAATCTTCTATTTGATTTCTAGCTCGTGCCTTCACAGGCTGCTCGATGGTATATTCGGATTAAAGTAAGTGGTTGTCTGTAACTTTTAGCTACGGTTGAGATCATAGGTGAGAAGAATAAATGAAGGAATACAAAGAATATGGCATGGTAGCCAGGTCTAAAGATGTAAAATGATAGCTTGTAGAAGATGATTAAATGAAAACCCCAGCCTGAATATTTTAAGTGGACGTCTTCGCTTGTGTACCTGCTAAGATTTTATCATGTGGGCTGGGTTATTTTTTAGATTAGATAGAGTAGATTTAAAATAGATAATTATATTATTCTTATACATAATATATTACTAGTGAGCTAACTAATTAATCCGGACGATTTAAACTAATAAATCGTTATAAGAGTTAGTGAATTTAGATCACGCTATCTAGCTAACTTTTCAATAGAATAGATTATAAAGGTTGCAAAATCTAATAATTCTTATTTTCCCCCCTAATACATATCTTCATCCTACTCTCTGCTCCTTAACTACACTATCTAGTTACATTTGATTTTCCTTGAAAGTCTGGAAAGTCTGGACTGTTTCTCGAAATATTACACTTTACATCCCCTTGCATCATGTTTTCGCAATGAGGAGTTCTTCATCTAGATGCCCTTTCATTGCTACATGGATAGTTCAATCTGTAGAGTTTGAAGTAATGGTTGCCTCCGGGGCAAAAGCGGATAGTGACGTCGAACCCGCACATTCTTTTGGGGGTCTTATTATGTTTATTATATTACCTTGTGTGGGCTATATTGAGTTTACTGTCGCATATGTCTTATGTATGCTATTTACATTTAAGGGCTTGGAAATAGGAGAGAGAGAAATGGCCTGGTGCCCATATTTTATAGACTTTGAAAGTGTTGGAAATAGCTGCCCATGAGTTGAGTTTTTAAAAAGTAGACCTAACCTATGAAACCAACCTACGAGCACGAAGTATAGAAAGGGTTAATCGTCGGCCTCGCTTAGTGTCCGACTTGATCGAAAGAGATCCGCCCGCGTACTCAGGTCAGGGTACTCGAATGGCTTGCAAAAGAATATGGCGCCAAAATCTTTCACTGCAACGAGAATACTTCAAAAGCGCGGTTGCCCAAGCAATTCCTCCTGTAAAGCTATTTAAACTATTAAATTAAAATAATATAACTGTTGGTACCAATAATGTTTGGAATGCAATATCCAATAGAATGTAATGGTCAATAGAATTCAATAGTTAGAGAATGCCTCCTATATATCTAAGAATGCAACGAACCCTAGCAAGGGCGTACGCATTCCTTAGAGTACTATATAGGCATTCTATCCTTCTTAAAATTAAAACCATCACAAAGCATCAAACCACGCAATAAGTCGTAACCCATGTGCTATGTGGTAGATTTAAAGAATTCAAATAGTTTATTAATAAACCAACACTAATTAATAAATATATAGATTAAACTATTCAACTAAGATTTGCAAATTTTAAAACCAGACTTTTATCTTACTTTAGTTTACCCCTTATTTTTATTTTCTTTTTCAAAGTTTTTAATATTATAAATATTAAAATAAATAAGGATTAAGCCGAAAAGATTTAAAGGCATAAATATAATATTAATATAGCTATAGCAACTAAGAAAAAGCTAGAAGAATATATTACTATAAAAATCTATATTTATAAAATATATAACTTTAGAAATAAAGAATTATAAATACTAATATAAAAGAATTTTAATATATTTAATAAAAATATCTTCGAAAAACTATAAATATTAATAAGATTATAATTATATATATATCTCCTTTAAAAAGATATTTATATTACTTAAAATAATAAGAATATAATCTTATTAGTAATTCTTATTAAAGTTATTAAATAAAAAGAAATATATAAATAGATAGATAAAAAGCTAGCTTTAACTTTTAGCAAAATATTAATAAATATTATAATATTTTAATAAAGGCTAAACTTAAATTAAATAGAATTTATAATAAATTCTATAATTTAGCTACTAATCTATAAAATACTAATAGTACCTATCTATATTATTAATTTAGCTTCCTTGCTACCTATATCTTAGCTAGTAAACTAGCAAGCTTAGCAACTAGTATAATAAACCTTATAAGCTAAATAAAACCTTTAATAGCTTCTATAAGTATATTAAGCCCAGCAACTTATTATTACGAACCTGATGGTTATAAGCACGTAGTGTTGCGATGTACGATCGTGAGTATAATTGGTTATTATGCGGCGGTTACGTAGTTAGGTTGAAGGGTCGATTATCAGAGTATCGGGATTTCGACTTTATGATCCTATATATAATAAGATAATAAGTTAAAGAATATAGAATATAGATCTTAATTTTCTAATTTTATAGAGATATATAAAAAGCTATATAAATATATATTTATTATTAAATAAAAGCTTTATATTTATAATATTATTTAATTATATTTTTAAATTAG